>VZRM01005556.1:2765699-2776808 GCA_013397955.1 Grantiella picta
AGCCCGAGGAGCGGCCGCCGCCCGCCGCGGCGCAGAGGGGCAGCCGGAGCGACGGTGGGGAGGAGGCACCGGAGGGCGGGGCTGCGGCGGGGGCCGCCGAGCCAGGCCCGCCCCCAGCCGCGTCGCCGAGCACCGAGGAGGCCGCGGGCGACGCGAAAAAGAAAAGTAATGCGGNGCGAGGCGGGCCAATGGGCGAGGCGGGCCAATGGGCGGGGCGGGCCCGCTGTGACGCGCCCCTCCCCGCAGTTGATGTGCTGCTCAAGGCCGTGGGCGACACCCCCATCATGAAGACCAAGAAGTGGGCGGTGGAGCGGACCCGGACCATCCAGGGCCTCGTGGACTTCATCAAGAAGTTTCTCAAGCTGATGGCCTCCGAGCAGCTGGTACGAGCGGGCGCCGGGCGGGAGATGCGCGCGCAGAGCCCACGCTGTCAGACGCTGCAAAGGCACTGTTTGAATCCAGGCTACGGCTTCCAATAGGAAACTTGCAGTAGGAGCACCGAGAGAACTACTCCAAGTGGACACCAGGGTTGTCCATATTGAGGAGAGCTGTAGCAGCGCCACCTGGACGCGCTCAGCCCTGACCCTAGGGCTTTTTGCAGTGTCTGTATTTCTTGGTGTCTGATGCTGCCAGGCAGAGCATCCCAGGGAAACATTCCTAGGCACCGTGTACCTGGAGGAATCGGATATAGAGATGGAATATTTGGGAAAAAGTCAAGAGTGTTTGCGATCAGCTTCTGAATCTGAGTGTGTTTCCTTCAGAACTTAAGTCTCAAACAGTTTAGTTACCATTATAGGACTGATTCTGCTTTTAAAATGGGTAACTGGGAAGTGTTTGCCCCTGGGCAGCAGATAGCCAGTAGTATTCATGGGTTCCTTCCTGCAGAAATGACGAGCCAAAGTGACCTCGTGATAGCACTGGAAGAGCTGGAAATACAATTGTGCTGATTTTGTTGTTCTGCAGTGAACTCTTGACATCCATACGCTTCAGAGTTTTTAAGATACACAGTTAAAGTTAGACTCATTAAAGCAGTCAACTAAAATGTAGCTGAAATCATTCTGATTTTGATTTGGAGGATCTTACATAAGTGTACAGGCATAAATGCACTAGTCTTCTCATTCACCTGGAATTCATGAGGGGTTTGCTTTTCTGTGGTTTAATATCTCAAAGAAGAGTGATAGGTGACATATTAAGTAAGGGCATTCTCAACAGTGTCTCAGGATTAAAAAAAAAAAAATAGAGCACGTAGCCTTCCAGTGTGGTTTAAGCCTAAGGCTATACTTCAAGAACAAAGCCCTAGGAATTTTGTATCTCTTATTTGGAAATAGCACATGATACCCCAGTACCCAGTGGTACCTTGCAAGGCAGATCCCAAGGCCCTCTTTGACATTGTGGAGTGGCTCCTATATGTGTAAATGCATTTGGAGCAGGAAGTGACAAGAAGGACTTGAAAACGAACAAAATGTTTCTAAATTCTGTGACAGCCATTCTAATTCAGCAAATCTGGAATAGTGTGAGTGATGTGAATACTTGAAATAAGAGCAAGAGCTAAACCAGTGAGTTCACTTTGTGCTGCTGTGTGGAAGAGTATTGGCTCAGCTTGCAGGAAAAGGAGGTCAGCATGCTTACTTTGACTTGCTCTGGCTGGCCAGACAGGTGGCTCCTTGTGGTCATGTTGTGCCTCCACGCTGAAGTGAAGATAGTAACTGGTAGTATTCTGTTATATGCTTAAAGATTTTAACAGAAATTTGGACAGCAGAATGATTCTTCTCTGTTCCCAGTGAGATCTCTGTGAGATCTCCATCTCTTCTTTCTCGTTTTCTTGCAGTTCATATATGTAAACCAGTCTTTTGCTCCATCTCCAGACCAAGAAGTTGGGACCCTCTATGAGGTAACTTTCATCTTAAATATCCTTTCCAAATGTATGCAGCAGGATTTGTCATTATGCCTCTGGCACTTGAAATCTGTTACTGCCTCTAGCAGTAATAGCTTGCATTTGATGTAGTGTAGATGATATTCACAGACCTGTATGAGGGTGATCCAAAGAGGTGTGACTTCATGCAGTCTCTGGAAATGCATTCCTTCACAGGCAGCGTGTTGTCCTGCATCTTACTGTAACAGAGCACTTTCTCATAACAATATTCCATGACACGTTTATCTGATGGGAGGGCTTCTGTTTGTTTTGCTTCCTGTGTATGCTACCCCATGAATAATTTCAACAGCTCTTGTTTTTTATTTTTCTTGCAGTGTTTTGGAAGTGATGGCAAGCTTGTACTGCATTATTGCAAAACTCAGGCATGGGGATGAATGACCGGCAACACAGTTGTTCATGTGTTCTCTTCAAAAATGGTGAAAGGACTGACTTAAACTCAAGCTGTAAACACAGAAAAGGGGATTTTTGCGTTGCTGCCTATGAGTATATGATGCAGGTGAATCGCATAAGCCAAGAGCTGGCTAGGCTATCCGACCACATGGCTTTTTTCTGATGTACATTTAAAGTGCAGAAAAAACACCTACATCTGCCATCTGTAGAATAGAGCCAGTGCTCTTGCTGCTGACTTCCTAATTGCTGTATCTGAAGGGAATCTATTCCAGTTGTCTGGAAGGCTGACTGTTCATCTCTGTCTATATGCTGTACTGAAGATAAGAGAACCTTTTTATTAAAAGTAATGTCTGTTTTACATGTAGCCTGGGGTTCTGTTTACTTCTGGCATGTCGTACATCCATTGTGTGCATCCTGTTCTTTGTGAAGCCTCCATCTTGAAACTGCATTGTCTCATTTCATTTCAAGACAATATTTTGGGGTTTTTTTTCTTGTGATACATAGGAATTGGTATATAGTCTTATTACTCCACCTTTTGTCTTCATTGTGTTGGTCATGTAAGTACCTAATTTATAATGGCACAGCATCATGAGAGGCCTCAAAATACTTCCCTCCTGCACAAATTTTGTAGTGATTTGTTGAAGGCAGAACACTTCAGCAGTTTTTAAGGTGTTTCTTCTGATCCTATTTAGTGGCTTGTATCTTTAGTTGAGTGATGCAACTAGCTGTTGCATCTACAGTTCATGAAGAAATAGATATGAGGTGCTAAAAACTTGCTCCATATATTCTCTTTTTGACTGCTATAATTTTTGTGTTTCACCAGCTGTGTGGTCCATTAACAAAGCAGAATGCAATTTATATTCTTTTGCTAAGTCACAGCAATGAGGATTGGCTTGTGGATTTTTCCATTATGGAGAGGACTTGGTACCTTGACTAGGGTTCTGACCTTTGCTTTTATGTATTGGAGAGTTTGGGTGTGAGGGGTGGGGATTTTTGGTGGGTTTGTTTGAAATGTCTGTTGTACAGTCTTTTATGTTTGTTTAAGCTGAACTAAATTAAACGTTGGTTGTTTGCTTTGCAGAATGTTCTTAAACTAGATGACAGTTTTTGTCCCTGATGTAACCCAGTCCTTCAGCACGTACAGACAAAACAGCTGGTTCTAGCTTAAAGCATGTTTGTACAATAGTCTTGAACTGCTGCTTGATACATAAATGGCTCTTAGGTAGTCTCTACAACCTGTGTATCAGATTTTTTTCCATCTCAGAGGATTTCTGGAAAAGGAATACTCAACTTACCGATGTTGCAGTTTGCGTGCAGCATGCATGTATGCCAGCACTACACAGGCATGAGCTGTCAGTGCTTGCTATACGAATAGCTTGATGTATCTTGGCACTTTTCAAGTGGAAAACTGGATTCACTGCATTAAACTAACAAGGCAGAATTGGTTGTAAACTTAAAACTCCAAATAATCCATAGTTTTGCCTGCTCAGAACCCTGATGTCATGAATCTCCATATATTTAAGAGAGCAATTGCAGAGGGAAGCCCTCTGTTTCTATCTTGTTGAGGAAATTGCTTTCTCAGTTAGTTACTGTGAGGCCAGCACAACCTCGACAGCCACTAGAGGGTACACAAGGACAAAGGTATTTGCATAGTTTTATCTAGGGTTTTTTTTTCCAATCTTTTTTGTAGTATGTCCACTTGCTGGCCTTACAAATATAAGTAGTTTGTTCTCCTGTGTGACAGTATGTTTACCTAAGATAAGCTACTAGTCCGGTTCTCGTCAAAGAATGTTCTATTGGTGCCTTTCACCTCACTTGATCTTAACAAATGAAATTACTGATAAACTGCAAATGTGCTCTGCACAAGTGATGCAAGAAGGTTGATTTGTGTGTGTGTGTGTGTATTTGGGGGGGCTTGTGTTTTGGCTTTAAAAATATAAAAATACATTACGATCTTGAAGTGAAGAAGAACTATAGGTCATTGTATCATGCCAGCCAATTATAGAAGGTTTTAATTTATGCTGAATCTATAGATAATTTTTACCCTTTGAAGTTGAATGAAAAAATCATTTGCCTCAGTTCCTCAAAATGGGATAATCCAATAATGTAAAACCCACAGTAATGGTTTGGATTTCTTTCTTTACCACGTGCATTTTTGGACCTGGATAAATGACTCATGAGGATTTGAATTATTCATTTAAGATTCAGCTTGCTCTGTGAACAATACTTACTTATTACTGTTTGCTCTAGCATTCTTCTGCTCTTAATTTTTCTCCAACCCCAAGTAATTTTTTTCTTGGCCCCTAGTTTACCAGTGTACAGTTACCTGATCCAGCCCTTGCTTTCTGTTTCCTCAGTGCTCTTAAGTGGCTGCTTTTATTCTATTACTCTAAATGACTGCAAGTTTCAGTTCTGCTAATTCCCCCATATAACTTCTGTACTTCTTTACAGAGAGACTCCTACTTTTTGCTGCATTTCCTTGTAATTTTGCACCTTCTTGCGTTGGGGAGGTTGTGAATGCTTCTCTCTGGTTGCTTTTTAGTGACCATGGAATCTTTCTGCAGTTCAAGTGTGACTTTAAGTGGTAGCAAATTTTCCTTGTTCATATTCTTAAATAACAAACTAGACTGCAAACATGTCAAGTAGGTAATGTGTCAAGTGAACAAAGAAATGATTCCTGGTAAATTGCTTGTGGAATTTACAAAAGACACATTAAATCTCATATTTTAAAAAGTGACAGTTATAGCATCTAAAATCATAGATGATCCTAAAATGCTTATCTCTTTAAAAAGAATATTTCCAGTAAATTAGAGGCCTCAGAAGCCCAAGTAGAACATGAGCTGTGCTCTCTG
This sequence comes from Grantiella picta, assembly GCA_013397955.1. Classification (NCBI taxonomy): domain Eukaryota; kingdom Metazoa; phylum Chordata; class Aves; order Passeriformes; family Meliphagidae; genus Grantiella; species Grantiella picta. The sequence goes on from VZRM01005556.1 coordinate 2,770,875, forward strand.
CATTCGGTATGCCTTGAGCAAAAGTTGTGACTATCGTTTAAGTGACTTTAATTACTAGAGTGGGAGAAGAAGGATATGAAAGTAAGGACTGACTCTTGGACAGAACAATGAGAGTTGTACAAGACAAAAAATTCTAAAGTTTCTCAGGGTACTGTGTTCCACCAAGATGCTGCAATACTGAACTGCCAGTATTTGAAATGTAATTTAATTCACTTGTTTCGTGTAACTGAATTAACAGAAAGTGCAAATTGAAAAATTTCAGTAAATAAGCTAATTTTCAAAGACTGAGAAATAAAGATAAGTATTGGAAAGAGAAGTTATTATACTGTTTTTATGAAAGATTTAGTACTTCACAACATCCTGATACTGAAAAAAAAAGCTATGCAAAATTCAGTTACCCTGTTTCAAGTTAATAATCACCAGATGTAAACACTTTAAACTGAGGCACTGTTTTTATGAATTATTATAATGGTTTAGAGACTAGCATTAATGACAGATTTGTAATTTGTAGTTTGAACTAATCCATAATGCACATGGAAACCTGAAGGAGCTAAATGAAACTACAGTTAATTAGTTACCTCAAGAGTGAAATGGTAAAATACGCAGTCATGCCTCCTATGTACATACTGAGCAAATGTCATCTTTACTTTTAAGTCTTGGAAAACTACTGCTAAGATTTTAACAGAAGATGTATCTGTGTTAATTATTCCAACAACTTAATATTGAATGTACTGATACACAATAAATTCAAGGAGGGTGGGGGGGCTTTAGAAATCCACACATCCGTTCTTCAAACTCCTTCTCAACTGCAAAGCAGCTTCTGTTTACCAATTGTTGCTGTTCGTGCTCATTTCACAAATCAAATTCTGCCTGTTTGCACAAGTTTTTGGCTTACATTGTTCTTGACTACCCTGAAGTCTGTTATTTTTCAGGGATGTTGTACAAAGGTTATTCAAGGCATTATCATACTACAACATCTTCGTCTTGGAGGTGAGAAAAAAAAGAGGGGGCAAAAATGCGTTTAACTCTGGACCTTTTCATGAGGATTATGACTTACAAGCTTGTATAAAATTCACTGTGCATTAAAAAACAAGAGGTTTTCAACCTTGTTTTGTATTGGATCATCAAGAGAAGAAAAACTCGTGACAAGAAGACATGTAAAATGTCTTTCTTATTTGCAGAGATCGTGCTCCAGCTTTGCTAGTACCATACTGAATATGCTTCCAAGGCTAAACATCATAATTCCACTCTTTGCTCTTGCTTTAATAGCTGTAATGCTATGAGATGTCAGATGCATCTTTTAGAATTAAGAGAGACAAAAACTCATTTGGAGATTGTTTCATCCTAAAACAGGTGATTAAGAAGGGTTGAATGAATCACATTTTTTGACTGAGACCAAAATAAGTACGTAAAGACTTAGTGTTAGGCCTGTCACACTACATCTATGTCTCTAAACTTGGTAGTGCCAGGAAATTTTCTGGGACACTAGCTCAGTTATCTGTACAGTTAGTTATTAGAACAGTTGCTGGCACAGATTTTGGCCTGTGCTCAGTTTAGGAGTTGGCAATGTACCATTTCTGGTGGGCTCATTGGATGTGATCAGCCTGGTACAGAGTTTAAAAGGTAAATAACGATGTAATCTGTTCTTTGCAAGCTGGCCCCTCCCTGTGCCAGGGATCAGTCCTTGGGATACTTGTTGCTAGGTGCACCGTCCCAGTTTCAGGTGAGATTTGATCCCTTGTATGCACAATGAGAAGAATTAAACTTTGGGAAGAAAAACATGGTCCCTCTTCAAACTTCAGGACCAATCTAGGAACTTTTTTTAAATGGTTTTCCTGCATTCCCTCCATGCAATCATCTCCAAATGGCTCTAAATTGATAGGCTGTAAATGCCTACCAGTAGCCACATTCAGCAAGATTTTTTGTTAAGTATGCAGATTATAGATGGTGGTGAAGTACTAGCTGTGCATCTTGATTCACTCATACCTTCTCTTAAAAGTAGATGATGAACATTACTTATTAAAATTTAAAAAAAAAATACAACTGAGTGTAGGAGTCTCAGAGTCCTTGTTCTGTGCCTTCCCATTGAATAATTCCACATGCAAATTATTTATATATGTGTGTATATCAATTAGCAAGATACAGTGTTACACAATATGATGTTAAAATATAATTTCATTGAGGGCTTAACCTTAAAAGGATGTTTGATTTAACACATTCTGATTGCAAAAATCAGTATACATCATTAAAGCAGACAATGATGTCTTACCCCTGAACTATGTTTGGTAACAGAACTAACACCCCTAGCAACTCAAGTTAAGAGCTCTTAATGGAAAACCTCAAAGAAAAAGCTCCAAGCAAAACTACACAGTGATATTGCTAATGCAAAGGCTAGCCAGCACTTTAACTTTCTCATATAAATATCATAAATTTAAAAAAAACCACAAACTTTTTTTGCAATGTCTTTCTCACAGAGAGAAATGTCAATATTTTGTATTTTATTTATAGCACACACAAATGTTCTAATGTGCCACCAAAAGTGGATCAAAGTGATTCTTCCAGGAGTCCTTTCTGTGCTCTGTGGTTAAATGCCTCACAACTCTTCACTGTGATGTTAGGTTTGGAGTTTGCTTTTACTGTCAGCAGAGCACGTAATTTAGTAGTTGATATTTTCAGTGTATGATTTTATATGTGTTGTCCTCATTTCACTAATTTTACTGCATGTTTTTAGTCTGAAGATGGTGTTTAAGTACATTATGTTTGATACAATTTCTTCTCAAGGTTTTTTTTGAGAATCACTGGGCGTGCAGCAGTTTCTCATGTAAGATCTGTTATGTACTGAGTAGTCAGTAACCTCACTTTCCAGGTTATCTGAGGAACTGCTGCACTGATACATTTCACTCATGACTACATTGAGTCATATAGTCCCAAAATTTGCACTACAACTGCAGATCCAGTTTTTCTCTTTAGAGCCCTTTCTACAAACATAAGGAAACTTAGGTGAACAGAGACTTAATAAAGAGGTGACTTAGTAAAAGGGGTGAAAGTTATTCTCTCTGGAGAAGATGTAAGTACTCATTTTGGAGTTGAAGTGCTACTGCCTGGCCAGGCTAGCAGACCAAAGAGACACAGCATAGTTGATTGCCACAAGGGTGGTCATTCAGACATCTCAGATCCCGCCATCAACTAGGTCAGAATTTTTATTTGGATTTACAAGATGTATAATAAAGTCCAGTCACAAGCTACATATGCAGGTCTAGTATGTGGTGCAAAGTGTCTAATGCTGCAGTTTGTTAATTCCATCAATCTTACTTGAAGATTTTCCTCAATAAAGCATGAGAAAAACCTTGTGAGGTGCACCCCAAGAGGAAACAATGCATCAGTAAGTGCTTGAGCACTTCAGCTGCTAATTTTCTCATGAAGTCAAATGTCATGTCAAATGATTGCTTGATTTGCTTGCACCTGTCTTCTGGGTAATAGCAGACTGCTTAGACATTTGTACATAAAGCAAAATTTTTGTGGTTAAAGCCCAAACTCCAATTTTCCAAGATAAGGTTTTAATAGGACACTTGAGAAATACCTGTAGTAGTTAATTTCTGCAGGGGTAACAATATATGATTTCCAGCAATAAAAGTGCATAAAATCCTGCGCTCTCCTGTATAAGAATAACAACTGAGAATGTACAAACAATTTCCATGCTGTGTGGATTTCAGTGCTCTCTTTTCTTATTTTGAATTTTCATTGACAGTTAACTGCTCTATGTGCTCAGATCCTTGTGGCATTTCTGTCAATAGGGCATGAGCAAACATGCAGGTTGGAGAGACATAAATACTGTTCCTAATGGTGTTCAGGCAGTCAATTAATTAACTCCTGTAGAAGTTTTGAGGATCAAAAAGTTGAACAATTAAAAATGCAAACGCTTTTGAATAGGAGCAAGTAAAAGGTATAACTATAGAAACTGTAATAAATAGCAGCAGTCAGAAACTGCAGTAGGTAGATCTAGCCTGATCCCTTAGTTGTAATAGAGGGAGGTATGAAATGTCCTTTTAATAGTAGCACTTAACTAATTATCAACATTGTGGCAAAGGAATCAAAGTACTGAGGTGTTGGGGATTAACAGCAGTGGCAAAATTTTTTTTTCCCCTGGATTTAAATACCAGGGGAAATACCACCAAGCACAGATGTACAAAGAAGCAGAGAAATATAACTGCTGGAAATTAATTTATATCAGATCCTGTGAATATCAGATTAAGCCAAAAAATATTTGAAAACTTACATCACTCTTCATTTCACAACCCATTATTGTGATCCTTACAGTTTATCCCTGTAGGACACTTTATTCCTTTGGGTAGGGCTTTCAATAGCCACCAAAACAATGCAAATTCTGCCTTTGAAATAAATGACAGGATGTTTCACACTAAATCTAACTCTTTGTAATCTACAGCAATTTTAATGGTGCTGTATGAGACTACTCAGGGAAGTACTGATAAAAAGTGCTACTTGCACATACAATATTTTGAAACCACCAACCAATAGCTAAAACAGACCAAAGGCAAATTTCATTAAGAAATGACACTCAATTGTGACTTTGAACAAGTTACTGAGGGAGGTGATGTGTTTATTCATTACCTGCATTTGTCTCAGGAAGACTGGACATGGCTGCTGAGATTAGTGCCAGAGTTGTGTTTCAGAGATTTGGGATAGTCTCACGTTCTCTCAGACCTTAAAATCTCCTTGAAATAATTGAAGTTTTCTCTCTCACACACATGTGCACATACCAACAATTCTTTTACAAGTACTGATAAGGCAGGGTCTGCTTTCTGTGTGCCAGAAGAGGTTCTGTATTGATGGCTGAAAATGTACCTATTCAGTACCTTCATTAGTATTTCACCCCAGTGTACTAGATCCCAGCCCCACTTAGAAGAGGGAAAGTATTACTGACTGCACTGAAGCCAGAAATGCATTCAGCCTCTTGAGCTATACCTACTGTATTAATGGTGCTTCCTTTTGTCACACCTGTACTTTCATGTACAGGTCAGGGAGATGGACGAGAAAGCAGGCATGCTAAAAATCCCTCAATTAACTGTCTCTAAGGGAAATTGCAAGCTGCTGGTGGTGTGAGCCTTTAAGCCTCAGAGCTACGGCAGCCACACCACCAATCTGCTTACTTCCAGCTCCACAATCATCAGGCAGACCTAAAGAGCTGAACAATTTTTTCTTTTTTCAAAAGAAAAGAGAGATCTTCTTAAAACAAAATTCTATTGTGTACAGTGAAGTCTGTTGCCAGAATTCATGACTAATAAACATTCTATTAATAGTGAGAAGTGGAAAAGAAGATGGCTAACATGGCATCTGCTTGCTCTGCTGCCAGTATATAGGTTTGACAGACTGAGGAGTGCGAGGACGGTCTGTTGTCTTAGCAAGGTCTCTTTTGTCCCATTCGCTGTGTTTCTGGATGTCATTCTGAGTGCTAAAGGTTACAGCAGCTCTAAATGTGACTGCAGAGTGCACTGGCTTCCAAGAAACAGCACTTTTAAGGGGTAGGCTGTCTGCAGGCAATCTCCAGCAGCAATCCGCTGTGTAATTTAAATAGCCGTGTGTCTTCTTTTGCTTGTCAATAGAGTTTTTAGATGTATTTTTGAAATCAGCGTGTAAGTAACGGGAGGCGGCGGCAGGCCACGCTCGCTGGCAGAGGGAGAGAGAGATGCTTTCCGCCCGGCAGCGATAGCCGCTTCGCCTCCCCTTCCCTCCGCCGGCGATAGCGGAGCGCCGGGCGCCGGCCGGCCCGACCTCCCCCGCTCCGCCCGGGCTGCGGAGGGGCAGCGGCAGCGGGCGGTGCGAGCAGTCCCCGCAGCCGCCTCCGGCTGCCCCCGCCCGCCGGGGTCGGTGGCCGCGCTCACGGGGACGGGGACGGGCAGCTGGCCGCGGGCCCGC
>VZRM01005556.1:2777077-2804347 GCA_013397955.1 Grantiella picta
GCCCCGGCACCCTTCACCCGGCCCCGGCACCCGGCCCCGGCACCCTTCACCCGGCCCCGGCACCCTTCACCCGGCCCCGGCACCCTGCACCGGCACCCTGCACCGGCACCCGGTCCCGCTGCGCCCGCTGCTCCCGCCGCGAAGGCGGAGGCAGGCACAGCGGCGTGCCGGAGCCACCGAAATAAGCGAATAAATACGTAAATAAAGCTGGGGAAAAAGAGCCCGAGAGAAGCACGCCGACGGCGCGGGTTTTGCGCTGGTTTTGCGCGGAGGCATTCGCGCACAGGCGGTGCTCGGTGTCGTGGCGGAGCCGCGCTCTGCCTGCGCGCTCTGCCGTACCGGCGGGCCGGAGCGCCTGCCCCTGCTCCGCCGACGTGCAGGTCGAGGCTTTCTGGGCTCACCAGGTGGAAGGAAAATACCTGCTAGGGTTTCAACTCCCTCTTGCTTTCCTAACAACTGATTTAGTTCTGCCACTGCTGGCTTTTCTGTCTTAAATGTCAAGATACATACATTTTATTCGAGTAGCTTTCCTTAAAAAAAATCGAACACCCCAAACCCCAAAACTTTTCCTTTTAACTCTGCTATTATGAAAGCATCACTCTAGCTTGACTTTTTTTAGCCTCACTTTGACTGTCTTCCATTGAGAACAAATAATATGATTTGTAACAGAACATAGGAAACTAAGAATCAGAAAAACAAAGCGTGTTAACATCAGAAGTATGCATAGCAACCGTTTATTTATTTATTTATTTTCGTCCAGCCAGACCTGTACAGGAATAACAGCACTTGAAAAATCCTGTCAAATGCCAGCATTTATTACTTATGTTCTGACATCACCGGCAATGTATGTCTACCTAAGATATGCACAGGTTGTGGATGCAGTGAGAGGCAGTGCATAGAAACATACATTTGCTTTGGAAGTCGTTCATTATTAGCATCCTTTCTTGAGTGAAATAGAGTGGTCTTATGGGGATACGAATTTGAAAGCCTTCAATTGACATCAGTGCACTTTCTGTGTGCCCTTGCTTGCATCTTTCAGTTGAGACTGACGTGTGCCATCGTAGGGGTAAATATTTTCTTTACTTGGCAAAGGGCAAATACTCATGAGTACTGCTAAAATTAAATCTGAAGGTCCCAGTGAGTTACCTGTACCATAGTATCAGCCCCAGATCAGAAGAGTCGCACGGTGGGAAGCAATGTACGGAGCAAAATCCAAACCCCTTCTCTAGAGAACTTTTCAGTAGAACAAGATGAGCAGCAGATCAGGGGAGGTTTGTAGGAGAGTAAAAGGAAACAAACATAAGGTGTTATTTAAAAAAAAAATTGTGCTAATAAACTTTGTTTAGAAGTAGATGCTGGTACAATTTCACTCCCAGGTGCTTTATCCACGCAAAAACGCTACAATACAAGACATGGAACTTTCAGGAACAAAGTGGGAGTACCACGTGCAGGAAGTATGACATCTTCATTCTTTGTTTTTTTGGCTTTGTACAAATGAGTTCTGTGTAAGAGAAGGAAAGCCAAGAATATCAGAAAAGGAACTGCGGAAGAATGTAACTATGTATTTTTCTTGTTTCATTGCAGTCCTCTGTTTCTAATTATAAGCCAGCTGCTGAAGTGACTTCATTCAATAACCATTTTGATTTGATCCTGTCTACCACTCTAGTCTGACTCACAGTTCCCAGACTCCAATCATCTACTTAATTCAAAAGAAACGTGATTCTAAAATATTAGATATATCCTTCTTTTTCCTTCCCAGAAAAGAACTCTTACAAAAAAACCCCAAACTTATAAACACAATTGAATTTTTTCCTAGGTAAAATTTGGATTTCAATAAAGAAGAAGAAACAGGATTTTTATATGTCACAACCTTCTTTCATAAACATGTTTGTATAATTTTGTCTTTTACAGACATACTAGTACAATATAGGCATGTTGGTACAATAAAGAGAAAACACTTTATATTTCAGGTATACAAGAAATCTTGTGGACAATGGAAATGGAAAGTTCAACTTGATGATCTTGTGCTGGGGTGAAGGCCATGGCAGGTTTGTATCCAAAGTCTGATTCTAGCAAACATATAAATCCACCATATCTTTCACAGTCATACCAAATAGAGAAAAAAAATCAGCCCTGTGGGAACTATCAGAAGGCATCTGGAAACAAAGCAGTGCAGAGCTCATAGTAGTATAGCACTCCTGAATATCTGCTGTAACTTCTTGCAAATTTGTACTTCATGGCCATTTTTAAAAAAGGTTTTGAAAAATGCTTTGTTTTTCTGCAAAAGCTAAGCTTCCCTTCTGTCAGAGTATGTTTTTAGTCCCAGAGATACAGTGATTGATACGACCCTGCTCAAGCTGAACCATACAACAGACCCATGTAACACACTGCTGCTGTGGCCTCCTGAGTCATGTGCATAGACTGTACCCTTGATTTTGTAGATCTACACAATGTGAGGGCAGGATCTGTCTCTTGTGGGGGTCTTTCACAAAGTGTAGGCTAAAGCAAAAAGTGCAATAACTTTTATATATATATTATTTTATAATAAAATATGCAGGTTTTGACCAGATATTCTCACATCAAAATAGAAAATCTAAGGTGATGTTGGAACAATTTTTTTGGTTTTTTGCAATTGAACATTTACAGTATCCTTTTGGGGATGCCATAACATGATACTCAGAGTTATACAAGAACTGAGCTCACCACCTCTGCTCCTTCCAGGCTTTTTCCACAAAGCCTGTAATTTATGTCAAACTGAGTTCAAATTGGATGAGCATTTGCTACAGCTAGACTGAGACCACAAGTTGTTTTTGCTTCCTACCTGAAGAGGATCAGATTTTCTCACGGTTTGTTGGAAGGACCGTGACATTTGTGAAGTGTTCTGTGCCTGAAGCAAGTCCTGCTGTCTTGGCATCTCAGTTTGTATGAATCCTAACGCTGGTTTAGCAAAAAGAGCAGCATACAAGTACTAAGTTTTTGATTGAAACTCATTAGCGCTCTACTTCTAGGAGGGTCAAATTCCCTCTTCTCCCTTGCCCCAGCTGAGTGGAGAGCTCTCCCTTTGTCCTAATCCTGTTGACTTCTGTAACAGTTAGTCCTGTATTCAAAATAAATTAAACCAATACTAAACTACATCGCTAACCCATACATAGTGTCTAAACGTAGCAATTTAAACATGCTTCAGAGCAAGAAGACAGATCAAGAAAGCAAACAAATCATACCAGATTCTGCTGGGTTTTAACACCTTGCCAGTGCAATTAACATCTTAGTGTTGCTGGTTGTACTTAGTATTACTGGAGTGAGAAGTATGGCATTTTTTTCTTGAACAATGTTTGATCATCCCAGCAGTAAAGGGGCTATAGAAATAAAGCAGAATCACCTCATTTCTTCACGTTTTGGGAGTGAGCATGGTGGATTTGCAAACATATGGTATGCTTGCAAGTTTATACCAGCCTCTGCCAGGGATCATGGTGGAAGCATTGTTTTGTTTCTTGGCCCAGAAGAGTTTTCGTGTCCTGAAGAAATTTTCAGCCCTACTCCTTTTTCCAAATTTTCTTTGTATTTCTCCACGTCAAAGTCATAGGTTGACCAATATCTGACTCGTCTCCAAATCCTGCTGTATGTGAGCTTATCTCAATATATTTCTATAGTAGAAGTTTTAAGTAGACATCTCTTAATGCATGTCCCCTGTGCAATGGAATTTAGTTCTAAGGCTTTGTCCCCATGCCTTATGCTATGTTATCTGTTTTGTGCTCCATATTAAGTATGTGTATCACACTGAGTTTGGTTATTCTTTTTGCATATATAGCAGTATCCACGATCACACTGACTCCCACTGCTTTATGAAGATCCTGCAGGGAAATCTGAAGGAGACTCTGTTTGAATGGCCTGGAAAAAAAGGGAACGGTGAAATGACAAAGAAATCAGAACGAGTTTTGAGAGAAAATCAATGTGCCTACATTAATGGTAAGCTATTAAGCTTGTTTTGACAACTATCTGTCCATGAGTCTTATTCCCAACAGAAGAGATCATCTGCTTTTTATTCTCATATCTTTAACAGTATAATATCAATGGCTTTATGCACAGTTTATGAATGTAGCTCTTAGATTCTGCTTAAACTGCTACTTGCTAGATTCAGCTAAACTAAAAATCACAAGAAATATGTCCTTTTAACTCACTCTTAAGACACTGTAGCAACTGTTTTACATTTTAATATACCAGATATCTCCCCCAGCCCAAGCAGCCTTTAGCATTATGTCCCTGATGATTATATGAAATTGCTTGTAAACTTGAATAGCATTTTCTAAGAAATAAAAGAAGCAAAGTTTAGATAGGTTAATCAACTTCTTGAATTTTGGGGTTTTTTTCCCCAAAGAAATAATCCTTTTGCTCTGCCATGGAAAATCTATGTTGAAAATGTCAAAAAGCTGTATATTAAAGAAATTGACCAGCCAGGAGCAGAGACCTGTAACAGTGCTACCTCTTGTCCAAGTTAACAAAGGACTGTAGTGCTGAAGTGCAGCATGAGCAGAATTAAAATTCCCAATCTAAAAAAAAATTCTTGACCACACAGTGTTGAGAATTACTTAGACTTCATCAGTAAGGCTCCTTAAGTACCTAAATCCATGTCATCAGCACATGTATCTGTAACTATTTCCACCTTGTGCTTTGCTGGAGGCCATCCTGGAGTTGCCATCTAGTTGTAACGAGTGTTGGTGCTCTGAAAGACACTGCGCATTGTGCTGAACCACCCTGAGTTCGACAGAACAAAGGGGAAGCAGCAGAGAAGGGGTTCGTCTGCTTTTTATGTCATGGGTTAGACACTGGAGAGCACACCTTGTGGAGCTGACCTTGGGAGCTTCCCAGCTAGAGGGAGCCTCATGTTGGGTTATGGCTTTATCCAGGGTGTAGGCACAGGGGAGAAAGGCTAGTGTTGTGCAACCCTCTGCTGAAGGTATGCTATGCTAAATGAAAACACAAAATTGATAGCACAGGAAATGCAGGAAAGGGTTTGACATATCTGCTGATGCCCCCATGCCAGGGATGTGGGTTCTCAAACTCAGTCAGGTTTTCCTACATAAGCAGTTCTTTCCAATGCAAACAATAATCGACTGTGTGCATCTCATCCAAAGCTTCCTTGGTTGTTTTATATTACTTTGGTATCTAGTTCTCTGAGGCTGTTTGGATCTCTGCCATGTTTCATAACAGCTGTTTTGGTTTAAAAGTAGCACATTAAACAAGCAGACGGAAAACACTGACAGTGTGTTGATGCATACATGCATCAGTAGCAAGTGCCTTCACGATTCTACTGCATGCTTCTTGGGTGTTCTTGTACATAAGGGTTAGAACCACTAAACTGTGTTTATTTGTGTTCCCCAGTGGATGAGCACAGATTTAGGGCTTTCCCCCTCAGCTGCTACATCCTCTGTTTAGACAAAGTATGTTAACAACACTTAGGGCTTACAGTCAGAGTTAAGAATGTACTTATAACTTTCAGGGTACCATGCCTGTGTTGCGCAATACAGGTCCAGGTATTATATAACAAATTCAAGTACAAAGGCCTGAGTTGTTTTTACAGCGGGCTCGTAAACTTAAATTCAAAGTCTCTCTTAAGTAACTCAAAACCTTCATTTTAGTGTAGAATGGACATGGTTTGTTTCAGGGATGTGATTCCTCATGCCTTACATTCTTATGTAATAGCTTGATTTCCACTCCACCAGTGCAGACTGACCACACAACATACAGTGCTTTGTTTTACTGTGTCTTCAATTATGCTTACTATTCTCTCATGATTGGAAGTATGCCAGTCACTATTAATTTATCACCTTATTGGAAAGCGCAAACAAATGAAAAACACATTCTCCAAACCAATAAACTGGAAGAATTAATTAGGAAACAGATGACTGTAGCAGAAGAGAACCATTTCTCTGTCCATAAGTTCATGCCCCAAATTCATGCAGCTGATTTTAATGTGACTGATATCCTTGTTACTTGTGAAGAATTAGCAAAAGAAAAGCTTTTGCCACCTTCCTGCTTCTGGAGCATGTATAGCAACAGCTCCCTGTGGAAAGTAAATGAACTTGAAGTCCTTTGGGAATGAGAAAATTACTTACAGTATGGTGTTCCTTAATTTTCTTGGGATTTCTGTTAGCCTTTATAGTGTGGCAGATAATCTAGAAATTACATGAATTGTGGAAGGTGATAACACATTTTAAATTACCAGTGTATTTAGGAATCTGAGCTAGGAAACAGCAGTCAATTCCCTGTTACTTTTTGCCCACAAAAATGGGGGTACGCCTAATTGCCCATGAGTTACAGTTTTAAAAGCATTTTTCCAGGCAATTGAGATCTCATTGGATCTTCCTGCTAACACACCTTCTCATTTTGTGCCTTTGCTGGCGTAGACTCCATTGGCTTGCACCGTGTGGAGAACATCAGCCACACAGAGACTGCCGTCAGTCTGCATTTGTACAGCCCACCCTTCAACACCTGTAACACCTTTGATCAGAGGACTGGACACAAGCACAAAGTCACGATGACCTTCTACAGCCAGTTTGGAGAAAGGACTGTCTGCGTAAGTACAAGACGAGACGCCCCTCGCCTGGCGCAGGCTCTGAGCCCTGGGGCACAAGGGGCTGCCCCTCTGCCTGCACAGGCTGCAGTGCCACTGCCTGGGACAGGCAGCAGGGTCAGCAGCTCTGTCCTTCCCGGGCATCCCCATCTAGGGTCAGATAAAATCTGTTTCCAAGTACTGTTTGGTCAGTCAAGTTGCCCGTCCCTTGTGTGGAGTTTCCCATTTTGTAGCCTAACTCTCCTTTGTCACATCAGGAGATCAGTTTTGAGCAGAGGAGGATTAATGAGATGTCTGCTACTAGTTAAGCATCTTCAGGTAGCAAATGACAGTAAATGCAACCTAGTCAATGGAAAGTGTGAAGTAACTATATTGTTTTGGCCAGCTTTAGTCCGATGTAACATTTTCTGCCTAAACTGTCCACACTTCAAAAGGTTTTAAACCTTGTAGCTTATTATAATGCAAAAGCTTCTTTAATCAATTTAATTCTTTAAAGTCACAATTTTCAGAGTAAGGCTTGCTCTGAGAGTGAGAGTAGGCCAGTTGTTATCTGCATTCTTGAGCAATGGCATGAGATATTATTTGGTAGGAAAGAAATCCTAAGATCATTTCTGGGGCAACCAAGCTAGGACATCTGGGAGAGGTTGGAGAGTTGATAGGGTTTCAGCCTATTAACTGCTTACAAAAGTAACTACTTTCATATGGAGAAAAACTGATTCTTGGTGCTCAGCCGCAGAGCGTCAAATACTGTTTAGTTTTGTTCAATACTTTCATTTTCCATTGACGCCAGAAATTCAGTGCTCAGGAGCTTCCTAGAGTAAGTCCTTAGTAAGATTGATTTAAAGTTTTATAGAGTTGACAAGTACCATGTAAATTATTTCTTTGAAGCCTGTCACTTTACCAAACAGCTGAAACACAATTTTTGACTTTGCCTAGTAAGAAAGTAAATTTGAATTTATAGTTCAGATTTTAAAGGATAATTAAAGGGAAAAATGTTGAACAAAATTCATGCAAGGATTAAGTGCTCTGTTTGCTTTCTTTTTGTTTTAAGTCTTTATTGAATATGAAGTACATAGGATAGTAAGTTAGACTAGATATTTTGACTTGGAATGTTTCCCTACTCTGATCTGTAACCACCTGGCAGTGTTTTCACCATTTGTGGGAAAGTGGATCTGGCTTACAGGAAAGAGCTAAATTTTGATCACTGGGTCTCTTTCATGAATTCCTGTAAATGGAATTCCATTAAGGAAGAAAGTGGTACCAAGTCTGGACCATCCAGCTGCCTAAAATGACTTCATGCTACAAAAACCTTCTGGTCTCAGTGACTTGGTTTCTGGAGAACTGACTGCAAAAGCAAATTTTCTTCTGCTTACCAGATCACAAAAGGACATAGGGAGGCAGAGAGTTATAAATTATAAATAACAAGAGAGTAATGTAAAGTATACCTGTGTCTCTTATGAGTGAGAAAATCTACCTAACTAAAGCACATTCAGCACTTCCTTTTTGTCTTAATTACTTTACAGGCAAAACATAGAGGTAAATCCCTAGTGACTTCTGGCCTTGATTAACTAACTCTCTAGGAAATACTTAATAAGTTATATAGGCTTAATAATAAAAATAGTGCGTGTGTCAAAGGACTTGCCCAGGGGAATTCAGGTAAAAACCATGAGAATACTGATAGGAAAGTTCACTGAGGGAAAACTGACTTTTTATTGGATGTCACAGCACACCAGTTCCTTCTGCCACGAATTTTGCAATGGACAGGGTGACTTTGTCAGGCGCATAGTGCCTTCTGCAAAACTCTGGCAAGGAGCACTGAAAGTATATACTCCAAGTATTTTAAGGTGCTGAGCTACTCTGAGAACAAAGGTCCATGAAGAGACCACGAAATAGGCAGTGACAGTCTCTTTCCTTAAAGCAACAACCTGTCTTCTCTCCTTCTAGGCCACAGGAGCGCTGCAGGAGAACAACTGAGCAGCACCAGCACGCGTTTGCGTAAGACCTGCTGAATGTTTAACCGGGGATAGAAGACTTGCATGGCTAAGGTTGACAGCCAGATCTATTTCAATACCTTGACCATTGCAGCACACTAGGGCAGCCTCCAGACCGCACGCAGTTTCCTCGAGCAAATGCCAATTATGGGACACTGAGCTAATTAGTGCCATAACCTGCTGCAGAGGTTAGATGCCTTTTCTTAGGCTCCCGTTAGAATTAAGTAGTTTGTTTTCTAATTCTCACGCCTTTTAAACTCCACTTGGGATATCACACTGAGAATATCAGAAATAGGGTTTTTAAACATCATCTGACATTTCTCGATAGACCTATGGGTATGTATGCTCTCAATGTAATTAGTAACTATATAAACTTCTAAGCTTCCAGTCACTTGTACCTGTGGGTAGTACAGTAGATACAACTAACAGCAGCAGGTTTTTTTTTTAATCTTTTAGGTTTTAATGATTTAAGCCATCTTGATAGTTTTGTGCATTTTTTACTTTTTTTCTTTTTTTTTTTGGTTGGTTTTTTTTTTACAATTAATTTGTCAGATCTTTTTCTAGATAGAAGCAGAGAAATGCTTCGTGCACAATGATTTTCAAAACTGATTGCACAGAGATTTGGCTTTTAAAAACACTAATCATACCTAATTCAGCTAATGTCCAGTTTCCAAAGCATTCTGTGTAGCTAATGAAGAAGAAAACTGAAATAAAACTGGATTTGTGCACAGATTTCAAAGTTTTCAGCATTTTTGTCTTGGTAACTAAAATACTCATTGCAGTTTACCAAAATCCACATTCCTCATGAACATCTAAATCTTTTCCAAGTAATCCACTCTTAGAAAATACTTTTAAAAGCTGGAAGTATTTCAAATATGCAAAGAATCCTGACTCAAATTAAGTTAGGGGGGAGTACTGCCACTGAGTGCACTGATGTTTAGTTTTATCCTCCAGATTTAGTTACAGGGAAAAGAACCTTCTTGAAAAGAATTAACTGTAATTAAACATATAAAAAGCAGCAAGGTGCCTGCACAGAGGCTATCCCATTCATTTAATGCAGTTAATAACATATTCTCAAGCAGAGAATGTGTAGCAATTCTCCTAGTCTCATAGCTCACTGCTGCTTACCCAGACAGCAGTTTAAATTTTAGCAGTATTGGTTTTAGATGAGTCACATATTTCCCTCTGTATCGACAAGCCCAGAAAATATTTAGTTTATGAGACCCCATTTCCAGGGAGGCTGTGTAACATTTTCAGAAAACGTTTGAGCAGTGTAGCCATTTTTGAATGAGCCTATGCCTTGTTGGGAAAGTGTCACAGCATCAGAGATGACCTGAGGCTGGCAGTCTGGCTGCACTGCTCGTGCAGAGTCACCTACAGCAGATCGCTCAGAACTGCATCTGGTTGGATTTTGGGTATCTGCGAGAGCTGAGGCACTACAGCCCCTCTGGGCCAACTCTTCTGGTGTTTCATCACCCTCACAGTAAAAACGGCTCATGTTTAGACAAAATGTCTGGCATTTCAGTTTGCACCCAGTGCCTCTTGTTCTCCTTGTCCTTCTCATGGAAAATGAGCAGCTTCATTTAACTAACTTCAATCACAGCATATTCATCAGGCTTTTGCTTAGTAGGTAGAATTGAAGAACAAATCCTATAGCTTGTAGACCACATGTTCAGTCAGGCCAGGGGAAACGGAATATCAGAGAGACAGCCAAGAAAGCCAAGTAGTGATGACAGCAGTGACCTGTACTCAGATCCATACATACAGAACCCCAGGCAGTACTCCAGCTGGTCACACATATGCCTAGCAAGTGGGACAGGGGAAATACAGGCAGAAATTATGGCAAAAATCTACCCAAGTTTTCCCAAATACTGTTTAGCCATGGCAAACATGGTATCGTACATTCCATAGAATAACATAGGAATTTCAATGTTTTGGAAGAAGGTACCTGCCACATATTTATGTTGTCTATACATCAATGTATGGGAGGCAGCCTGTCCAACATAAAGGGTACCAATACGGGAAGCCTCAACAGAGATGTTTAATTGGGTCCAGAGTCCTTGGAACACACACAGCCACCACCTTTGGTACTTTTCCTAAGCATTAGCCATGCGTTGAGTGCTCTCAACAGCACAAACATAAAGCTACTACCTACTAAAAGCAGTATTTAATCAACAAATATCAAGTAATATAATGAGAAGGAGAATCACCTTTTCACTTACACAAATACGTTCGTATAACTGGTTCTGGTTTAAAACACAGAAACCAGTAATAGCTAAGTAGTATTTGCACACTATTACAGCTGAACAGCCAAGGAATTAAACCTTCTAACATATGAGTGTTCCTAAGCTTTGGAATAGTGTAAACTGGCCATCTGATGAGGTAGCAATATGCTGTAGGCTGACAATTAGCCTTCATTGGGCAATGAACAGATGTTTAGCATTTCATATGCTTTTACCAGGAAAGGTGCTCTTGAACAGTGTCACTGTAAATTGAAGACAGTTTAACATTTACCTGGGCTACTGCTGAGATCCTTATGTGATGAGAGATACTGTCTCAAAGCATTCAGGCTGGTAACAAAAGGAAGAACTCAGTCTAGATATAATTTGATGCATTAACCATGACTTCAGTGAAGGTGCTGCGACAGAAAGATATAGGGAAGCAAAATAATGTCAGGAGTGAAATGCAATGTTTAAATAAATTCAGCTAATTCCAAGGGTGTAGTGTTTTTGGTTTGGAGTGTTATTACTAAAAATTTAGCAAGAAAACAAATCTTTTATCAAAGATGAGAAGGCTCTATAGCAAAGAGTCATTGGGAAGGCATATGCCGTATGCAAGGGAAAAGATGACGGTAGTGGCTCTCTGGGAATGGAAATGTTATTTCAGTTTATTGGTTGCGGCTGACAAGGGCTACATACACTGAAACTAGAGACATGTTCGGGGGCAAGTGTTTCATTTATGTATAACCAGCAAGCCAGCAGCTCTTTTTCTCCATATGCTGAGGTCTGGGACCTCTAAAGCCTCTTACAGAAATTGTTGGTTAAAGAGGGACCCTTGCTGCTTAAAGAGTTTCTTAATGCTCTTGCAGATAATTGAGCCTAGAGTCACTGTGTGTCTAACTCACTACAAAATCTTGGCACACACAGATCAGTTCAATCTGTTATTTAAGCCTGGGTGGCTGTTGAGTCTCTTGATGTTTGAATATTGTTTGTCATTGTGCATTGTTGATGTATAGAGCAACACAGCAGAATCAAAATCCACCCTATATATAGCCCTTCTTTCATTACAGGGTTTTTTTTTTTTCCTTGAACCACAAAGATACAAGATGTGCTATTCACTAGCTAATCCGTGTAGTTATTTTTTCACACTCCTCTCATGACTGAGAGAAAGCTGTGTTGCAAGAATATAGCCTTCCCAGGGGTAAAAGAGGTGACCTGCCCACAGTGACTGTTTGCAGAGACAAACAGAACAAATCAAGCAGAAGCTGAGTGCTTTTAAACCATACCATATACTCTGCTCTTGCCAGTTTAGCTCATGAAAGATTTCACTGTCCTTGAATGTCATAGTCTTATGTTGTGTGAATGGAGAGTAGTTCCATTCACTGTGTCTGGTATTAGGAAGAAAAACCACCAGGGATCAACTGTGCAGGTCTTCAAAACTAGTTCTGACATTTGTAGCTCCTATGAAGTTTTATTCAAAAATTTTATCTCAAACCTTTGAACCCTGTGGTCCTTAACACTGTAGTGTATTTCTTCAGGGATGAATGACCCCCAAAATAGGGATAGACAAACTCTTCTGACCTAATTGATCTTTTGTGCATTCCACACAAAAACATTAGAGGGGTTAACAAGTAATGAAACATCTTATGCCTTTTCCAGATCTGTTTCCTCTTTGCTTTTACTCTCTAATTCACTAGAAACCTTTGGTACAGACAAATAAGTACATTATTTTATCTTAAAACTTAACAAACTTAACTGTTTTACATTTAAGGTATACCTTTTTCCTGTCTCATTGCTGGTTGAGAGGAGCACATAATGTTAAAGTTAACTCTATTTGCACTTCACTGCCCAGTAGGAAAAAAATCTTTCCTGAAGAAAGAAAAAGTATATAGGCTGTTCACTGACTCCTGCCGTGGTTCATTTTTCATGCCTATTCTACTCTTTCAGGCCCCTGTGCTTTCTCACCGGCTTAGTTTAGCTGACTGGTTGACCTGTGGTCAGTGGCAATGAAGAACATTTTAAAACATGATGATTACATGTGAATTAATGTATTTCTTAGGAGAAGAAAAATCATTAACTCACTTCGTTAATTCATAATGATTAGAGGAACAGCATAAGAGGATTGTGTGGCACATGCTACTCTTATCTGGCCAGTTTCCCTGAGATTCATGAATCACATGCCACACAAAGCTACCATGAGAAAAACATATTCCCTGACCAGAAAACAAAACTTTTGCTGCAAAAGACAGGTACATCTTGTTCTCTGCTCCCACCCAGTATTCAGAATCAGAATCTCAAGATGTCTTGGTTTTCTTTTTTGTTTGTTTTTTAAAATCACCATTGTGAATGCACAGTATTTGATTTCCATTGTAAGTCCCCATCTTGGGAAGCTCTGAGAACCACCATAAGAAAAAGAAACCTCCTCTTCTCTGCCCAGCTGAACCAGATGCCCCAGCAACACATCCCCTTTTAACTATGAGCACTCTGATAAAATAAGATTGATGAAAAATACTTCTTCCCTTGTTTCAACCTGCAGGCAGGCATACAGCCTTGCCCCTAAGAGAATTACAAAACTGCTGTTTGAAGACTTGGAACCAGGTTCAGAGACCTCCTGCTGATCACTCATTCAGTGGATGGCCCTGAGGGTGCACATCCTTAGCACAAGGACAAGCATTTCTGTGGAGCAGAAATAGTTAGGGACATTAAAGAACTACTCTGTAAATGCTGAGGGTCTGTAGCTACTGCAAAGACCAAGTTCCTTTGAGATCTGGTTACGTGTGGTTATAGAAGGCATGGTTTGAACCTTTCACTGGAATATTGAAAAAACCTACTGGGAGGCACTCAGACCTCTGGCATATGTTTATTCCTTTGTCATAGCTAGGGTTCTGAATGGGCCTGGGACTGCTGGTATGAGAATGTTTACCAAGCACATTCACAGGGAGAAAATACGCACTTGAAAAATTTGCTTCATAGGAAACATGCCAAATAGTCCTGTTTAAACCCAGATGCTGGAGGAAACCTCATCATCTTCTTGGGCTAGATCTTTATCCAATAGAGGTTGGAATAGCTGTGCTGTTGTCAGTCAAATTAAAATGGTTTGCATTGATTGAAATAGCTGTTACTAGGATTGAGTATTTAATTCTGGTTACATTTATTACTCAAGACTCCAAATTATGCCCCTCTGGAACATGATTACTTATGAGTGAAGAGGTACTGCTTGAGAAAAGCTTTAACAGCCAGTGTTTCCCCATCCACCAGGAGTACTCGGAATTAGAGTCTTCAGACAATCAGCAAGTGTGAGAGGAAAAGCTTCTTCCTACATCATTGCATCATTCAAAACAAATAACACACACCTCTGCTTTTGGACTTCACTTTGTTGCTACATTGCAATGTGGACAGAGATTAAGAAGGTCCTTTCATTTGCTCTACTTATTTTGGGGTTCTGATATCTTGCAAAAATGAAAACCGTGTGTTAAGGTTTATACCCTGAATTCCGGCCCGTGCTCTGTTGGCAGAAAGCACTTGAAAAAACAGCTCAAGTAATTTTAAGTTTAAGATTCCTAAACTTGGAATTTTTGCAAACACAATGTTTAAGGCATTTTGCAAATCAGTGCAATATTCCAATTGTAAAATTTCTTAAACCAGGCAGGAAAAAAACTCAGGGTTCTCAACTGAATTGCATAAAGTACAAAAATGTAAATTATTGTTGCCTTTTTATATGCAATTGTGATATCACTTGCGCCATTCCTCTCTGACTCTTGGAAGCATGTAATAGGCTTTAGAGTGTGAATTAGAGAGAATTTGGCTGTTGCACACAGAATGAGCTAGATTTTGCCTGAGTAACCTGTATAGCCTCAACTGATTCAGCATCTGAGCTCCTAAAAGTTTTTAGTCTTACAGTACCATGTCTGTGGCAGGCAAGTAATATGAAGTTCTTTAATTAGAAGGTAACTGAGGCACAGAGAAATTGGTGGCCTTCTGTCAGACAGGGCAGATAGCTCTACAAAAATATTGCAAACCCCATGCTAGTTTTCAATTCATTCAGCTAATCTGTATTCCTGGTGCTGCCTAAAAAAATATAATCTTCCATGGAGAGCTAAAATATGAGGCCATTAAATGCTCTTATAGAGCTAGTATACCCTCTATGAAGACAGGCCCAGGAAGTTAGGTCTGTTCAGCCTGGAGAAGTGAAGGTTAAGTGGAGCCCTCATGGCAACCTTGCAGTGTCTGAAGTGGCATACAGTGAAGCTGGAGAGAGACTCTTCATTAGGAACTGTAGTGCTGGGACAACACAGAATGGCTCCAAGCTGAAAGGGAATAGGTTTCAATTAGATGTTAGGAAGAAATTCTTTACTGCATGGGTGTTGAGGCTCTGGCACAGATTGCCCAAAGAAACTGTGGATGCTCCAACTCTGTATGTGTTCAAGGCCAGGCTGGACAGGGATCTGGGCAACCTGGTTTAGTGGCAGGGTCCCTGCCCATGGCAGGAGTTTTGGAATGAGACAATTTAAGGTCCCTTCCAACCCAGGCCATTCTATGACTCTAAGATGTATCATTCAGTTACCTTGCCCTTCTATTGAAAGACTAAAAAGTTGAAAATAAGACATAGAAGTATCAAATGCACCTTTACAGACAACACCCACCCCCAAAAGAAATAATGTTAGATATTTTTCAGTAGTTTTTGACTCTGAAGTCACAACCATAACATTCAATAAAAGCAACTTTCATGATCAAAAATTCCCAAACACTTTGGCAGCTCTTTTCCACAGAGCTGCAAATTTTACAAAACAAATGCAAAATTCTTTCCATAGACTCACACTAAAATAAAGGTGGGGTTTTGGAAACCAGTCAGTTCTAAAGAAAACAAGACCAAATATTGACTTGCCTTTGGAATTCCCTTATTTTCAACTGCAGAACAGCTAGTTAAGAGGATCCCAAGCAGATGAGTGAGTAATGGAATCACTGTAACATTAAATGCTGACTATAATTATAAAGGCATTTCTTTGAAACAGGTGCTGCTCTCTAGCTGTAAGGGATATTTAATTGTCACTTGAAAAATCTGAAG
The DNA here is from genome assembly GCA_013397955.1 of Grantiella picta. NCBI lineage: Eukaryota > Metazoa > Chordata > Aves > Passeriformes > Meliphagidae > Grantiella > Grantiella picta. The sequence continues at coordinate 2,792,924 of VZRM01005556.1, forward strand.
CAATTGCAAATAACTGCATTTTCACAGTGCCAATAGCTTGTACTTAAAATCCCTGTTGAAAGCCAGCTATACCGTAAATGGGAGAGATTCCAAAACTCAGGCTTTGGCATGGACTGCAGGCTCACTGGGATTAGCTGTGTGAAGACATTTGCACAGTTCAATGAGGAGCAATCAGGACCAGCATTCACCAGTGGTTTGAAATGGACAAACAGTTGCTGCCTTCAGCTATCTATCTGATTGTACATGTTTCAAAGGCTGGAGCCTATTTGAAGGTTGAAGATGTTTCTGAGCCACCACAGTCTGCAGCTTTGCATATTAAGGTACACTGAAATTAGCACCAGATTTGTTACATGCAGAGCAATGAATCATCAGAGTTCATGAAGACCTATGCATACTTTCAGCTATTCTTGGTGCGAGGTGGAAAGTGTCACACACAAAAAACAGTGAAGCAGCAACTAATTCTACTGTAAATCTCCTCCTAATCCTCAGATTTAGCATGGGAAGAAAGAAACATTTTGGTGTTGTAGCCAGTATACTCAACAACATAACAATTTAGAGCTGCTAGTGGTTGCTTTAACCCTATACACAGATGTTCTGACCTTGTTAATTAAATACAGCAGCTTGAAGGCAGCTTCATTAAACTAATGAAAATCAGCAGCACATTGAGTTAGCACACAGGTATTCCTACACACTATGCCACACTCTGGGTTCATGGAAATGATACCATGGTTAAATAAAGAGAATTTGAATAGCCCTGGATGAGAGACCATACAGAAAAGAAGGAAAGATGATGACCCTGGATCAGCTCTACTGGCAGTAACCATGAGATCCTAAGACCAGAGTTGCCTACACAAATCAGATCTCAAAATAGTATTTTGTAGAAGTCTTCAATCAACTCACAGTCTTTGTTTCCTAAGAGCACGTAAGATCTCCACATGCAAGATTACCTTCAGGTCTCTAGTGAAACTCTACCCTTAGAAGAGATCTGGAATTACTGATTGGTGAAAGGGCAATGACTTAGCAGTTAAAAGCAGTGCTGATTTCTCAGTGTTATTACTACTCATGTTATTGTGATGCAAATAGTTTACATCAAACATTAAGAGCGCTGAGAAGAGATTTATTTTTGTTTAATAAGTACATGAAGCTCCTATTAGGGGTCAAAGTACGTGGCCTTGCCTGCTAGGGTAGAGACACCATGGGTTACAGAAGCCAGTATTGTCATCTCATTTGAATGAATCCTGGGTATATCTTGACTAGTTCTCTTTTGCTGATTGATGGAGATCTGTTGCATCACACTCCCTGGAGCATGGTTCTTGGGTACACACTGGGTTCTTAAACGCTTTTGGTTTGCTGCAGCCTTGTTGGCAATACTCCTAGAGAACAGGTAACTACCTGTGTGTTGGCACAGGATCTCACAAGCCAGCTGACTTCTCAGGTAACTTCTCGTGTTACCACTGGCTCTTCCAGGTATGTTAGTAGTTTCCATGGACTCATCCTCTGGCATCATATTTCCAGATGTGGCACAAGGAAGGTAATTGATTACAATCATGATGGGGGGGAGGGTGCCTGTGTGGTAAGGTGGGTCTTGTAATTCATTTTTATAATTCATAAATTAGTAAGAATGATGTCTCAGAGACCCACAAAAAGAAAACATTGATTTGTATTGCAAGATTCATTAGACCAGCTGGCACAATTAAGAAAGATCAACAAGTTTCAGGCAGATACAACCTCTTCCTGCATGGTAATGGGCATAGGACTTAAACTCAGAAGTTTTTGTCTAAGATGGCAACCCACTGGTTTACAGAAAAATTCTTAATGGAGGTGGGATTCTTTTATAGAAAGGTAATATCGCCCTGGAAAAAAAAAAAAGAAATAAAATGGGATTGACAGGAAATTTGCAAAGTAAAGTAATGCCAAAATTCAGAAAAGCTTGTCATACAAGTGTTTGTATAACAAATTTTGAGTTTTACTATTGATCCCCATGGAAGTAGAACTGGATGCAATGGTGTTGATCTCTCTGTCCTGGTGATTTGAGGATGTGCATTTGGAAAGGGGAGCGCCCATGTTGTCTGTATCTCTTAGATCCCCTTCAGCAGAGACAGCTGTGATTTAAAAATTCCTGTGAACTCTCCTGAGTCAAACAAGAGACAGACTGTTCTTCCAAGAGGTGCCTAGCATCATAAGTGTGTGGGCTATCTGGGATCTGAGACTCCATGACGGTTTTTTTTATGTTCTGGTCCCAAACTACTTGTTTTCTTTTCTTTCCAATTTCTTTTCATTGCAGGGCACAATGTTAGTTCATCTCACAGGAATTTGTTTACTGTTTTCCACTATTTCAAGCCTTATTCCTGGTTAGTTTTCAACTCGGAAATTACCTTTTTCCACATAGACACATTTTTTCCCCCTACAGTTCTGATCAGACACTATTTTTTCCACTTTTTACGTTACTCCCGTAAGTAGCATTAGTCCTCACTGAAGAACACCAGTTGGCCTGCAGCTGTGTTTTTTGTTATGGTTGAAGGTCTTCTCCAGTTAAGAGGGTGTCTTTTTTGCTGGATGCTGACCAGTAATAACTCACTGGAGTAAAAGCAGGGAAAATAAGCCAGGCATTTTAAAGTGCACTCTTGATGTGGTTTGTAACTTATTTTTCACTGTCTTGGGTCTATGGGAATGTGCTGTCAGCTCAAAATCTGGTTTTATTCCCTCCTTCCCCTCCCCGCCTTCCATCTTGTTTTTAGTCGTTTTTCTTCCTGACTTTCTATGCTGTTTTCTTTCCCCTCACACCTTCCACCCTCTCCTGCCTTAATGATATTTTGTAAGCATCCTGGGCTGCAGCCAGGGGAGGGAATTTGATTTTGTGGTGAAGCTCCAACAAAGCAAGAGTGGGATGTTTAAATGGATTGGCAAAGCAGCACATTGGTATGGAAGATGTATAGATTTTTCTTCCACTCTTCTACCATACTGTTTCCAAACATCTTCAAGTTATATCTCTTTACAGGGATTAAACCTGCCAAATAAATGAATGAAATTGACAGAATTCTTTGTCTTTCCTCTCTTTCCTAGCCAGCAGTGCTTATACCAAGGCTAACATAGAGGCATAATAAAATATCCTGTTTCCTGGGTGACCTCATACTTGCTAGCATTAAATCTAATTCCTTACTTTAAGTAAAATATATAGGATATTGAGGTTAAAATTAGGGCACTGAGGGAGGAGGATACTGAGGTAACAAATTGTCATTTCAGAGTGAGAAGTCACCATAATATGCAATACCTGTTCTTGGGAGTCCTTTCAATTCTTAAGACCAGCATCTCAAAGGTCTTACATTTCTAAGGGAAGCAAGAAGAAGAAATTCAAGAGCGAGATCTGCTGTCTGTGCAAACAAAATGCTCAGCGCCTTCTGGGGGAGCCCTGATAGACATGCCGTGCCATGTTGATGATGTAGCCTCACACTGCCGTGAACATGATGGAGTAGAGAAGTGGAACTGGGCCCTGCATTGCCAGAACAGCTCAAGGTTAAGTGTAACATAAATCCGAGCTGCCAACAGGAAAAACTCTGCTGCTGGAATACTGCACAGTAGCAGCTGGAAGACATTATATTACAATTAAAATTGGCTTCTTCTCTAAGACTGGTTTTTTTAAGACCTGAGTGCTAGCCTACTTCGGTAGTAAAATATTTTAAATCATAATACCATTTAAAATAGAGAAAAATATATATATATAGTCACACTATAATACACAATCTCCACTCCCACTTGGGATGACAGAAATTTTAAAACTGTGTCTTAACATGCACACACATCAGACTTATTTAACCTTTTTTCCTGGCTCTACGAATTCTCTACTTTCTAAATATTATTTACTTTCTAAATATATAAACTCAGCTAAACTAAATATATACATAAAAACAAGTTGGGAGGGTAATGAGGGGTATGTTTTCCTGTTCTAAGAATATAAATCATATAGTGCATCTTAAATGGATCCTGAAGATTTCTTTGCCAAAAGAGGTTTTTTATTATTAAAAAAATTACAATGAGAGATGTGCCAATTAAGGACAGGTGGTTATATGCATCCAACTGTATCTCTGTGTACACAAACCAACCAACTCCCAAGAACTGTATCTGAATCTGTGTGTATGTGTGAGATGGGAACTACTTATGCAAAAACTAAATTCAATAACAATTTATGCCTGTATGCCTTCAAAGCATGCATACAACTGTGACCAGAGCTTGAGCAGGTGTCCTGTATCACTTCTGCTGGAACAGAGTTAGAAGTGCCCTGGACTTCATAACCTGCATTGCTAAGAGCAGTGTGTCTGGGGATTTAACACGTGCTGTACACCAGACTCTGCACCATGTACAGTCATATTCCTAAGGGACAGCCAGGACAGAGCATGGAATGACAACTGTGATATCCTGGAAGGAGAAGACTCATGGTAGTCTCATGTCATGGTGGGCGCAGAGGAAGTTGATGGTGCAAAGCTAATTCAAGGCAGGAAGCACTTCAAAAGGGAAAATACTCCTTCCTGCAGTGGAGAAAGGGCTGGAGAGCTGGTTTTGTACTTTTTTCTTGGATTCAACTGCAAGTGTCCAGCTCTCAGTGACACTCACCAGACTGCTTGCTGTTCTTTAAAATTATACACTGTAGTTGAGGTGACATGTTTGACTTAAATCCATCCATCAGTTCCTTGTCCTTCTGCAGCTTTAGTGCCTTTAGCACATCTCCTATTCCTTCAGATGTACTCTCTTGTAAGCAGAAGATTTAAGCTATGCTTTGATAAATGTCAAGGGTTTTACATTTTGTACCTCAAGGTATTTATTTGGTTTACACTAACTTCCATTTTCTTGGACTGCCATTAATTTAAAGTTCTGTATCTTTGCTTAAACGTGAAATGTATTAGTCAGTGATACAATAGCTTGAGCTCTACCTTATTACACTTAGGTGGAGCTGGCGAAATCACGTGGTTATATTGATCTGAGCTGAAGTTGGGGTTCAGTTCCGACCTTCGACATACTCACACAGAGCTCCTGCTGATTACAATGAAAGTTAGGCATATGCACCAAAGCTCAGCATTTGGCCTTTGGTCAGAATGTGTATTAGCTTTTGCTTTTCTCTAGAAATAGAGGTTGTGTCAAAAAGATTGTCTATTTGAAACTTGTTTACTTTTGCTTGTCGAAAGTGTGGTGTCTGTTCCCATCATCTGACCCGAAACGAAAGTCACACAGAGCTAACATCTAACTTTGCCAACTGCAGTTCTCCCAGATTGCCAGTACTTTTGCATCAATGATGAGAGCAGGTCACATCACCTTGTTGACACAAAGATACGCCTTTGCGATGCAGGCCAGGGATGACACAGGTGACACTGTCTGTCTGTTTCACAAACAGAAGTATTACGTCAGTTCTTATTGGAAATTCCCCCCAGGCACCTAATGAAAAACAGTGGTTCAGCTGTTTAGATGGTACTTAGTTATGTTTATACAGGAACTGTTCAACTAATTTAGCAACAACCTATTTAAAACTACCACTTTGCACAATGGAACCAAAAAGCTGAAAACAGTTAAAAGTAACATTCTTTTGAGTGGCCTCAACAGAGTTGGCCAAATTTTCTCAGCATTTATTTCAGTGTCATTCCAACAGAGTGCACAGAAAGTTGAAGGTGAGACAGAGTTTTCTCATTCTGGTACCAGTCAAAGGCACAGCAAGAAATTTCCTGTCCTGAGAGCTCACATTGTCTGAAGACAAAACCAGAAAAAGGTCTGAGGGAAAAGAAGAATTACTACACAGTTGCTGAGATAAAAACCATAGGCAAAGAAAGAAGGATGATTTGCTCAAATTTACCAGAGGTTGTGATGTTCTGAGGACCTTCAACTCACTGCTCCTGGATGAAGTACCAGAGTACTTTTCCACTCAAGTTTTGCTCCTTGGGGTAACATTAAACACTGTGCATGGCAGAGCATAAATACACATAAAGACAAACCAAAGTAGTTCAGATTAGCTTGTGGTTTATGTCTACCCATTGTGTGTCTGTGTCTCCCATAGTGCAGGTGAAAATAGCTGTCCAGAACGGTAACCTAGACTAACTTTTAAAGTATTTCTAGAGGCAGAACTGGGACAGATGTGGGGAAGAAGGGAATCACATTTACTGGCAAAAAGAGAACTTGGATGAAGTTCTGAGACATCCTTGCTCACCTGACCACAGTTACTGCTGGAATGAAAGCATCACAGAACAGGGCTATGTAAAATATTCTAATGGTTGTGACACAGTCTATATTGCTCTGATAAAAAGGTATGCATTTCTGGAGACATTTTGTGCAATTTGCAATGAATTTTTAAGGCTCTTTTACTGAATTTAGCAGTGTGCTTCTGATGTTAAAATAGTCCTTTTCTGTAGCAACCTGAAAGACAAGTTTTGGAATCACCTGAACTTCAAAAAATTATGGGGAAATTTGAATTTGAAAGAATTTTGATGCTCATATGTCTTTAGATATGCACGTACAAGACTTAAGTGCATATAAAGTAGAAAGCAAGGATTGTAAGGCATTATCATTTAAGGAGATAGGGCTGGAAAAGGCTTCCTTTTACATACAGAGCAAGGTTTTCTTTCTGAATTCTGAAGAACTTTTGTGGGGTTGATTTCTCTCTTTGGTCTTGGCATACTTCTTGTCCAAGCCCTACCAAAGCAAAGTCTGCAAACTTTCAGGCAAAGTTCTTATTGTCGTTTGGCAAGATCATTTCCCTGATTTTCCTCTGAAAGCATTTTAAACAGTTCTCCTTTATAAGGTTATGTTATTTAAGTTTTTATAAGAAAGAGTTTAAAAGTAGAAGACAAAATTGTCGCCTAAGTCTCATACTCAAAGTTCTCTTCTTCTCCCAATGTGCTCCCAAAATCTTGTACAAAAGAAGTCTGAAAATTGTAATTGATTTTTTTTTTTCAAGAACTAAAGCAGTAATTGGAGAAATGTAGGCTTTAAGGTCATGATAAAAGCCTGATGGAACATTATAAAATAGCAGTTACTAGTGAAAGCTCAATAGTTAGGTTGTGAAGAGATCCATAGGCATCTCTGTTGAGAGGCTGATGACACCAACAGCTTTACTAAAGTAATGTGATGAAACATCCTATTAACCTTTTGCCTGACTGTCAGAGCACATTCTCTCTAATGGTTTAAAAGTTTAAAATAATGTGAAGGACAAGAATATCTGTTCTGCATCAAGTAATGGAGGAGAACCTGAACAGGTGAAAATTTTTGGGTAAAGCTGGCCCTCTTTCAGAATTTACACCCTGACAAGTGTGGCAAAACTACTGGGCACCCAGAGTACAAAATCTCACACAAATTTTTGTCAAAATACTGGATTGGAGATATACATTTATGTGTAGCTTACTATTCTCTTTTTGCTGCTTCCCTCACCTTTTTACTATCTTTCTCTCTTTTAAAAAATAATCATCATGATATTTCTATTGATTCAATTATTTCACACTTATTTTACATGTCAGAATATTCGGAAATATTGATTTGATAAATCGTCTTGTACCAGAGAGACATTTCAAATGCTAATGTAGCCATAGACCCTTTATTCCTGGTATATTCTTATATGGAAGACTATTAGGGCTGACTCTGCCTCACCTGCTGTATGAGCCTTCAAGAAGTCCACCTCTGAAACACAAACACTTCTATGGATTTTGGCCCATGTAAATGCCAAGTAGTTTCCATGTATTTGAAGGACCAAGTCCAGCATGTTTGTCCTGCAATACTCAAGTAAGTCTTTTCACAGAATCACTGAATAATCCAGGTTGGGAGAGACTGTTAAGATCATCAAATCCAACCATCAACCCAGCACTGCCCGGCACTCCAAACCACATCACCCAACACCAGATCCAGATGCCTCTTGAACACCTCCACAGATGGTGACTCCACCACCTCCCTGGGCAACCTATTCCATTCCATGACCACCCTAACAGTGGCAATATTTTCTAATATCTAATCTGAATCTTCAGGCCATTTCCGCTTGTCCTCTCACTGCAGGCACAGTAACAGAGACTGACTCCTACCTCACCACAGCCTCCTTTCAGGGAGTTGCAAAAAGCAATGAGATTCCCCAAGTCTTCTTAAGGCTCCCCTTTTAAAAAGAGAAATTTAAAAATGAAAGCTAAAAATATTAGAAAAAGGTAAAACTGGCAGCTGTTTCATGGAAACTTTGCACCATTTTTTTTAGCAGACAATGATGTGTAAATACTGCTTAAAAATGTGAAATAACTTTTTGTTAGAAGATGTAATCCCTAAAATACTGGCCTACTTCATCTGGTTTTCTTCTAGTTTATATTCCTTGTATAGAAAACAAGGTCTCAGTACTTAACAGGGTCCATTTCTTCAACTTCTCTTTTTTCCTGCCATAGAATTTTTAAACATAAGAACATCCAGCATTTTAAACTTTGTTCTCCTTTCATTGAAATGATGTGGGAGGAAACAATACACCTAACAGAAACTAACAACCTCTTTGTTAGATGGCATGCTGATGAGGATGATAGAAACATCTACCCTGAGTTCTGGGGTCAGAACTGGACTCTGTACCAATAAGCACAAGGAAAGAATTGGGAAAAAATTATTTTTCTTTCTTTCCTGGCTTTCTGAAACTCAGTAATCTTTCAACAAAAGACCCTTTAGATTTGCAGTTATTTGGGACTGAGGAAGAGGTGTTCGGTTTCACTGTCGGCTCCTTCCAGCCAAACCTACAATTTAGCAGCTTCCACCAGCACGCAGAAAAAGAGTTGTCAATCAGCAGTTAAATACTGACATGAATAGTGCCTTTGTCAATATTTCTGTTCTGCCTTTGAACGCACACAAGCCAAAACAAAAAATCTTTTGACAATGTGCGAAAAACAAAACTGAAACTCTTCAATAACCTTTGGCAGCTAGAAAGCTGCCCACAAAAAGTCTTAAAAATTGAATGGTCTTTGTCAGGTGGAGGAAAGCTTGTGTTCTGAGATTTGACCATCAGGTAGTTCAGCGGTGCAGCTGCGTATCTCAGAAAAACATTTCTTAGATGTGTCAGTTTTTTGGTTGCATTTTTATTCACAATCATGAAGAATTTGCAGTCATCATATTCATCTTGAGTTAGTTCCATCTTAAAGGCATTAGCCAGACACTGAATTTCCAGATCTTCAGTCAGATTTGATACATTCTAAGCTCTGCCGAATAAATCCCCTGGCTGGGGGATTTCCTTACCTGGGAGAATAAAGATCTGAGTTTGTATTGTTTGCTTTTCAAATTCTAAATGCTCTTGGTGTCACAGACTCAGCCTGACTCTTTGGTCAGCAGAAAGCCTGAGGTAAGTCAGGCTTAGATAGAGGGTTTTTTGTGTGATGTCCTAATTCAATTAAGTTATGTATGCATACCTGTGACTTTAAATACAGGGATGGTTTGAACTAATCCAGTGAAAAGCTGGCCAGCTTCTGAGATGTGTTGATTGTTCTCCATGAGTGGCTGCCCTGAAGCTATTACCAAAGCCTTTCTGAGTGTGAAGTGCAGAGAGCAGGGATGGAGGCAAAGAAAGAGAGGCAGATTTTTAAAGAGGCAGTAGGAAAGCAAGAGATTCACACACACGAAGAATATACTTTTCATACACATGAGTTTATAATCATCTGTATTGGATAGTGTCAAGGACAGATATTGCAGAAAGTACTGCAGGCAGTGACTAACTAAAGAGCATTGGGACAGAAGTGGAGCAGTTATCTTGAGTTGCACAATCACACTTGCAAAACTGAATATTAAGACTTGTTTAGATTAAAGGGCACACAGGCCAAAGCTGCCAGTTTATCTACTGCCTTTATTCTCAATTATCTTGGATTTAACTTTCACCAGTGATGGCAGGAAAATTATGAATCCGTATGTAATATCCAGCAGACACAAAAACAGCATTACTGCTCAGGCTGCTCAGAAGTTGTAAGGAGTCCAAATTCTCTCAACAAAATTAAATCCAAGACTTTGTGTCCTAGTTCTTTATCAGAAAGTAATTTTTGTTTTATTTTGTTTTTTTTTTTTTTAACAGGATGAACTCCTTCCTGCTCACGTACAACAATTCGGAGTTGTTTTGTTTCAGTCATCTGGCATCTTTTGTATACTAGTTAATACCCTTCCAAAGGGCATGTCTATTATAGAACTGTTATATTTTCAGTAACTGCCCGTAGTTAGATCAACAGCTTCCTCGGGACAGTTTTTGCTCAGATTTACACCTGAATTAACCTGTGTCTTTTATCTGTAGGTCATCCAAGATCAGTTCAGCTGACTGTAACCTTCCACTTAGATTTTAAAATTAACCAGTTCTGGTAAAATTCCAGTTTATGCATACTCAACATCACTTATATTAGAAGAGCCCAGTTGCCTACCTCTAGGTGCACTTGGTAGGAAGGTCTTCAATTCTATTATCACTGGGAAAAGAAAGAAATTTCCTGACATATCAAGTCAGCAGCACTGGAAAAGATGGTTAGAAACTCAGGGTCTTTGAAAAATGGGGAATGGGAAGTGCATCTATGTAATTGCAGGTGCCAAGGAGGGATCTCTTTTCTAAACAGAAAGAGATTCTTCCAGATTCCTTCAGGTAGATATTTCAGAGCATAACAATATTCTGGAAACCTAAGGCATATATGTGAATCTTTAGGTAAGAACTAGCCTGCAGCTTCTGCTGAGGAGAACAGTGCTAGCTGGAATGCAGGCTGGGGTAAACCTTCTTAAAATTATGTGGTATAACACATGGTCTTAATTTAAAGCAGATCAATGCCAGTTTGCTTAAACAGGAAGAGACAGATGTAAACTTTGAGGTAGAAATAAATTCCAAATGCTGCTTAAGTTGAGAATACATGCAAGTAGCTAGAGGGAGGGATTCATACAAAACATTAAGCATCCAAAGGGAAGCCTAAATTGCAGGGCTTTGGATCACATTCCATAGAGCTGGATGAATCTGCTGGATGAATGTGTTGTTTCCCATGACACCAGGGATACTTCCAGCCTGCCCTTTCTAATGTAGTAAAGCTGGAGGCTTGGAATGAAGAGCAGAAAACAGCTGAGTGAATATTGTTATTTATTATATTACATACCATTGTTATTTATTATATTACATACCATTGTTATGGTGAATTATTCTTATTGTGGTCATTAAAAACCTACACTCGAATTTTGAATTTGCAGCCACTGCTTATGGCAAAATACATTTTTTCTAGATCTTTATCTAGGATGTGTAGTTATTTTGTCCAGTGAAGTCAGTGAAGTAAAGTGACCTAAGCCGTCTGAGCTTTAATCCTGCCTGTGGCTGGAAGCCCAGAGTTTCCCTCCCATGCTTTGCAGCAGCAGAAGAAAAAGCATTTGACAAAAGTTCTGTTTTGAACCAGAAACCATTTCTTTTGTTTGGCTTTGGTATCTGAGGTTCCCCCCCCC
>VZRM01005556.1:2804381-2823425 GCA_013397955.1 Grantiella picta
CCCCCCATTTTTAGTGGATTTATGCATTAGTCAACACCTACCAAATGTGATACTGCAGCTGAAATGGTAATCAATTGTATATCAGAAGATCATTTGGTCTACGCACGTATTGACTAGTAGGATAACAGAGTAGGAGTGGATCTATAAAGTAAAACAATTCATGGGTATTCCACAATACATTAATTTCAGTAGGTTTTACCTCAGATGATTGATTTTCCTCTGATCAGTGGCTGGAGCACTCCAGGAGCACATCTGGGTTGGAGTTACCTGCAGGTAATCCAGATAATATGCTTTGAGACTTCTCTGTAGCATGGTAAGTGGGAAAAACAAAGAGGTTTTCTTCGAAGTTGTGCTTCTGGTCTCACCTAAAATGCAAAAGGATGGCTTATCACTCTGTCCTGAAGATAAGACATCAGTTTTCCATACTCCATTAAGTGCAGTCTGGGTATGGTCTTGCAAGTTCTAACTTTGTTCAAAGTCTTCCTACTGGATTATACGTAAACTTGCTTGCAAAGGATTGTTTCTGAGCTGAAGTAAAACATATCAGGTATATAGCATTGTTTACACTCTTCTGAGGCTTTCCAGACAACTTACTCTTATTTTCAGAGTGCAGTGAAAAGGAGACAAATCTGGCAGCAAAACTCAGAGAGGGTAGTAATGGTTTAGAGTTTGTCCTTCCTTTTTCAGGCGAGGTGCTTGACTCAAAGAACTTGAAACTGGAGCTGGGCAAGCTCCCTGAGGCAGTACAAATGCCAAAGTGATTGGAATTTCCAAAGAACTGATCAATACATTTTTACCTAGAGAGGAAATTACTAAGCTATAAGCCTTGCCATGGAAGTTTAACACCACTTAAATTACATACTTTCATTTTTGACATTCCCAAATGACCAACATCACTTTATTTTTCACGAAGCAATCACTTCACAAATCAGAGGACAGACAATAAGAGATTGATTTGAAGTCATTAAACTAATTAATCAGTATGCTGATTTGACAATAATGATTCCTGGAATAAGTCTGAAACCACTGTTAGCATGAATATCACAGCTGGTGAGAGCACTTTCCAGAGGGTAGCCGGAGGTGGCCCTGACAGCTGCTCTGAACTGTCATGCTGCACATTCCATGGTTTAAACAGTAATTTATTTTGCAATCCCTGCATCATCAATTCTGGGATGTTTGTCCGTAATGTTTAATGTTTAAAGAGGTCAATATTTAAAGAGACCTGTTTTCAGCAAATAAAACCTCTATGTTGCTTTCAAGTTAATATGTCACACACTCTGATGGTGATACAGAGCAAGAACTGTCACCCACAAAGTGTCAGTGCCTCTGTTAAGACAAGAAATTATGGTGCCAAGCGACCCACTAGTGAAAAAGACTGTTTAAAACTTCTGACGCAGTTTCTGACTATCTTAGTAAAGTTCACCGGAGCTTAAAGGAAAAACCCCATTTGTTAATCCTATTCAAGACATGCAGGGGAACAAAAAAGTGTGAATAGTACAAAACAGGCTATATAGGATTTGCCAATGTGGAGAAATCTGCTGCCCTGCCTTCCTCCGCAAGCCAGTGTGGGAATAAACAGGCACGGGTATTGGCAGATTGTGGGATATACTGCTGCCCTCAGTAATGCCTGTAAGAGTTTCCACAATATCTTCCTAGGATCTCTGATTTGAAGTCGTCTGGTTGTGCTTGGCATCAAAGTTCCCACAGGGAAGCTGGAATAAGTGAAACAGCAAATCTGTTCCACAAATCTTCCCACAGGGGAAGATGAAGGCAATAAAAGCTGGTACTACAGGCACAGAAATTTCAGTGTACACAACTGCATGGTAATAAGAGCAAAGAATTAAAGGGCTGGTGGAATCCTTTCATGAGCTGGTGATGCAAGGTTGGCAGGCAGTGCCTCTGCTAACCCTGCTGCTTCTAGATCCTCCCCTTTGCCTGACAGGGCTTTCTGCTGCTAAGGTCTGTGGCAGAGATGCTGGGAAGCACCATCTGCCCTCCCTCCCCTCCCACACAGAGGAAGAGAGCTGCTTTAAATAGCAGATGGGCAAAAGAACTCTGAGCAAAATCCATAATTATTGGAATCTCAAAGACACTTATGCACCTGCTAATTGAAACTCTTAGAAAGGTTAGTGAGAGGACTTCTGAATTTACACCATTCATTATGTAAATATCATTATGAAATTTAATCTGCCTTGGGAAAATTTACACCTACAAGCAAAAGGAAAATCATTCCACTGTTTTGGAAAAGCACCCCTTGGATCTAAAATTAGTTTAGGTTAAACATCTTGATGTAGTGTATTTGCCGTGCAAACACAAACTAAACAATAAACATCTTCACAATTTCATTTTTTCTGATTTTCAGAAGCTGTCGCCTTTTGTTTCCAGATTCTCTAAGCAGTTCCGATAATTCTGGGATAGGGGAGATGTTAAAAAACATACTGTCTCTTGACAAAGAATTTTGGCATTTTAAGCTGATGTGATTTTTTACTTCCTGAAAATCACATCAGATAATAGCTTTCCTTGGCAATAAATATTTTTGTTTGTTTGTTTAAAGGGAGGAAAAAATACAGTTCAACACTTCTAAGCACCACTTTTAAAGAAATGGGGAATGTAGTTTGTTTCCCCAATTCCCCATTCTAAGCTTTGCCAGTTAGATCATCCATAGTCCCTAAAGGCATTAATAACTTCATTTAAACAGAAAAGCAAAACAAACAAGACTTATAAAATCATCTGAATACTCAGGTCTCTGCACTCTTTCTCTCTCCCTGCACTCTCTGTCTCCAGACCTAAAAATGCTGTGAAGTCAAGGCAAACTGCCAAGTTTCACACCCAGTGCTGAACTGGCATGGAGTCAAAGGTTGCTAGTTGGATTTGGATGCCAAAACATTAGCACTGCTCTCACTACTGGGTTTTACACATCCTTTTACAAAGCTGGATACTTTGCAATCTTTTTCTCTTCTACAAGCTTTGACTGCTTGCTTTTCCAAGTTTTCCTTGCGTGCTAATCTTGCTGCTGGTAAGAAAGCGTCTTGCATACTAAAATATTCCTCATCAGTAGTAGTTGTTGATGCATGTCCCTCTTCTGCAATGAAAAGCACACACACCAAGTGCTGCATGCTCTGTATATCTCAGCAGTATCAGCTCAGCATCTTTCAAGCCTGCTCTTTGGTCCACATTCACTATTCAGACACACTGAATCAACCCCCAAAGCCCTAAGGAGAGGCTGCCTCGGTCTGAGCTCTACAGACATGTGTGGATGAGGGCAGATTGCCCTTTCTTAGAGCTCCCAAACACATCCAGACTTCCACTCAGAAATAGAGCATATTAAGTGCAATACTGCCCTGTTTGCGTTACCCCAAGCCGGATCCTCGTTAACACTGAGGGAATACTCAGTGACTGACCACAGCAATTCATATGGCTATAGGCCACACCAGCTGGGATCTGATCCCGGTCCCTGGTCACAGCTAATGTCCACCCTCAAGAAGATATCACACCGGTACACCAAGATGTTTGACCCATAACTTGCAAGAATACTCTTGGGACATAGGATTTTATTTATTATGTACTCAGAAACCAATTGGCAACTAATAATTCACAAACTTCACTTTTAGCTCAGAAATCTTCCCACTGAATATTCATGTGTTAAATGCTCTAGGATCAGTCACATGAGTGAGGCCACGAGCTCCCATATCTGCCCAAAATATTTTACTTTTATAAACACGTATGTGTATCAAAACACCTGACAAAACGGCAGATTGACACCCTTACAATATGATATTATGGCACTTTAATACGAGGCTCTGTTCTCTGAGAAAAGCAAGGACTCCAATCACAGAAAACTAAGCACAACATTATTTCTTGGTGGATGTCCAAGTGGCCAACAGAAGCAACCAACAGAGCTGAGCAGATGTCTCCTCGTACAAGGGCAGAGTTAACTCTGGCAGTCGGGGGGAAAACCACTGCAGCCTGCAGGGAAGTATTTAATCTCTGCTCCCCTGCGCAATTCTCAGCAACACAGTAAAGGAACACACGCTGCAATTAATGATTCACACATTTATAACCCAATCCGCTTGACCTTTGTTAGCCAAAACACCTAAGTAAACCAATCTCTACACTTAAATTTCTTGTAACAGCTGTGAATATGGCAAATGTTAAAAAAAAAAAAAAAGCAAGCTGGGGTGGAAGGATAACTGGTTTGATTCTTTTAGATAACACAAAGAGGGAATACAGGAATGGTCAGATGGACTTAAACAATAAGACCAGTGGTAACTGCTAAAAGCAATTTATTGAAAGATATTTGGCTTGTGTTGCACACTTCAATTTTGCAATGATAACAAGTTGTTTGTTTATCTTATCCAAGAAACTGTTTCCTCATTTCATGTCACAGCAAACAGCTGACTAGGTGAAAAGGGTTGGTCAGTAATTTTGAGGATTATAACTACATCATTGAACTGGTTTCAAGTTAATGGTCATTAAAAAATACGTTATCTTTGCACCAGGTCATTGAACAGACCAAAATAGTATTTTGACTATTTCCAATTCTTACGATGGCAGCCACATCCTAAAAGGATATATGAAATACATGCATACTCTTTTTAATCACTACCTCTTTTGGCATCATCCACACAGTGAAATGAACAAAATCTGTAAGTAAATTTTATGCTCTTTAACAAGGGCAGGGTTCCTTTTCTGAGTATGTCTTACTGAAGATGCTACAGCTTGTAGCTAGTGTTTTGTCTTACGGCAGCAATGTATGCTTCCTATTTTGCAGTAACATATGGCATAATGTGTGATAATTTGTGATAATTTCCCTTGCTAGTCTATTTGTGTCAGGCTAGCAAGGGAAAGCCAAATGAAGA
The DNA here is from genome assembly GCA_013397955.1 of Grantiella picta. Lineage (NCBI taxonomy): Eukaryota > Metazoa > Chordata > Aves > Passeriformes > Meliphagidae > Grantiella > Grantiella picta. Next base: position 2,809,241 of record VZRM01005556.1, read on the forward strand.
AGGAAAGTTATCAGGAGAAACAGTGCATCTCTCACTCTCAAGAATTCAACACTCTGTTAGTGCCAGTGAAGAAATTCCTGCCCACTTTAAGTACTCTGCTTTAGAGGCCAAAAGTAGATCAGGATCCTTAAGCACTATGGATTCCTTTAGCTCCACCTATTATCTGTAGCTTCCAGGTCAAAGCTTTTAACTAAGTAAACCAATTTATGCTTCCATATTTGAGTCAAATATGCTTGACAGTGCACACCCTGCTGATTAAAAAAAGGGTGCTTGATCAGCATAAATGCATGCTTTGTGCGCAAGAGCCCAGCGTTTCACTGGAAACAGACTGGAGCATTTCAGCTGGGGAAAATGGCTGTTGTCCAGATCACCAGCGATTTGGAACGTTGTTTCTGTGTGGACTTATTAGGCACATACAGAGGCCTGTAAGACAATGACTGCCGGATGACATTGGACCCATATGGCTGTAGAAAGGGTCAGAAAATGAATTGTTAGAGAGGTTTTAAGGGGGAATAGGAGGATGCTTGTTATGTCGCCCTGAAAAGTGTAACATATAAACAATGAACATGGGAGCTTGCTCAGGAATTATTCAAAAGTAAAAGGGCATGACTGTGACTTCCTACATAGAGAAACAATGTAGATAAGTTTCTGTCCTCTCCAAGACTTACCATAATTTGCTATTGAAGACAAACAAAAATTATTCAAACAAACAAACCAACAAACCCTCCCCTCTCTTTAGGTTATTTAGAGTTTAAATAACCTAAAAAAGGTTATTTTTCTCTTCCAAAATCAATTTTTGTTCCTCTCTATTATGGAGTCACTATTCCCTTTGTTCTTTGTGCTCAGGACTCAGAAAGTAAAGAGCTTCTTCATTCCTGAAGTGAAATAATGCAGACTTTAGGTTAATTTGCAAATAAACTTTGTGGCTTCCCTCAAGCTATCTTCTCTAGGACACAAAGATCTAGTTTTCTTCACTTTCAGGATTGAGAAACAAGATGAAGAAGAAGAAAGGAAAAACTCTCTTTAATTTTATGTATGTATTACTTTTTTCCCTGTATTTCCTTAAATAGAAGGCAAACAATGTAATCTAAAGCATTTCAAAATCCTTTCCTTCACTGTATTTGGCCGGCAGTTTAAGACTCTTAACTAACCTGAGTCTCAGTGTTGTGCTCCAATCCATCCCTTCAATGCTACAACTACTGCTTTGTTACTGCTGTGTATACCTACAGGTATTGTGTCCTATGTGTATAGTCCCTCCCTGACAACTTAGGGAACTTTTAGGGAATTTTCAGGGAATTTTGCTACTTCATTTGCTGGCTGGATTTCACTTCAGCTTGTTGAATCACTGTTTCATTTGGCTTGGGTTTTTTTTTAACAGGGTGCAAGGTGCAATTAGATGCTACATATCACATTAATATTTCTGATGACTTCATTGACAACCAACAGTGTATCTTGAGTTCTTCAAACTATGTGCTACTAGAAAACTTTCATGCTCTGTTTTCAGTATTATTGCTTTTTGTGAAGCAAACATCTCTTGTTAATCTGCCTAAATGGGTCTAAAAAAAAAAAGGAAAGCATAAAAAGATTTTTTAAATTTTTAAAGAAAGCTGCTGTATCTAGGTATGCAACAACAGTTGCAAAAGCTGCATCAGCAGGACAGAAGAGCAATACCAGGAAATGAGCAACTAACCCCTGGAGGCCGTGCTCTTGATATGTTGTAGAGTATCTGAATGATATAGCTATGGAGGAGTTACAGGAACATAACTGTTAATCTTACATATTTCAAATCTATCTTCCTTGGAAATGTGGTTCTTCTCAGGAAAATTCATGTAAGTGAGTCTTGGAATAAGTGACCTTGGGTGTTTTGCCATTGAAGTAAATAATCATCCTATTTTCTACCCATATTAAAGATTTCATTTGTCCAGTGGGACAGGGGTTCTTCTTCTCTTTTTTGTCAGGGAAGAGAGGGGAATACCTTCTTCAGATTAGAAGTATGTGTGCTGGTATATTATAACACAAATTGAGAGACAGAACTTCTTCAACCATGCCAGGCTATAAAATCACTGCTCTGGGCCACTTAGTTTTATCATAAATGATCAATGCAGAATCCTTCTTTGTCCAAATTCACAATTTCTGATTGCATCCATTTCCCAATCTTTCATTAATATTTCCATTTTGCAAAGCAGGCGTAAAACTGCTCAGCTTGGCACAGATGCAAAACATTTAGCAATTGCAACCACGAACGCCCCATAATATAACTGCATTCGCTTCCTATTTTAATCAGTGTGCCAAGTTAGCAGTTGTATAAATCTGCAATTTAAAAACCTGCTGATATGAAAGCATAATAGAGAAACCTTCACTTTTGAGACACTGCTACCCTCCAGCTGAATAGATCATGTTCAGTGCTATAGTTCTTCTCTGTAATGACACACTACCTAGTTCACCTGTTTACTCTCTAAGAAATGTGCTGACTTGTAACATTTGTGCGCTATTGTGGAAGCAAGAGAGGACAGAATGTGATGCTTTCATTTGCATCACTGTGCAAAGATGATCAGGTTGCTGCATTAGAGGTATCATGTATTGGTCCATGGTAAACTTGAGCTATTCCCACACTCAAGATCCTTCTAGACTGGGAGTAGCTGACCTCACAGTGAAAGAATTAGCTGTTTCTAGAGAAAGAAACAGGTTTGTTTTCTCTGCTTCTCTTCCTTTATTTTCTTGGACAGATTATTTCAAGACTACAGATTTTCCTCTGCTCTCTATGTAACACTGATAAAATAGAAAACAGAAAACCCTTGTCATCCTGGCTAACTCTTTCCCTCAAGTTATGACTAATATTCTGAATGTTAGCACAAGGAAGAGAAGAATACATGTCCTCTGACATACACAGAAAGTTAAGAATACTCAAAACCTAGTGACAATCTGCAGAGACGTGCCAATATCTTTGAAAAGGAACAGCACATATATATGGGGGGCTGGGTGGGAAGTAATTTTATAAAGGTGCCTCTCTAATTTGTGAACTTAATGTTATGAAAAGTATTAGTCACAGTCTCAGAGGCTTTTTTACGGCTTGTCCAAGCCCAAAGGTGTTTCAAGAATGCAATATATGCATATTTAACATGCTTATTCCAGGAAGGAAACAGAGAGGTTTTTTGCTTTCACATTCTCTCACTTTTTGCAGCCTCTAGTATATTAAAAATGTACAAACCCAAAGGGTATCTGTGAATGAAAGATTCTACCTGTTCTGTTTGTCACCAGAACCATACGTATTCGTGTCTGGGCTTGCAGACTGAGGTTACAGTGATTACTACCATTTTTGCAGACACAGCCCTACAATTTAAAGTCCTCATCAGGTAGTAATAATATCAACCCAGAGACATAAATTCTAACCTAGAAAAATTAGCAGAATGTATACCATAAGCACCTATATTCCACAAAAAAAAGTGCCTGAACTCATTGCAATCTCCTTACAGCTTTATTCTACAAAGTTTTTTTATATCAACATCAATATTTAGCAATGGAATTACAGGTGTAATTTTTTTAAGTCCTCTGGAATTAAAATTCTTTCACATGTGACTTTCAAAAATGGAAGCAATATTCTAAATTAAGCCCCATAATTTCTTGAAATACTTTATTTTCTCTGTGGTATTTCCTGATGTCAGCTTTCAGTTTCATTACTGTAGAAAAAACCCTTGTCAAAATCCTGCCTGCACCATGGTAAGTTATTAAGCAAATTGAAACCATATTATAACATTAATCCAGATCTTGGTTTTTATTTCTGTACACAACTTTTAATTATTATACACTTGTTAGTACAGAGAGAGCTTTCAGTTTATTTTTGTATTGAAAATGTGTCACAGTATCGTAACGAGTAAAAAGATGCTGAAAAATGAACAACTGCAGTTCCTGGCACCAAGAAGATCTACAAGCACTTAGAACTGTAGAATAAATACATGTCCTTGGAAACTGACTTTTGTTACTGCCTCTCATTCATCTTCTCCTAACCTTTCTTCTTCTGCCCCTAAGCAAATCTAACTGTTGAAGCAAACCCTTATATTCTTGGTCTTGCTTCCCTACCATAGCCACTCTAAAACCCTCCCCTCTCTGCTTTACAATGCCTGTATCACACCAGACCAGATTGATCAGATTATCTGTTTACCACTTCTGCTAACAAAACAAATCAATCTTTTGTACTGACAGAACCTGTGAGCATCTGGGACAAAAAGTATATCGTAAAATTGTCAAGTCACTTGAAGCATCTTTTGACAGTAACTGTGAGTATACACATAATTTTAACAGACTGACATAAGGATATCTTCTTTCCATGACTGTGATTAAATACCAGCCATCATTAAATATTTCAATATGAAATGCAAAATACAGGCATGGTGATCTCTCTGGTTTCATAGTCCATACTAGTATAAAACCTGGTTATCTATTAACCTAGTGATAGCTACCTGTCTTGAATGAATGTGACAGGTCCTATGGACTTGCCAGTATCTCTTACAGAGACAAATAAACATTACAAGTTTAGGTGGATTACTTATGCAAATATTTTGAAAATATCCTCAGAAGAGCCAGATGAGATGATAACCCAAGAAATTACAGGAAGAGGAAACAGAAAATATGATACTGGAATAGAAGTCTTCAGAGGAAGAAAGGGAAGTGTTTTACTGCACATCAATGTTACTATTTTCTTGTGCCCAGGATTCAGTAAAGAACAGCAGCAAGAACAATCAATCCATGAAAGCCTGGCATCATTCTTGTTCTCTCTTTCTTTCAAAAAAAATTCCAGCCCGTTGCCTGGTGGATGTACTCATTCATCCCGATCATTAGTTTTTATGACAGGACTTGCACTACTGCTTTCTCCTAACAGAGTGGCAGACGAGCAGCAGATGCTGGCTGTAATATCACCTCTAATATGAGCTGTTTCAGTACTTCTTCACAGGTGTTTGTCTTCCACATGACTGACAGCTGAATTCTGTTCAAACAGGATGATTAAGGCTGCAATAGGTATGAAGCCAAGTTTCCTCTTGGATTCTTTTCTTTCTGCTATGCCCCATGTGGCTGGCAGAGCTTTGCCACTGTGGAACAGAGGTTGTTGGAAGCGAATTCTTCTCAAGCAGACAGCCTTTTTTTCAGTTTTGACTCAGGCTTCCAGACCAAACTGTTGAGCAATCTGCGCTGAGAAACCGTGCTGTATATGTGGCAAGGTTTGGTTGGTTTTTGGGCTTTTTTAGCGGCTTCTACTCTGAGTCAATCTGTGGTACAGAGAACCATTTTCTGAAAGACTGTGTTCTGGGCAGAGGGTCTTCATTACCAGCGTTGTGCTAGCATATTCTTTGAGATTTACATGAAATTAGGCCTTAGATTTAGATGCAGATGAAATTATTTTTAGGTTTCTATATCTCTATTTTTTTATGTGAGCCAATTGAAGAACAAATCAGGGAGGCACACTGTATTCTTTCACTTCTTGTCTATTAATTAATTATTTGTCTTTTTTCCCTGTACAAATGAGTGAAAAATGGTGTTTACACATTAATTTTTTTTTCTGAAAAAGGAACAAGATTTAACAGCTCATTTTCTGTCACAGCCACAATTTTATCATGTGAAATCCAAGGTTGCCCCAGGTTCTAAAATAGTCAGCATGTTCCTCATCTTTTTGTGGACCTGCAAGAGGCCAAATAGTTTTACGGGTTTTACTAATCCTTTTCCACTTCTCTTGTTACCACTTCCAGAATTCAGTATTTGCAATGTCTTTGCACAAGTCTACAAACTGAGACAGTCTTTAGAAATATGATTTTTTGGGTGCACTCACATCAGCACAATGATCACAAAGCATTTAATGTAACTGTTGAAAGAGTATCCCTCTTTCATTTAACTAGTGACAACGGTAGACAGCTGCTCCTGTCTATGATGAGGAGATGAGGCCACTCACTCTTCCCTCATCCACTACCTCTGTCATAGAAGGCCACCAAATTTGTCAGGCATGATTAGCCAGTAGTGAAGTTTGTCACCAAACACCTCTGTATTTTCCATATACCTTAATTAGTTTCCAGAAGGTTTGGCTCTATGGTTTTGCCAGGCACTGAGGTGACTGACTGTCCTGTAGTTCTCTGAAATCTTCCTTCCTTAATTCTCTTTTTAAAAACAGGGGTTGTGTTTCCCCTTTTCCAGTCAGAGGGAACTTCACTGGACTGCCATGGCTTCTCAAATATGATGGATGGTGACTTAGCTACTTCCTTCACCAGTTCACTCAGGACCCACATGAGCATCTTGTTGGGTCCCATGGACTTGTTCACCTTCAGGGCTCTTAGATGTTCTTGAACCTGACCTACAGCAGGTGGCTCCTTGTTTTCTCAATCCCTGTCTTCACCTTCTACAAGTTGGATGGTGTGACTGGAGAACTTACTTGTGAAGAAAGAGTTAAAAAAGCCATTGAGAACCTCAGCCTTTTCCATACTCTGGGTAACCAAGTCTCCTATATCCATTCTCAGAGAGCTCACATTTTTCCTAGTCTTCCTTTATCACCAGTGTACCCATAGAAGCTTTCCTTATTGCCATTGATGTCCCTGGTCAGATTTAATTCTGTCAGTGGTTTAGCTTTCCTGATCTAATCCTTGAGTATTCAGACAATCTCTCTATATTCCTCCCATGCTACTTGTCCTTGCTCCAACCTTCTGCAGGCTTCCTTTCTGTGTTTGAATCTGCCCAGCAGCTCCATGTTCATCCATGCAGGCCTCCTAACGTTTTCACCTGGCTTCCTCTCTGTTGGGATGCTCCTGAGCCTGAAGGAGGTGATCCTTGAACATTAACCAGCTTTCCTGGGGTCTTCTTCCTCCAGGGCTTTATCCCATGGTACTCTACCAAGCCGATCCCTCTAGGCCAGGAGAGCTCCCCTGAAGCCCAGGGCTTGCCTTGCCCCCTCCTCACTGCCCTAGGGATCTCAAACAGAATCACTTCATGGTCACTGCCACCCAGGCTGTCCTTGATCTTCCCATTCCACACCAGCCCCTCCTTCTTGGTGAGAACAAGGTCCAGCACAGCACCTCTCCTTGTTGGCTTCTCTATCACCTGGAGAAGGAAGTTACCATCGAGGCATTCCAGGAAACTCCTGGGTTGCTCAATGTCCTGCTGTATTGTCCTTCCAACAGATAACAGGGTTGTCGAAGTCCCCCATGAGGACAGGGCTTGTGAACATGAGGTGATTCCCATCTGTCTGTAGATGACTCAGGTCACCTGTCCCTGCCATTCCTTCAAACCTGGCCCATAAGCTCTTAGTGAGCTTCTCATCCATCCCCAGGCACAATTCCATGCACTCTGAGCTTGTCATTGACATAGAAGGCAACATGTTCTCCTCATCTTCACTGCCCATTCTTTTTAAAGAGGAATATCTAAAATATAGAGAATTACTATTGGTTTTGGTCTTTTAAAATGTGTCCACTATTATGAGGCCACAATATTGCTACAAATGCTTTCAAACTGCTTCTGCAGGGAGAATGATGTATTTTATTAGACTGATTAAGTATAGTTGTAAAGGTAGTAAGTTATTAAGTATGATCATGTTTTAACCCCAGATGGCTTCTCAGCCCCATGCAGCTGCTCACTCATTTCCCTCTGGTAGGATAAGGGATAGAATCAGAAGGGTAAAAGTAAGAAAACTCATGGCTTGAGATAAAGACACTTTAATAGGCAAAGCAAAAGCCACACATGCAAGCAAAGTGAAACAAGGAAATAATTTACTCCTTCCCATGGACATGCAGATGTTCAGCCATCTCCAGGAAGGCCAGGCTTCATGATGCATAAGACTGCCTTGAGAATACAAATGCCATCTCTTTGAACCTCCTTCTTTTCCTCCTTCTTCTTTGTCTTCCCTCAATTTCATATGGTGAGCATGATGTCATAAGATATAAAATCTCTTTTTGGTCAGTTGGGGTCAGCTGTCCCAGCTGTGTCCCCTTCAGAGCTCCTTATGCATCCCAGCCCACTCGCTGCTGGGGTGGGGTGAGCAGCAGAAAAAGCCTTGGTTCTGCATAAACACTGCTCAGTTGCAAGGAAAACACACTGAATTATCAACACAGCTTTCAGGACAAGTTCTAACCCCAGCCACATACTAGCTGCTGTGGAGAAAATCAACTCCAGCCCAGACAGTCTGCACAAATGTTTTATAAAGAGTTGTAAGTACCCTAAATCTAAGTGAATAAAAGTGCACATATGAAAACACAAGTCTTTCTTTCATTAGGTAAAGTGTAACAGGATTATCAAAATTCAGCCATGACAGGGAGAAAAAAACAAAACCTAACAAAAAAAAAGGTGAGCCACTGGGAGGACTGCTTTGGGAAGGAATCTTAAAATGCTTCGTTTAAAATCTGGCCAGGGCAGCCTTTGGGGTTCCTATCTAATTCAATGCAGCCAGCCTTTCATTGTCTCACTCTTCCTGGGTTTTTCAGCCCGTCCCAGATCTCTCCCCTTTACACTATCCACTGAAGTCCAGGTTTGGACAAACAGGAATTGATGTTTCACATGTCCTGAGCACTCCAAGTCCTAATGAAATAATGGGGATGGTCCTACTGTCTCACCCCAGCACTACATGCTGCGTAACAGGGCTGGTGTAGGCACCTGTCTCTGGAGAGGACTGGGAACTGTTAATGTCAGCCAGAGATTGCTGAGAGCAGGTCCCATCTGCCGCGGATGTCAAAACAGAGAAATGTCAGACACTTCCCATGGGGTTACATTCCTTCATTTCCCATGGAGCAGATTTTGCAGCTCCCTGACTGCTCAGAAGATGGATTCTTGTAAGCCTCCCTGCTGGAGACCTCTGCAGGTTATACAGAGCCCTGGTATCTAAAGCGATGTGTGGCTTTCACTGCTGAACTGTGAGCCTGACCAAGTCATAAGCCCTGGATATTTCATTCCCTTGAGCTACACCTACATTATGTGTGCCCAAGATTGCCACTATTGTACATTAGTATTTTTAGCTTTCTGATATCCATCTATCACTGAATTGAAAGAGTTAACTTTAAAGGAAGAAAACATTAGGTACAGAATATACTTTGAACAAAAACTGAGAAGAGGGAACGAAAGGGGTAATGATTTTAAACTGAAAGAGGATAGGTTTAGACAGGATTTTAGGAAGCAGATTTTTACAATGAGGGCGGCCAAACACCGGCACAGCCTGCCCAGACAAGTGGGAGGTGCCCCATCCCCGGAAACACTCAAGGGCAGATTGGATGGCGCTCTGAGCAACCTGATTTAATTGAAGATGTCCCGGCTCATTGCTGCGGAATGGACTAGGTGACCTTTAAACGTGCCTTCCAAGCCAAACCATTCTATGATCCCACGGTTCCATGTACGTTGTGGTGACCAAGAGCTCCCTCTCCTGTCTTACAGAAAGAGCAGCAGGTCTGTGTCTCCGCAGCTCTCGCAACTGGCCCGCCGGTAAAAACTTTTTCCAGCATTTGCAGTCCTGTTGAGTTCACTACCTTATCTGAAAAGAAAGAAAGAAACAAAAAAACACCATGGAATGGAAATTTTAAAACTAATTCTTATCCACTTGACCTTCGTATGTACAAATGTATTTTTAAAAGATGTGGAAAATCTAAGGACTGTGTTTATATGAAAACAGGTTCACAAATTCTTGTCACTAAGATTCAGGATTCTGCAAGAGTGAATGTGGGGTATTTCAGATGGTAACAGGGGTCACAACTTTCCCGATAATCTTCCTTCTTCCAACTCCTTGCACTGCAGCAGATCTTAGGCTGTTCCTCTGTGGAGCCGTACATGTGGAACGATAGTAAATGCATAATTTTGGGTGCACCTAAATTTGTTTTCATCTAAAACATTTACTTGAATATGTTATTTTCTTGGCGTGTTCTGTTTGAATATGTTCGGGCTTTTATGTAATTAACCAACACAAGCATGGGCAGTCATGCGCTGACTTTTTCGACTCAAAAAAGCTCATTTCTTGTTCACTGCAGTTTTGAAAACATGAGAACAGAGGTTGGAAAATGCACTGAACCTTGAAAAAAAGGATAAATTCAAGCAGTTTTAAGGTCTGGTGATTTTTTCCTCCACAGCATGACTTTGCACAAATCACACTGAAACAGTGTGATAAAAATGTGTTAGTGTACTTGACTGCCCTTCAAGTGTTTTTTGCAGGTGCCAGAGTTATTCAAGGCTGCCTTTTAAAGTACGAAGGACAGTAAAAAGAAAGATTTATTTGTATTCGAGCCTGACTGGTTTATTTTAGTCTACCCAAAATGAAGCACTATATTGGGAAGTATAGAGGAACGAACATCTTGATATCACGGTCTGTTATTTATATAAAATCTGCCAAAGCAAGCCCACAGCAAAGGCTTTTAAAGCTGAGATACCTAAAATGGGGAAACTTTACCATTTTAGGTAGTTGGAGCAGCAAGATAAGGTGTACTGTGGAATGTGCTTTAAGTGAGAATTAAATTAAAATTATAAAGTGGATTTTTTTAGCTGTTACACACAATTAGATTTCTGGAAAGATGTTAAAGGACGGTGAAGGTGAACAACAGCTTTTTTTCTGTTTTATCATTCAAATAATAGCAAATGTTATTTCAGTCATAAGACCTTATTTTATATGTCTGAAATTGCATCTATATCTACAACATGGGTAAAAGATTGCTAACTACTTCAGGAGAAAATATTAGAAACTTGATTCAGCTACTAAGCAGAGAAGAAACATGAACACTTGCATGTCCTCTATTTTATAGATTTATTTTTTACTTTCTGCAGTGGCTTCCACAGGTTTTGAAGGAATGCAAACTGCTTGTACAACTATGGTTCATTAGCAGTCTTCAGGAGAGGATGTTTTAACTGTCTGCACAAGAAACACATGTCATTTAACAGTTTTAATTTTCCACTGACAGAAAGTGGCAACATACATTTACAAATTTTTAAAAAATGTAAAAATAGAACGAATCCTTGGGTTTCGTCTAGTCTCTGACTTTGCACATAAGGTAAAAAGGATCATTAATAAAGTCCTGTATCTATGCATGCAGGTATGGGGAAAGTTGTAACACAGAATTCTACTCCCTAATATTCTATCATAATAGAGAAAAAAAATCATAAAGATTTTTCTCAGGAAAGAATTATGCTGAAAGCACTTGAAACTGAGCCTCACCCTGCTTAAACAGATTGTCTAGTAGGAAAGGAAAATTCTTCATAGGACTCCCTCTAAAATGTATTTCTTGCACTTGTATTTATTGAACATTTTCCAGTTTCAAGCTGCGAAAGAAGTACTGAAATTCATAAGCAGTTCATATTGCTAGGAGCTGGTTCCCAATTACTATCATGATTGCTACATATTTGAAACAATTAGTCCTTAACAAATCTACACCAGATCAGCTGCAAGCGCACAACACAGTGGAGTTGATGTCACGTAGTTCATGCTGGCAGCTCTGCTCCTTGGTGGTCCTTAGTCACCAGGGTTAAGGGGACCAGGCTTGAGAGCTTCTTGCAAGCAGTTTGCCTTCTTCACTCAGTTAATGTTTTATACTCTCTGACCCCATTTCAAAAAGAAAAGGATGCAATCTCATGTGTTCTTGCTGACTTATTTTGGGAGTTGGGACATCTGGATTTTTGCTTATTCTGCAGGTATCACCAGACTCCTTTCTTGCCTGCTTTTTTACCCTTCTGCTTTGATGTTTGATCATTTGGTGATAGATTTCCAATTTTCATTTCTTAGGTAAGCTTCATTTTGCCCATTTAGTGAGACTTTAAAAAAACAGCTAGAAAGAATGAACTAGGAAACTCCAAGCTGTACGTGATCACTTCAGTTGCTGTGAAAAATCACAGAGCAGGTCTTCCTGAAATGTATTTCTTGTCACATGAAGGAGAAGGTGATTAGGTGATACAGTTTCTACAAGCCTGTAGACATTGATTTAAGTAAAATGACTGGAACTGCATTGTATGGCTTAGATATATAACCTGCTTTTGAGCTGTCTCAGCTATCAGCCAACACTTCAATGCAATCTAAAATAAAAGTGTGTTTAAATGCAAACAGCATGTATGTGGGATTAATTGTAGATGGATAATGTCTGCCTCAGCTGTAGGATGCATACTTAGCAAAGCATCTGCCATCTCAATTTAATCCACACCTGCAAATCTATCAGAGCCTTCAACAGAAGAATTTTGGGTACCTCTGTCCTGTGAAATCCACAGTCCTCAGACTGATGCCCAGGTTTTTTACACAGTGCTGAGGATGAAAATCACATGCTTCACAAGCCAACACAGGACTTCTCTCTTCAAGGCTAGTGGATTATGAAACAGCATCCCAGTGTGGTGCAGCTTTTGGTAATACATACTTCATGGAGGTTAAGCCCCTCTTCCAGAGGAGCAAAATGGGTGACCAGATCTACCCTGTTACACGCTCCTGCTTCTGCCGGGGAAACTAGAGCTGAGTTTTCCTTTTTCTACTCTGCCTGATTTGCCCCAGAACTTAATATAGTAAAAAAGGAGAATATCTTTAATTTTTTCTTTTGAATTTGTAAAAATAACTGAGAAAGGCTGAGATGGCTGGGGCTGTTTGGCCTGGAGAAGGGAACGCTGTGTGGAGACATAGCAACCTTGCAGTATCTGAAGGGGGCTGGAGAGCTACTCTTCATCAGGATCCGTGGTGACAGGAGTAATGGGTATAAACTGAAAGAGGGGAAACCTAGGTTAGATAGGAGGAAGAAATTCTTTACTGTGAGGGTGATGAGACACCGGTGCAGGCTGCTGTCCAGGGAGAGTGCGGATACGCCAGCCTTGGCAGTGCTGAAGGCCAGGCTGGATGGGGCTCTGAGCAACCCGGTCTAGTGCGAAGTGTCCCTGCCCATGGCAAGCGGGCTGGGACTTGCTGATCCTTACGGTCCTGTCCAACCCTTCACGCTCTTCGATTCCATGAATGCGTTTACTGGAGTAGGACTTGGAAGCCGACACTCCAGCAGTCGGCGTGAGCACTTTGATCGATGTTCATTCATTCATCTCTTACTCATTCGCGGCAAGGAACGTTTAAGGATGTGCGAAGCGGAACCAGGCCGCTCTTTGCGTGCGCTCGGCAACAGCAGNGCGCCCCCTCGCCTCCCTTCGCGCCGAGCCATGCCGCCGCGGGGCTCCCGGGGGCCGCTGCCGCCCTTGCTGCTGCTGTGGGCGCTGGCGGCCTGCGCGGCGCGGGCCTCCGAGATCACGTTCGAGCTGCCCGACAACGCCAAGCAGTGCTTCTACGAGGAGATCGCCCAGGGCACCAAGTGCACCCTCGAGTTCCAGGTAGGCGGGAGGCAAGAGCCGCCCCGGGCGTGGCGCCGCGCTGGGCCGCGGCCCCGAGCGCCGAGCGCAGGCCGCTCTCGCCGAGCTGCCTTCCTTCCTGACGGGGTGCTGGGGAGCGGCGCCCGGCACAAGGCAGCGGCTGGATCCGATGGGCGGTGTCCACCTCGACCCAGGAGAGCTGCGGGAGCGGCTGGGACGTTCCGTGTAGTGCAGGGCTGAGGGTGCCCGGAGTTGGCCCTGAAAGCTGGCAGCGTCTGTAGCCTGGTCGGTGCCGTGAAGTGCCGCCCCTGAACAGCGCGGAGAGCACCCGAAGCGCGCCTGACCGGCAGGGTGCTGCAGAAGTAAATTCCTTGTGGTTTCTGAAGCATCGGCAGGATGCATCTTAAGAACAAATGCCTCGTATGTCAGAGTGCAGTTCAGATTTGGGTTACGTACTGAACAGCGAAAGGGTGATAGGATAGGATGCGGTACAGCATCACTCTTTTGGTGCCTTTGAGTGTATTAGCAGGGTTGGAACCTTTCAGTCTGGCACTTCAGTAGATGAAGTCACTGACAGTACAGCAGCAGCTTGAGAGAAAAGTCATCCATCCTGGATGACACAAATCACAGTTGTCTTTGGGGGNATGTTCATTCATTCATCTCTTACTCGTTCGCGGCAAGGAACGTTTAAGGATGTGCGAAGCGGACCCAGGCCGCTCTTTGCGTGCGCTCGGCAACAGCAGCCCGCCATTTCCAGCGTAACGCCGCGCCCAGCGGGACCCTCACGAAACGTACCCCGCGGGTGATCCGCTGAGCACGGATGAACCCTCCAGCGGCGACAGGCCGGAGCAAGGCGGGGCCATGCCCTCAGACCGCCGCTTTGCCGCCCCTTCCCGCCCCTTTCCCGCCGGATGCAGTCCCGGAAGCG
>VZRM01005556.1:2823627-2835997 GCA_013397955.1 Grantiella picta
TTCCGTGTAGTGCAGGGCTGAGGGTGCCCGGAGTTGGCCCTGAAAGCTGGCAGCGTCTGTAGCCTGGTCGGTGCCGTGAAGTGCCGCCCCTGAACAGCGCGGAGAGCACCCGAAGCGCGCCTGACCGGCAGGGTGCTGCAGAAGTAAATTCCTTGTGGTTTCTGAAGCATCGGCAGGATGAGCACAATACATCTTAAGAACAAATGCTTCGTATGTCAGAGTGCAGTTCAGATTTGGGTTACGTACTGAACAGCGAAAGGGTGATAGGATAGGATGCGGTACAGCATCACTCTTTTGGTGCCTTTGAGTGTATTAGCAGGGTTGGAACCTTTCAGTCTGGCACTTCAGTAGATGAAGTCACTGACAGTACAGCAGCAGCTTGAGAGAAAAGTCATCCATCCTGGATGACACAAATCACAGTTGTCTTTGGGGGCTTTTGAAAGGACTGTAATTTTTACGGGCTGACATTTCTTGCTGAATTCCTATGTTTTCTAATTTCTCAGTTGCTGTCCCATCTCAAGTATCTTTGGGGAATGTTGCTGCGAAATACTTGTTACTTCGTCTTGTGAGTTCTAGGTCTTGGATATTTTTTTCCCTACCCAAGTATTTCTTGTCCCTGACTGTTTCTTCCATAGAGTGTTTTCTGTGCAGTACTTTCTCCTGTACTTTTGAGTGGGTATCACTGGATAGATAAACCTGCTGTTGCCACGTTTGTTGGTGACTAGAACAGGATTAGCACTGCTAAAAGAAAAGTCTGGTTTTGACCAGCAACTGGCAGACTGAAGTGCTGTGTGAATGTCCTTCATCAGTGTGTCTCAAAGGCTAACAGGAGGCACAAGCAAGTTCCTCCTGTGGCAAGGAATCCTAGGGGAACTTTAAAGTTCTGGCCAATCTTTACCACCTATACGTAAACTGACATTTTCAGGGTGTCTGTACAACTGAAGGCAAGTGAGTTCCATGTCATTGGTGAAAAGCACACCCTTTTTAAATCGTACATCATATTTCAAAAATGCAGAGCTGTGTTATTGCTTGCCAACTGGATACTTTTAAAATTTTGGCTTTGTGGAGGAGCTGCTGCTCCGATATGTACTTATTTTAGTTCTACTACTAACATAATTTTAATGACCTGGTACTTTAGTAAACAGATGAGCATTTAAACAATGCCAGGTAGACTGAAGTGCAGATACACAGACATTAAAATATTTCAGTGATTTCTGCACACATATGAAATAAGTCTTTTCTTCCTCCAGCATGCTTTATCTTAAAAGTAAAAAGCTAGTGTGTAAAACTGCTACTGTAAGAGTCATCAGAATACCACACTGTAAATACCTAAACTCCCGATCAGTCTTTCTGTAGAATCCAGGTAGCAATACACTTGTAGATCAACATGAATCAAAGCCTCAAAAACCCCCTCAGGACAGTTGCGAAGTTTTGAGTCAGTTGTGGGCATTATTCGGATGTGCTGGTTTTTGGAAGAGCTCCTGTGTCTAACTGTGCAGGAGGGAGGCAGGAGGGAGGTGGCAGGTCCCCCAGAACCTTGTTCTGTTGACAGAAGCAGACAGGAAGACTGGACAGATTGAAATTCCTGTTCTGCCGGTCAGACACCATTCCTGCAGCCTAGTGCAGCTGATCTAGTGGGGCAGTTGCACTTTTCTGGCCACAAAAGAAGGAAGTGTCGTGCTGCATGTTAGCAGTCTCAGCTGGATGAATCAATTCTACGGAGGGCTTTTGTATACAGCAAATTTCAGAATCATTACAGTAATATCTCATTGTCTTTGCTGTAGTCTTTGCTGTTGTGCAGTCAATAATAACAAAGTAACTAAAATTGCTCTCTTAAAGGGTTTGAAAATACAGTTGACATTGCATATGCTGAACCTAAAGCAGTTTTAATTATTTTGTGTGTGTCGTCCATGGGAAAATAATTCTGCAGACTTGGTTTGGAAGATTCTCAAATAAATGCATTGTATTTTAAAACACTTGTCAAAGCAAAAAGCTCTGCAGTTCTGCTTGACAAATCATACTTCTTAGAAGAAATATATAAATGTCCATTTTTTTAAAGAGACAATTTCTTGGGTTTTGTTTCCAGGTGATCACTGGAGGTCATTATGATGTTGACTGTCGGCTGGAAGATCCTGATGGCGCTGTACTGTACAAAGAGATGAAGAAACAATATGACAGCTTCACATTTACTGCATCCAGAAATGGAACATACAAGTTCTGCTTCAGCAATGAGTTCTCTACTTTTACACACAAAACTGTGTACTTTGATTTCCAGGTTGGAGAAGATCCACCACTGTTTCCTAGTGAGAACAGAGTAACTGCACTTACCCAGGTAAAACACTGTTGTGTTTGACAAAAGTTGTTAAGTCAATTTTCTCTTCAAGTTCAGTTACATTAGTTATCTGCATCACTTTTGAAAATGAATTGAAGCTTTTAAAAGATTGTAAATTATTACAAATAGGCTTTCTTTGTAAAGATAAGATTTGTAGAAACAAAACAGCTGATAAGGAATCACCAACTGTTTAAGAGTAAATTAAGACAGAAACTTAGGGTCACTATTGTTTGGGATTTTGTTGTTTGGGTGGTTTCTGGATTTTTGGGCTTTTTTTCTGTTTGGTGAAGTTTTTCTGAAGTTTCTAAGGGAACTTCCTTTTAATGCCACAGTTGTGTGCCTCTTGACATGTGGATTTCACAAACTAAATATTGGTGGAATAGGGTTTAAAAAATTTCCAAACTCTGGAGAAATTCTGGGAATCATTTCCATATTTAAAACAGTAGAGTCTTTTTTTAGAAGGAGGACTCATGTAACTACTATTTTTTAGAATGGAGAAGGAGATTCTAGAAAAATGAATAATGTCAGCTGTTGTTATCTGGCTTCTAGATATTTGAGCTTTTTAAGTCTACAAAGTGTCAAGACCATCATTATTATTATTATATTTTCAGGATTTTACAGTTCTGTACCACTTGTACACAATATAAATACATTAAAACTTCTTTGGAATACTGCACGATTTCCTGCCCACATCCTTATATTTTAATCATCACCAAACTTCGCTTTAGGCAACCATGTAAGAATGCTGGATATGGTCAGTTTTGCTCGTCTAACCTCAGCAGTATAAATACCACTTCCCAAATGCCAATCTCATTTGCATTTACATTACATAAGTCCACAGTAACTGAGGTTTGTAATGAGTAGGTGATTTGCTGTGGATTCAGCTACAGCTCTTACCTATTTCTTGTAGTTTCCTGCTCTGCTTTTTTTTGTTTTCTGATTCTTGATACTGTATCTCTTAATTTCTTTTCCTTACTTCTTTGTTAAGAAGGCTCCTTTTGCAGTTCTGGTCAGGCTTGTGGCATGACCATATTTGGGCAGCCTTTCACTGGGACAGTTAAAGATAAATCCCTAAAACCAGAGTGACTTTTTATTTAAATCCCTTGTCCAGATTAGGAGGTTTCCACAATTTACCAATAGCAAAACTTAGTTTGGAAAAACCCTCCCTGAATTTCATTCTGAAGATCATCTTAGACCTGTCTTGAAAGTCATCAACTTGAAAATATGGTTAGACACAGATACAAGTGACTAAGAGCGGCCCTGTAAGGGTGTTAAACATCTCCTTTTATAATAATTTGTGCCATTTGATCTTCAGGAAATACTCAGTTTAAGCCGTTAAAGAGAAACCTAAATTGTGACTAGAAAATAAGTCTTTTGAAGATCCATTGACTAATCTCTTGGTGATCAAAACACAGTGAGGAGTACTTTTACTTAGAGAAGATAAACTGAAAGAGCAAGAAGTTTATATAAAAAATGAACTAGGACTTGATAACCAATAATGCTTTATTCTTAATTAAAAATTCAGGAAGTTGGTAAGTATTTTTATATGAGAATGGTATTGAGTGTTCAGGAGCATGGAAGGATAACTTGTCGCTTCTCTTAACCACTTTTTGTGTACATGACTAAGAGAATGGTCTCTTGACAACAGAACAGACATCGTACAATTTGAGTGAGAATTGAGCAATGAAGCATGTCATATTTGTGAAACAGAAGCATTTCATATATGCTGTGTGTATCTTAATATTATAAGCAACTGCTCATTTTCCTGTAGAATTAACAGCTGAAGGATCTCTGATGTTTCAGAAATGTTTCTGATGTTCATTTTGAATCCAACTATGAATTTAGAATTTGTTCATTAATTCTCAGAGCTTGGTGCTTTTTATTAGATCTAGGGTTTTATCTTCGTTTGTGTTTAACAGCGTCACATTTTTGTGTGTGAAGTTTGATCAGTGTAAGTTAAATTTTACTGTATGTACACTATTTCAGTCTGACACTGGTCTCAGTTAACTCTTAGCTTGAAAAGTTACTTGACTCCCCATTTTAAATATCAATGCACAAAACTACTAGAAGAATTCTGAATTCCATGGTGTGTATTTCTTTGTTTCTCCAGATGGAGTCTGCGTGTGTTTCAATTCATGAAGCTTTGAAGTCTGTCATCGATTATCAGACGCATTTCCGCTTGAGGGAAGCGCAGGGCCGCAGCAGAGCAGAGGATTTAAACACAAGGGTGGCCTACTGGTCAATAGGGGAAGCAATCATTCTTCTTGTTGTTAGTATTGGGCAGGTATTTCTCCTTAAAAGCTTCTTCTCGGATAAAAGATCCACGGCAACGCGTGTTGGATCGTAACCAGTAGCAGTAATGCTTCAGGTGTGTACTCATTAAGATTAGTGGTTTTCCAATTAACTGTAGGTACAGAGGTCTGAATATATGCAACATTCAAAAGTGTATACTCCTCATCTCTCAAAAATCACAAAACAGACCTAAAGTTATGAAAGGGACACATAATTTGAAATATTTTTAACGATCCTTTGGAACTTAGGTATTTTAATTCCTATACTAAAATATCTGGCAATGTCTATTTTCTCTTTATTTCTATTCATACTAATCCAAACTAAGTTTGATTTTTACCACTGCTATTAGTCATCTGCAATGTAACACTTCAAAATAACCGAACAGGCTCGTGTCTGATACGAGTGATGATATATATGAAAATCTCTTTTGATTTTAATTTTCAGGCTGAATGTCTTGGATTTTAAACAAGGAAGTATGATTAATTGTAGTGCACTGTTTTGATTTGCTGTTTTAAAAAAATGCAATCATACCCCCTGCCTATTTGTAAAATTGTTGAATACTTGGCACTACACTGTGGTGCAAATTTTTCATCAGCCTGGAAAGTCTCCATCTTCAGAATTTGCTGAATTTTTTACTTCATTATGATTGCTTAAACGTATATTCTTCTGTATTTAATTAAATACATTTTCTCTTTTGCAATGTTCATTTTACTGAAGATATTGTAAGCTGAGACTACTCAGGAAATCCACTTCTGCATACAAAAAAAAAAAATCCAAATTTCCAAGTTTATATAAAAAACATGCAGTAGAATAGTGAGTCTTGTAACTTTGTCATTGAAACTGTGCAGTACTCATATATGCTGCTGCTGCTTTTTTTTGATTTAAGACCAGAAATACCTTGGTTTTTTCAGCAGCACAGCACCAGCACTGGATGAGGTTATATTATGTGTTAGGCACATACAAAGCTTTTTAGTAAATTGTTTTCCTGTTAAGAGGGCAATTTGATATTGATACTGCATTGCACAAGGGCTGTAAATTTTCCTCTGTGTGGTGCACTGAGATGTGATACCCTTGTGCATCTAATTGCCACTCTGTTTTTTTAGTGGTCAGGAAATGTTTTAAATATTTCGGGTTAGTTTTTTGGTAGAGTTATTAGAGTTACGTTGTTTTCACTGCTCATGTCTTCAGTAGCTTGTGTACTGTACCGTTCTGTTTTATTTGGTTGTGGAAGGTAGTAAATGTATGTACATACCCATAGCTTGAATTGAGCTAGTCATAGTAAGGCTAAACTCCTTCAAATGGCTCTGGAAGAAAAATTAGGCTGACCAATTCTTAAATGCACACAGAATAAACTAAAGTGAAAAATTTGTCATGTACTATTAGCTAAATCAAAAGATGCTTCTTATACAAGTTCTCAGCAAGCAGAGAAGGACTGCTAAGCCCTTAAAAATTGCCTATAGTATTTCCAGCAAAAATTTGAAATTACATATTCAGGTGACACTTGAGCAGTCTGAAGAATTTATCAAAGATGACTTGATTTTAAAATCATGTCATGGCTGAAAAAGACAAAAGTGCTCCTACTCTGTTGTGAACTGAATGACTGCTCTTTTGGAAACTGAAGGAAAACATCAGACAGCTCAAAGATTATTTAAAAGGCCATGGAAGTATTAAAAATCTTCAAGTAAAAATCAAGATGTAAAGTCTTGCTGTCCTGTACTGTATTTTGAATGCTGCAGTCCTGTTTTAGGATGCAGGCTCCCCAGAAATAGTTAGACCCACTAATATGAGACAACAAAAGAGTCTGCTTTTGCCTTGTGATACAAATCAGTACTTGCACACAAAATTCTTGATTGTACCTCTGTGCTTTCTTTGAAGCAAGTGGTACACTTTAGGTGCAAGTGTCTAATGAAAACATGATTTAGTTCTGCTAGTGTTCACCATTATCTTCTGGAGTTTGAATATTAGTTATGTAGCTTTAATCACAGCAAAGGCATTTGTTTTAAGGCTTGAAATGTGTTGGGGTTTTTTTCCACTGAGTTGTTCTGTGTGCTGGCAAAACTGGTAAATAGTGCTATAAAACTGCTGATGATCAACTATCGCATACATGTCTCCGTGTTCTTTCCTAATGTTTGAATGTGTGAAGTGGGACTGTTCAATTCAATATTACTCCCACTGCATAGGTTTAGTGGACTTGACTTTTCCATTGAAGTTAGGTGTCTGAACCAATGCCATGGCATCCTGCTGCATAATATGCAGGAACAGCTTAAAAATGCCTTTATTTTTGTGTTGTTAAAAACATGGCACAAATACACATGTTTAAACGTAGCTGTATATAGTTTTTAAAATAACTGACTGAATAGGATATAATAAAACACATGCTAACAGGCAGTGGGTGAAGAAGTGCATTGTGACCTTTGGTTAAAGCTGCACCTTTTTAATATATGAACAGTTTGGTTAATGGTGTGATACACAAGAAAACACTCTGCGTTAAAGGGGATATAACTGTGTTTTTAAATGCTAAAGGCTCTGGTTTTCAGCTATGCGTTGAATATTTTATGTTTACAAGACTTCTTTTTGTGTCCTGAAATGTCAGTTCTTTAGTTTGAGNGGTGGGGGGGGGTGGGGGGAAATTTAGTTTGAATAAGACAAAAAGCAGACCCTGTGAATATTGTATGGGAAAATAAAAAATTAATATATGAATGTGGTCATACTGTTTTGTTTGCATATGGGATTGGGGAACGTTATTCTTCAAAAAAGCTTTGAAGCATAATATGAGTAGTCAGCTTATGTTTTAACACATTACAGTGAATCTGCGCCATGACACTTGATCATTACTTCTGTTGCTGAACATCACGAAGTGTACAGGTTCACTGCTGTTTGTAATCAGCCATGCTTAGCAAGGTAGTGTGGTTACTGGCTCTTTGCTCAGCACATCAGTAATGCAGGCAGTAATATTCATAAATCTCTTCATGTTGGGAGTAGAATTCAAAGTACTTATCTGCACGTGCCAGGAATTACTTGGGACCTACTGCATCCTTCCACATTAATTCTGTAGATAACAAAGTTATGGGGGGAGCTGAAAAGGTGCCTCCGATTAGTGCTGTCCAATTATGAGATATGAAATTCACGTAAGTAGTAACTAAATGTGTGATTTGAGGAACTTGATATTGTGTTGCTTGGGTTTAAAGAACAGATGTGGTAGGCATCATTATTTTGTGTGGACACCTTCCAAAATTACTCTTCTTGCTAAGTCACTTGTATATTCAAAACATTTCAAGACTGTTTATACAGTAGTTGGATCAAGAAAAGCTTTTCTCTAGAAGTATGGGTAAGTTCTCTTTCAGTGATGCTTTACTGTTATGGTCAAGTAGTTGTCTGGGGCTTTTTTAGGTGCACAGTGCCCAGGATTTTAAAGTAACTTAAGTTGTGGTCTGAAGCGCTTTTCCACTTAAAGCTGATAATCCTACAAAAAAAATTAGACAAAGTGAAAGATGAGTTAGTGGATCAAGTGACATGCATGATGATGATGAAGGCTTTTATCAAGGAGGAAGTAGAAAGGAGCTCTGGACCACCAGTAATTTAAACCATTCCCAGACTGCCAGAGTACCAGAGGGCACAAGTGCAGCAGCAATACCACAACCACCTCCTTCAGGGGTGAGATGAAACCAAGAGTTTAATACAGGCCCTAAATCAGATGGATGCAAAGTCTTTCACATTCTTCCCCTTGACTAGCAGAATCAAGTTCCAAAAACTTGGAAAACTTCAGAAAAACGACGTTATGCTATGTGTATATTGAGGGTGCTATTTATTTCGATAGTTAAGCACTGTGAGACATGAGGCAAAGTGGTGACTCAGCTTAGCTTAGTAAAAGCTCTGGTTACCTGACAGTAGCAGCTCTCAAAAGGTTCATTATTTGTGTTTAAAAGTCCACGTACACTCCACAGGGCAAGATGTTATGTAAACAAAAGTTGGTTTTACTTTGCAACACTTCTAAGCAGATTTATTTGACTCACTCATACCTTCTTCCCCACCTGCTGACAAGAACCAACATACACATGCAGATGATCTGGTCAGCATCAATTGTGTGCAACACACTTTTAAGCAAGTGAACTGCCACGTGTGTCCCTGTTTTGTTTCTCATTACAGGCTGTTTTGCTGGTGAACTAACAGGAAAGGGAGTAACCTGGGTTATGCTGTAATTTTGTTGCCAGCCTCCTGTTTTCGGGATAGAAAGTCCTCAACTGAGTCATCTGTACTGTGGTTTTACCAGAGTGCAGCAACTAATCTAGACACCATGTTCATTCATTTCACTACTGATCATTGTGTGTTTGGTTATCAACTGAGGCCACTGAACAGAACTTCCTACTTTTTGTGATCTCAATCTCACTGTGAGACACTGTCCAACTCATGAGAGTGCAGCACACAAGAGGCAATAAAGCAGGATGCCATCTCTTCAATAGCCTACATTGTTCAGGTGCAGAGTCCATAGATGAACGTATTTTTTTTTAATGTGTTCCCACAAGAAGGATGCAGTGGCCTCCTGCAGACATATGTAACAGGGCACAGTCAGTTACCAGGTCCGTATCTGAGAGGCCTCAGGTTGATGGAGTATTCCTGGCTTAACCAAAAACCTTTTTGTTAGGGATGGTTTCTATGCATATCTTGGGCTTGCTTTCCTAAATTTATGTACAGGGATTTTCCCGTCACCGAGGACAGCAGATTGTTCAGACCTTACTGTAAATGAATACTCTTTATAAGTTACCAAAAAGTTTATTAATATATTTGATAAGCAGGGTATGAAGAACTGAAGAGAAACGTTTTCCTCCTGGAAGAAATCAAACATGAGGAAAAAAGGATTGGGAAGGTTAATGTACTGATAGAAGATTTTTTTGGCACAGCACTGTCTTTTGCTCTGGTGTTTGGAGAACACAATACCACTGGATGTCAAGCAAGTAGCTCAACAGGGACAGAAAGAGGGGTAAGAGAGGTAGAAAAGAGAGAGGGAAAAGGAGGAAGAGTTAGAGAGTAAGAAAAGGAAGGAAAGAAGGGAGAGGACAGCAGGGACAAAATGGAAGAAGGAGCCCATGTGCTGGGTTTGGAAGGCTTGAGGAGTGCCCAGCTTGCTCCCTGTGGACAAGAGGTGCTCCTTCACCTCGGCTGCTGGTGGCCTTTGCTGGCTGCTACCCCCAGTACAGATTCACAGTGCAATCTGCAAATAGCAGCTGGAAATTACACCAGAATCAACTCTTCCTAATGCACTCTGGCACACATGTAATGAGGCATTAAGTGAAAATTGCCCTGGGGGAGCTTAGAAGAAAGGTGTCAAAGGGTGGGTCAAAGTTGGTGGCTGCTACAGGGAGGGAATGTGAAGAACAGAGGATGGCAACAACCAGAAGGTGCTGTCACCTGTGAAATACTCTGCCTCACGTGAAACCAGCCTTTAATCCACTGACACAAACCAACAGTAACTGCATTTCTGTGTCAGTGATTGTCCTGAACTACTAACTTAACTGCCCACAATTCTGCATGTCCCTTATACTCTCAAAGATGCCTAAGACATTAAAGACCTCATTTATTACCACACTATACTTGCTCTCCTCTGGAACAAAAGCCACCAGAATCCAAAAATTCACAGAGCAGAAAATGAGTCTGTATTTCATGACTTGCACAAATCCCTAGGCCAAGCCCCTAGTGAGTTATACCTCATTAAGTGGGATTGTGCAGCAAATGGAATGTTCACTTTCTTCCAAGTCTCACCTCGGAAAGAAATTGCATGAATTTCAAAATGCAATTAAGATCTTCAAAAAGCATTGGAAAATAGTGCTTTTAGGCAAAGTATGTGGCATTTGTCAGTCTAAATATTGCTGTTTAATTTCAGTTATAGATTGTTATGATTTAC
Organism: Grantiella picta; assembly: GCA_013397955.1. Classification (NCBI taxonomy): domain Eukaryota; kingdom Metazoa; phylum Chordata; class Aves; order Passeriformes; family Meliphagidae; genus Grantiella; species Grantiella picta. The sequence continues at coordinate 2,834,151 of VZRM01005556.1, forward strand.
AATACATTGGAACAGAGGACATGACAGGATGTCTAGAACATTTCTGCATATTTCCTGTAATTTCCTACAAGAATACTCAAACCCAAAAACTTCCCCTAACTTATACTCCAAAACCCCAAGAGTTGAAAGTTGAACCAGGTTCTGCACTGGAAGGTATTTGGAAGTGCCAAAATTGGGGTGTCTTGCTGTAATGTGAGAATTTCAACATCTGAAATGACTGCAGAAACTATATTTCTGCCTGTCATTTCCATTTACTTGCAAACCAAACACTGTATTGTAACAAGGAGATCCCTGTGTGGTGAATACAATCTGTCACTTGACACTCTCACTGCCTTTGGATGTTTGGATAGGGAAAGCTCTGATGGACTTTTCCCTTATTCAAACAGTGACAATGATAAACCCCTTCATCTTTGTCATGCCTGTGGTGCACACTGATACAGCCCAAATTCCCAATAAGCTTAGACCAAAACTAGTTCTGAAGTCATAACAAAAAGCTCAAGGGAGTGGGGCTAGCCTGGTGCTTGAGCCACTTGGATGTGCCTTCTCTTCTTGAGGCCCCTAATCCCTCCTCAGGAGATCTACACATTTCATGGCACACAGAACCAACCACTTCCACTAAACTCCTAGGAATGTGGCAAGGTAAAAACAAGGATCGTTCGGATCACTAAATCATATCTCCTTCAGATGCATCAACCATGAAATGAGCATTTATGTAGGAAGGGCTCAAAGAACATAATTCTACAGACTTCAGCACTCAATAGCAAGCAAGTGGCCTGTCACTAAAATACAAGTTCGCAAGTCTTAGTGAAGATTCCCCAGCCAAGAGTCCACAGAAAAACCTTTAGCAGGTATGAAACAAAGGTCAGTGATGGAAAATAAAGTGGAAAGAATGAAATTCTGAAAGACCCAGAGCCCTCTCATCCCCAGACTTGCTCACTTAGGTCACTGTTGGACACTATGCTGGAAACAGCAGACCCTACACAGCTCTGCATACAGATTTGCAACTCCATGCTTTCAAACTTTTTGTGGCTATCCTTCAGAGCCCTTCACAATCTTTGAATCACCCAGATGGTGATACAAGATGGGCAAAAGAAACAGGTGCATTTGAATGGGTATTTCCTCTCCACATGGCAAACATTAGCTCCTTTTATGTAGATTTGGAGCAAGAAAGGTTCTTTTTCCCCACTCTGCAGACTAGGCAGTGGATCAGAGGAGGGCAAATCCTTCTGTCTCAAGTTCCTCATTGAGCTTGTGGAATTAATTCCAAGGCAACATCTGAGTCGGGCTATGGAGCAGGACTGTCTCAACTCCATCTCAATTTCTAGATTCCAGGACAGCGCTAAAACCCTCCCATCCACCCTGTGAAATGTAACAACCCTCAGACTTGTTCTTGTTTATGCTTTCAGCCCACCTAGGCCTGCATGGCTGGTGTCATGCACCAAATCATTTGAAGTGGGAGTAAAGGTTCACAGAGGCCAGTGAAGAGGGAGAGGGAGAAGAGACATGCAGCAGTTTGCTTCCCAGAACTTTGCCAGTGCCTGTGGGAATATGGAGCATCTTGGAAGTGGTGGTAATTGATGGCTAAAAACTGTTGCACAGTGTCTAGCTCTAGCCTTGAGCCATAGCTGTAGAGGCTGCAACACCATCTAAAGGACGGAAGACAGCACTGGACACCCTGTCGAGGACAGTGCTGCACCCCAGGGATGCCCTACGTAGAGGTGGCTGCTGATTAATTCCAGCTCCTCAAAAAACCCATTGATTTGGAAGGTTTATTTTCAGTATGTTTACCTTCCAATCTGGCTGATTTGACTGTCAGGATTTGTTGAGATAAAAGAAAGCTTGAATGC
>VZRM01005558.1:0-80305 GCA_013397955.1 Grantiella picta
TATTTAAATATATATTTATTAAAATAGATACATAATATTTAAATCTCTATTTGTTAAGAACAAGCAAACAAAACTATCGGCACCACTAAAACCATTGAAAACCAGCTGGTACCAAAATTGTGAAAGTCACTGTTAAAATAATTTGGAGAGGAGAGTCCAATTAACTTTGTTTTCTTCTTTAATTAGCTCAAATTTTCTCCTACACTATCCAGCAAAAGAATTTTGCAAAGACATAAATTATTAAAAATTATTTAAAATCATTGAAAATTATCATTTTATCTGATTTAATTTTAGACTTAATCTAAGATTAAACAAGAAATTTTAGTCCACTGTACCCAGAATTACCAACTGGGCTTGAACTCTGGTGTCTTCATGGTTTAATTCCAATGAAACCTCTTCCCATTTTCCCGAGGTCTGTGGTTTTGCCAACACACCAGCACTGGAATAATTCCTGACTTTTCCCTGGCGGTGGGAATCACTCTGAAATAAAAATAGGCTTGAGTTTGTTCCCATGCTCCTGCTGCTTCCAAGATGGAAACACCCAGGGAAGCGATTTCCAGTGGCAGCGCACTTTTTAATTAAAATAAAAATATTGGGTTTGGAAGCCTGGGGTGTCAGCTGAGTTTTAAACCAGAGGAGGAAATATCGGATTTAGGATTAGTGAGATCTCCAGCGTGGCGCAATGTGGTGAAAATGTCCCAGAGATCCGCCAGGAGTCAGAAATTCTCCACTTAATTAGAACGAGCTCGTTCAAGGCAGCAGCACAAATCAGGGTTTTTAAATAATTGTTTCAATGATTTAGACTTTTTTAGTATTTCTATCAAAACTGTCAAACTTTCCAAAGTGTTATTTTCTTTACTTGTGGGATTTTTTCCCCCCAGAATTCCTGGGCTTTTCCTGCAGCTCCATAAGACTCCATTTGTTTTTTTCCCAAAATTTTGCAGCTTCCCAGGGGTTTTCCCATCCCTGGAAGTGTCCAAGGCCAGGTTGGAGCAACCTGGAATATTGAAAGGTGTCCCTGCCGTGGCAGGGGTGGGATGGGACGAGCTTTGGGTTTTTCCAACTTAGTCCAGTCTGGAATTCTATAATATTTCCAGTTTTATATTTCATATAACTGGATTTCATATATGTTTAATAATTTCGAGTTAAACAGAAAAACAACTAAATTAATTCAGTTTATTAAAATTATATTTCCAGTCTCTCCAAACAGATCTATGACGGAATCTCTTCAGCAGCTTTTTCTGTGTTTTATCCCAGACCAGAGGGTTTGTAAATTCCAGGATTTTCCTGGGAAGCACAACTCCTGCCCTGTGCTGCTTAGCCCTAGTCCTGCTGCTTTTCCAAGCTCCTGCCTCCTTTCTAAATCAACACTGTAAGTACAAATTGTAAAAACCAAATTGATTTTTTTTTTTAAATCACCAATTAAATTTTTTTAAAATCATTTTTTAAAATCATGCTCAAACTGGAAGGTTGGATGTTCAAGCACTCCCAGGGCTGATCTGAGGCAACACAATGAATCCATGAGCTGAGGGAGAATCCTGGCAGCTCTGGAGCTGCTTTGACTCCCAAGGATCCATAACTTGTATTTCCAAGTGTTTAGAGCATGTTATTTGCATTGGGAAGCGCAATTTTTGATTAAAAATTTAAACTTTTTGATTAAAAAAATTAAAAAATTAAAATTAATTTTATTAAAAGTCCATTCTTGATTAAAATTCAAACCATTGAATTTTAATCAGCATTTTCAACCTCTTCAGGGAGACAATCCACAGATATTTCCCAGGCATTTCAGGCAACATTGGAAGCAAAATTCCAACTCGTTTTTGATGTTCTGCCATTCCTGAAACCACCACCGAAGGAGAGATTTCCATAAAATTCCCACTGCCAGGAGTTATTCCAGCAGCCCAAGAATTTGTACTCGGAATTTGTACCAGAATCTGTTGTACTCAATTGTTTTGTCCTTTGACATTTCGTGGAGCTGCTGAGAAGGAAAACGAAATAAATCAAATACCCAATTTTCTCCGGTGAAACCACAACTTCAGCTGGGAAAATGATTTTATTTTTTCCCCTGCATATAATGACATTTGGATAAATACACCAGCTTTTCTTCCGGAATAAGTAATAGTGCTAAATTTCCATGTAAATGTTTGAGATGGGAAAATACACAAGGGGAGAGAAGAAATGCTGGAAGTCAGAGTGCTCCCCGAATGAGGGATTGCTGCTCATTCCTTGGAAACGGTTGTATCCTGAACAGGCTTTTCAGGTAGGAAAAGCAGGGAAAAGAATCCACAAATATTTGAAATAAACCCTAATAAAACCCTCAGTCGGGAGGCTGTGGCCTTCCCAATTTATTTAATTCCTCTTCTGATTATCCCTTGAATTCTTTTCCCTGGATCTTTTAATTTTCTTTTCGGAGAAGCTTCGAACTCAGAGCTGCTGCTGGGCTGTGAAGGGAAAATCATTCCTTGGGGGCTTTTATGCTGAGGGAGGGATTGGAATGCCACAGGAAGGCAGAAATGTTGGGAATTGTGTCATTCTGAGGGAATACTCCAGCCTTTATTTATGGGACAATAAATTATCCCATAATTCCTCCGGAGTGGAGGAATTAGTGTTGCTTCAGGCAGCACCAGGCAATAGCAGGAATTATCCATTCTTTTCTATTTTCCATCTGTTTTTTTGTTCCAAGTCTAACACGGAGTGATCAGGAAAGGCCAGGAATTCTGATCACACAATCCTGACCTCAGGAATCCCCAAAACCCAAGGAATGCCACAATTACATGGAAGAAAAAGCACATTTCATCTCCTTGCTTCTCCTTTGAATTCTCTCTGCTGAAGTCACCATCCGGCTGCATTAATGGATGGTTTCATCCCTTTCCTTTTGATTTAAAAATTAAATCTGAAGCGAGTACAACCCCCCCCCAAAAAAAAAAATCTATTTTTTAATAAAAATCCCATTTACTGCTGGTTTATTTATGAGCCCTGCAATTCCTGCTGATCCGTGTGCTTGTCTCCAGCCTCAGCCTCCTCAGCAGAAATAAAAGCAGGAATCTGTCATTGAAACATTCTGCTGAGTCCCACCGAAAGTTGGCTGGAAAAATCTTTCCCTTGCAGGGATTTTCCCTTGGGAATTAGAAGCGGGCAAGGCAAATGCTGAACTGCCTCAAGCACACAACGCAATAAAACCTTTGGAATTATTAACCTTTCCTGGTCCATTCATTGGCTGCTGCTCCATGGATTTGCTGGATGAAGGATGGAAAGCTCTGGATATTCCCCCTGCTGCTCCGGGAGGAGGGAGGGAGGGATGAATTCCCTGTTTTTATCCGTGAAAATTCCAGCTCTCCTGGGCACTTGGAGATGTGCTGCTGGAAAGGGAGGAAGGAATCTTGGCTCTCCTGAAATTCCAGGGATTTCTGAGTTCTCCTCCAAGTAGGGAAGATCCAAACTGGAGCAGGTTTTTTGGTTTTTTCTTTTAATGAAGAGAAGAACTTTGGTGGAGCACTGAGTGCCTCAGCAGGGAACATTCCCAAAAATAATTACCCAAAAATTCCCAAAAAAATTCCCCCCAAAAAAAGGGAATAAATCCCAAATGGGATTCAGCAGGACCATGGATACCATAACAGCAGCAATTCCTGTGTCCATTCAAGAATTCCCAGCTTTTCCTACCTTTAACTCTCCCTTCAAACCCCTCAGAGCTCTGCAGAGAGCAGGGAATTTGTCAGCAATCCCAAAGGACAAACCTTGTTTTCCTGGAATGTCAGACCCTGGCTGGGATGTTGGATCATAATCCCTGCCTGGAGTTGGGTTGTTGTGGAAATCTCCCAGGATTTTCAGTTGGGTTTTTTCCAGGAAAACAGGGAGATCTCTTAGGGAATTCAGATTTCCAAACTCTGAGAATTCAGTAGAGCCAACAAATTCCCTCTCTTCCAGATTCCATGGACACTGCATACTCTTAATATCAATAATAATCATTAATAATAAATCATATTTAGTTAATTTATAAACAATAACAGTTAATATAAATGTTACTAATTAATTAGAACTCGAATAACTAGAATAATAGAATACTATTCTTATAACTAGATTCAGAATTCACATAATTCCAATTACTGACCTGTGCAAACACTTCCCAATGCGCCTTCCCATGCTCTTTTCCAATGGGATTATTCCATTTTAAAATCATGGAATCCAACCTGGCCTTGGACACTGCCAGGGATCCAGGGGCAGCCACAGCTGCTCTGGGAATTCCAGCCCAGCCAGGAATTTCTTCCTAAAGAATCCTTCCAACCCAAACCATTCCCTAAATCCGCAATTCCATGACATTGACACCAAAGATTTCTCGGAGCTTTGGCCGTGAAATTTGGATTTTCCACATCCCCTGGTGCCCATTTTGCAAAATACTCTCCAAATCCAAACCCAATTTTAATCCCACAGGGAACAATGCCCTTCCTGGGTTTGGAGCTCCCTGAGTGTCTCCAGAGGGATTTTCCTGCTCTTCCAGCCCTCTGCAGAGCTGGACGTTTTCCCAGCCTGGTGTCAGGGCTGATAAATGTCCTGGCTGAGTGCAGCTCTGCAGCCCTAAGTGAGGAATGATGACTCCAGGAGAGACTTGATGAATTCCCAGGAAATCTCTCTGTCCAGACAGGGAAAGAAATGGATGGGAATGTTGCTGGAATGAGGATAATCTGGCAAAGCACATGTTCTGTCCGTTTCTAACATTCCTTCTTTGTTGGAAATGATTGTTTTTCATTTAACAGATCTGAGAAGTGACACAATTCCCATCCCTGCTCATCCCATGCCTCAGGAGCGAATTTTAGCACAAAGAGGGAAATTATCCTAAAGGGGAAAAATAAAAGAGAGGAATCAATTCAACCACAGCCGAAAAAATCATGGATTTTCCTAAAGACAGTCTTTGAAAACTGCATTTCCTCAAATCCTTGGATTCTGCAGGATATTGGGATAATGAAAGGAATCCCAACTTCCAGCTCTCAAAAAAAATCCTATTTATTGACAATTAATGCTTCTATCAAAGGGACAAAATGGATAAGGTTAGAAACCTTCAGGAGGAGAATTTACACCTCGGAGTTGGGATGAAGTGGGAATGGGATGTTGGTTATTAAAAACCATCATTTTGCATGGAATGAATCCCTTATGAATTGGTTTTTTTATGGATTTATGGCATCACAGTTTTACCATATTGAATAGTTGTTATTATGTTTCTATCAGTCCTTTTATCACTATTTTTATTGTTATTTTTACTGCATTTTTATTTACAGTTTTTACTGTATTGAATAGTTCTTACATTTTTATCAGGATTTTTGTCAATATTTTTATTCACAATTCTCAATCTACTGAAAAGTTCTTACTGTATTTTTATCAATCCCTTTTATCAGTATTTTAATCTATATTTTTATTGTATTTTTACTAACAAGTCTTACTAGATTGGATAGTCCTTACTATATTTTTATCAGTATTTTTATCAATATTTTTACTGTATTTTTATTCACAGTTCTTACTGTACTGAGTAATTCTTACAATATTTTTATCAGGATTTTTCTCAGTATTTTTACTATATTTTTTCACATTTTTTACTATGTGGAATAATTCTTACTACATTTTTATCAGTGTTTTAGTCAATGTTTTTACTGTATTTTTATCTACAGCTCTTAATCGATTGAATTGTTCTTACTGTATTTTTATCACTATTTTTACCAGTACTTTTACTGTATTTCTATTCACATTTCTCAATCTATTGAAAAGTTCTTACTGCATTTTTGTCAGTCCTTCTATCAGTATTTTAATCAATATTTTTACTGCATTTCTATTCACAGTTCTCATCATAATGCAAAGTTCTTACTCTATTTTAAACAGTATTTTTACTGAATTTTTATTAACAGTTCTTATTATATTGAAAAGTTCTTACTATATTTTAATCAATATTTTAATCATTATTTTTACTGTATTTCTATTCACAGTTCTTATTCTATTGAAAAGTTCTTATGGTATTTTAAACAGTATTTTAATCCATATTTTTACTGAATTTTTATTCAAAGTTCTTGTTATATTGAATAGCTCTTACTGTATTTTAATCAATATTTTAATCAATATTCTCTTACTGTATTTTAACCAATATTTTAATCAATATTCTTACTGTATTTCTATTCACATTTCTCATCATACTGAAGAGTTCTCACTGTATTTTAATCCATATTTTTACTGAATTTTCATTCACAGTTCTTACTATATTGAATAGTTCTTACTGTATTTTAACCAATATTTTTACTCTATTTTTACCTTATTTTTATTCACACTTCTCCCTTTATTTTTATTTTCTTGGGCAGAGTGGCATTTTCTTATCTCTCACCTTAAGATGGGAAATCCTTCATGAGATAAATTTGCATTCCAATCCTTGGAATTTTGGGATTTTCTGAAGTTCCTCATCATTCCTTCTTGGAATTAATAGTTGGACTCTGTTGGGAGGGAGAGAGGAATTTTAATTGGCTGTAATTACGAGGTTGATTTGACAATGAATTATTATTGAATCAATAATTCCATTTCCAGTGAATACTCAAATTTGAGGCTTTTTATTGCCTGAAATTGACAAAGATTCCGAAAAAACCTCATTAAATGAAAATTGGGATAATTGCCTGCCCCTTTTAAAGCAGGAAAAAGAGTTGACCCTGCAGGGAAATATTCACTCCAGGAATTCCTGATTTCTTTTTTGCTGTTTTAGGAAGAGCTGAGGGGAAGGAATCAGAAAACAAGTGAACCCCAAGCTTTCTGCATGGGCTGAAATGACAAACCTGGGTTTTCTCTGGATTTGCTTCATTCCTTTAAGTTTCCAAAAAAAAACCTGAAAACATCTTAAGGACACACAGAGGAGTTTTGGAATCCTCAGGATCCCAAATTTCACTGCGTTAATTCCATTGGAGAAAGGGAAATCGCCAAACAGCCATGAAATTCCAACTCCAAACCTGTGCTGCTGATGTGGAATTGAGGTTGGGAATTCCTTAGGTCAGGAATATTTGATCCCATCGGAATCTGCAGCTGGAATTGCTCTGAGGCTGGAAAAATCCATGTGGGAATGATAATAACAGTAGTAATAATAATAACAACAACAATAATAACAACAGTAATAATAACAACAATAGTAATAATAAAATAATAATAACAACAGTAATAAAAACAATAATAACACTAGTAACACTAATAATAATAATAATAGAAATTCCAACAAAGGTGACATTTTCCCTGCTGGATTCATGCCAAGGGATGCTGCTTTAGCAAATGCAAAAAAAAATTCCCAAAATCCAAGGTGGAAAAGCCAAGTTTGTGCTCATCCAGGTCCTGGGAGACTGCAGCAGTAATTAAATCAAGTATTAATTAAATATCTCCAGCTAGTGCTGCACAAATATTTGGAAAGCCCAGTTCTGGAATGCTGGAGGTGATGGAGGAAATATTGGAGCAGATTTTTCCCTCTTTTTTAGTGTGGAAATAAAGGCGAGGAATAAATCAAACACTTCCTGCTGCCTGGCTGTTTGGGAATTGGGAATTGTTCTTTCCTCCTGGTTATGGATTCTTTCCTCATAAGATATATAAAAATAATGATAGAATATTAGTAATAGTAATACGATACAATATACATTCTAAATATGTTAAAATTTAAATTTAAATAAATAGCAATTTAAAAATTAAACTTCCCAGTAATAAAAATAAAATTTTCCTAGTTTGTCTCATGAAGCACAAGGAAGCAGCTGAGCTGGGAGGGAGAAGGGAAAAGATCCAATCATGGAGCAAAAGTTCCTTCTGGGAGGGAAAAGAATAAAATCCAAAAACCAGTGGGAAGGTGAAGTTCCCATAGCAACAGCAGCACTTTTTCCAGGGAAAAGGAGGAAAGAATCAAGGATATGAAAGAGGGAATCAAAGCAGCTTAAGGAATATAAAAAAATGGGGATTGTTTATGAATTATGGATAAGGCTGCTAAGAATTCCTATAAATCAGCTCGGAGGGAGATGGAAATGGAAAGGCTGAGTGAATTTAAAGAAAAGAAAAAGGCATTATTTGCATTAGAACACTTCCCTATAAATTATGGATCCTTTTTGTTTGGAAAACAACTCTATGAAGGAATTGCAATGAATGAAAGGCCAAATATTAAAACATAACTCCTTAGTCTGGCATGGGGGAGTTTTCCTGCTTCCTAGCAGGGAGCTGGGAGCAGATGACCCACTGGGATCCCTTCAAAATTCCATCAATTTCCTTCCAATTCCGTGAATTCCCTTCCGAATTCCATGAATTCCCTTGCTAGGATTTCACCTGCTGGCGTGAGGATCCTTCACTTCACTTCATCCCCAAGTGAGCACCCACAGAGGAGGTTGGAAATGAGGTTTTCCACCTTATCCCCTTCAATCGGATCCCAAGTGGTGAGGAAAAGCTGGAAAAAGTTCCTAACGGACCAATTTCCTAGGGAATTCAGGCATGGAATGATGGAGGCAGAGCTACACACAGCTGGAGATTGCTTCAGGGAACTCATGGGGGATTTGGGTCTCCCTGACCCTGTTGGATCCCCAAATCTGAGCCATCAATGGGGAAAATCCCATCAGTGGGGAAAAATCAGTTCAGGAAAAATCCTGTTCCAATATTTAACACCCTTTTTCCAGTATTTAACAACTTTTCCATGAAGAAATTCCTCCTGATGTCCAACCTGGACCTCCCCTGGCACAGCTTGAGGCTGTTTCCTCTTGGCCTGTTAAAAAATACTCCCAGGAAAGTCCTCTCCATCAGAGCCTTGTGTCAGAGGTTCATCAAAGCCTGAATCCCATCGGGAGTGCATCACACATTCCCTGACGATATTCCTGCCTTTATGCACCTAACAAATACGAATTCCAGCCCGGTTACTCACGTGAAAAATAAACTTCTGCCGGGATGTGTCTGCTGTAGAATTCCCACGCCGAAGGGCAGATTAAACTCTCCCATCAGCTGGATCATAACAGGAATGTCACAGCCCATTAAATTCCACTGGAAATCCCAATATCTGCTCTCCTGGCAGGAAGGGAGTGGAAATCTTCCATTCTTTGCTGCAGGAGAAGCTGTTCTGTGCCACGGGAGACCAAGAGGCCATGGCTGCCTGGGCAGGGAATTGAGCAGCTGACCAGAGCCAGGCTGACCAGACAATCCCGATTAGTTGCACCTGCTCAGAAATTCCTGCGAATCTGCCAAAGTACCCGGAAAATGGGAACAAGAGCAACTGGCAGGGATCCCGGAGGAGCAGCAGCATCAAGGGCAGCCTGCACAGCCACCCCATCCCGAGGTGAATTCCTGCTGCTTCAGCTTTTCCCAGGCAAATCCAGGCGGGAGGAGTTGGAGCAGCTGCGTCTGGAGGGGAATTCCTTCCTGGCAGCTGCAGGCAATTCCCTGGAGCCAGGAGATTGGAGATTGGATCCTAATCACAGATTGCACGTGTTTGGAGAAAAATTAGGGCAAGGCAGGGTTTGATCTCCTCTCCTGCCTGTGGAGGGTGGGTGGGAAGTCAGGGAGAGGAAAACCCCAAATCAAAGAGGATCATGGAATGGGATGGATTTCCACAGAATCACGGAAGGGTTTGGGTTGGGTTTGGGATGTGACAGTTACACCATGCAGTTTAAAAATCAGAGTATCATGGAATGGTTTGGGTGGGAAGAGACATCAAATCCCATCCAGTGCCACCCCTGCCATGGCAGGGACACCTCCCACTGTCCCAGGCTGCTCCAACCCCAATGTCCAGCCTGGCCTTGGACACTGCCAGGGATCCAGGGGCAGCCACAGCTTCTCTGGGAATTCCATCCCAGCCAGGAATTTCTAATTCCCAATCTCCCATCTCTCCCTGCCCTCTGGCAGTGGGAAGCCATTCCCTGTGTCCTGTCCCTCCATCCCTTGTCCCAAATCTCTCTCCATGTTTCCTGCAGCTCCTTCAGGCCCTGCAAGGCCACAGTGAGGTCACCCCAAAGCTTCTCCTCTCCAGGCTGGACAATCCCAGCTCTGCCAGCCTTTCCTCCCAGCAGAGCTGCTCCATCCCTTGGATCATTCTGGATTCTCCTCTGGACTCTCTCCAGCAGCTCCATGTCATTCCTGTGCTGGGATCCCAGAGCTGGAGAAAGGATTCCAGGTGGGATCTCACCTGAGGGGGCAGAGGGGCACAATCCCAATCCTGGGGCTCAGCCCAGGGCTGGGAGGTTCTGGGCTGAGCATTTCCAGCTCTCCTCCACCAACACCTCCAAATCTCTTCCCAGGGCTGCTCCATCTGCTCATCCCCAGCATGGACTGATCCGAGGGATTGCTCCAGGACATGGACTGGGACATTCCCCCTGAGAAGCTGAGGAACTTCTGGTGACATTGTGGGGTTCTACCTGCAGTGTCTTTGCTCCTCTGGATGTTGTCAGCATTCCTTCCAGGATGTTCTTCCCATTCCCTTGGGAATCATCACTGATGTTCTTTTGCACCTTCCCCTCATTCCATCAGCCTCATGGAGACACTTCTAAGGCATTAAAAATGTCCATTCCAGGGGTCAATAATGTCCCTTCCAAGGGTTAAAGTGTCCCTTCCAAGGGGTGAATAATATCCCTTCCAGGGGTTAAAATGTCCCTTCCAGGGGCTAATAAAATCCCTTCTGAAGTGTCACTAATGTCCTTCCAGGGGATAAAATATCCTTTCCAAGGTGTCAATATTGTTCCTTCTAAAGTGTAAATAATGTCCCTTCAAGGGGTTAAAATGTCCCTTCCAAGGGGTCAATAAAGTCCCTTCCAAGGGATGAATAATGTCCTTCCAGGGGTTAAAAATATCCTTTCCAAGGTGTCAATAATGTTCCTTCTTAAAGTGTTAATAATGTCTCTTCCAAGGGGTTGATAATGTCCCTTCCAGGAGTTAACGATGTCCCTTCTGAAGTGTCAACAATGTCCCTTCCAAGGGGTTGATAATGTCCCTTCCAAAGGGTCAGCAATATCCTCAGCCTCGCTTCTCCTCACAGAAAATGAAGAATACAACAAACCCAAATCCTCTTTATGCTTCAACGGAGCAAATATTCCCGAAGTTGCTCCTCAATCATCTTCCTTGCTAATGGGTGGTGATTGCAGGCCCAGCTGAGAGAGCCCAGCTGAGGCTTCAATGGCCTCTAAAGCTCTTCCTAATTGGAATTACAGGTCCTGCTGCTCTCCCAGCAAGAGGCTTCTCCCTGCTGCTCCCATTCCCTGCTGGCTCTGAACACACAGGAATACTGATGTGGAGCTAAAGCTGAGGGACTGACCACTTGAGAGACAAGAAAGTGTTTGATTTGATTGAGAAAGGAATCAAGAGCTGGTTTTAATTAAAGAGATTTATTTATCAGGATACCTGATGGTGAGCGCAGCCTGGCATTTTCCATCGGATTCAGTCCGGGGAACATCTGGGACAACATGGATCCCGGGGATTTGCTCAATGTTGGGAATAATGAGGAGTTCAGGATGCAAATTTGATAACGACAGGGCTGTGATAACGATGGCAAAGCTCGGTGGGACATGAGGCTGCCAGAGGGGAATGAATCCCGACTGGATCTTCCACTCTGGATAACAAAAACTCCATCATCTTCCACAAAATCAAGGGAAAGAGGAGGATGCTGGGATTTTTACCTTTCGTGTCCCAAGTGGGGTTGTCTCTGTGGGCTGAGGGTGGCTGCAGGACTCCAGCTTTCCCAAAGCCACGTGGGAAAGCTGCCAGGAGCTGCCTGGGGAAGCAACATTCCCACCAAAAAGGACTTGGGATGATCGAGAGTCTCTTGTTCTGCAGGTGTCAACCTTGCAAGGGGTTTGAGTGATGCCATGGAGCCTAAAAATCCCATTTGGAGCAAATCCAGAGGGACCAGGATGATCCCAGGGATGGAGCAGCTCTGCTGGGAGGAAAGGTGGGGAGACTTGGGATTGTTCAGCCTGGAGAGGAGAAGCTTTGGGGTGACCTCACTGTGGCCTTGCAGGGCCTGAAGGAGCTGCAGGAAAGATGGAGAGAGATTTGGGACAAGGGATGGAGGGACAGGACACAGGGAATGGCTTCACACTGCCAGAGGGCAGGGAGAGATGGGAGATTGGGAATTAGGAATTCCTGGCTGGGATGGAATTCCCAGAGAAGATGTGGTGCCCCTGGATCCCTGGCAGTGTCCAAGGCCAGGCTGGACATTGGGGTTGGAGCAGCCTGGGGCAGTGGAAGGTGTCCCTGCCATGGCTGGGGTGGGATGGGATGAGATTTAAAATCCTTTTCCACATAAACCATTCCATGATTCTCTTCCAGTTCATTCCAGTGCATATTTCACACCAGGAGGTTCCTGTCTGTGGGATTTTCTAGGAAATAAATGGGAAAAAGCAGGGCAAGGTAGCCAACCACCACAGAAGGCTGTGATTTGTGTTGGCCATTGAAACAAACTTGGGAGCAAAATTCGTTCTACAGCTGAGGGATTCCTTCTGCATTATGAGAAACACGGATAGCCATTCCCACTTCTTTTCCAGACACTCCCAGATTTCCCAGACTCCTCTCACACCCCCTCAGTGCCTCTTTTGCAGCCCTGACTTTGTCCCTCTCCGTGCAAAACCTCTTGGAACCTTTTCCCATCCCTTCCATCCCTCTCTGTGCACCTGGCAAAGGCAGGAAATCTCTGGAGCAGGAGACCTGCCAGGATTTGGGAGCCTGGAATGGCCTTGGAGTGATGGTGCTGGAGTCATTAGAGTGCCTGATTAGCACCTAATTAGCAGTGTAATTAGCAGTGCTTGGTCCTCAGCTAATCCTCAGCTCCTCATGGATGCTGGGCACTGATTCCAGGAGGTTGGTGACAAAAAAAAGGGGAAAATTATAATAATAAAACTCCAAGGGATTCTCACCTTTCCATGGTCGCTGTTCCTTAATATCCCTTAATTCAGGTATTGCAGCATTGGAGCTGTTGGAGTTTTCAGTTCATTCCAGAGATCCCAGACTGCTTTGGGTGGGAAGAGACCCTAAATCCCACCCAGTGCCACCCAGCCATGGCAGGGACACCTTCCACTGCCCCAGGCTGCTCCAACCCCAATGTCCAACCTGGCCTTGGACACTCCAGGGATCCAGGGACAAAACTTGAGCCATGAGCTCCTTCTCCAAGCATTTTTCCAGCTGGATTTTTTGGTGGCCAATAAATATTCTAGAAATTATTCGCTACAAACTCACCCTCCCTGGGAGCAGGACTAAAATCCCTTATCCAGTGCCTCATTCCCTAAAAAACCACCCCACCTCCGAATTGTTCTTGTGATCCCAACTGCCCTCCCAGCCCTTCGAAACTGGCCAGACAACCCAAGATTTATTCAAATGAAAGAACAGAGATCCCGCAAAAATCAACTCCCAGGAGTTTGTGTAATCCTTGTTCCCGGAGGAATTAGGCTGGAAATGTCAAGGATTACCGAGCACAGCAAAACCACCAATTTTTGCTGCATCCCGAAGAAATTGGGATTTAGATCCCTCCTCAAAATGTCGTTTTACCGCAATTTTTTTTTATCAATTTTCTCCACATAATTAAGCAATGTGAGAGAAGCATTGTGTTGTGCTTGGATTAGAGGCAATAATGGGGATTAAGAAAGGCCTGGAGCCACTCCAGGAATACTTTAATCCTTGCAAATACACCCTTGGCCTCCTGGCAGTAAAAAAAAATACAGATTCATGCCAAAAAACCCTCCAACAGTAATAAAAAATATTCCCTAGAGTGATGAATATGACAGTCCTGGCAGTGCTACATCCAGAGAGCAGGAATACATCAACTCCAGAAAAATAAGCAATGATGAGGATTTTATAATATTAATAATATTATAAATAATAATATTCCAGTAATAAGGATTATTGGAATTATGCAGGAATTGACCCATCCGTGCATTTTACAGGCCAGCATTGATTTCAGCTCATTTTATCCCAAATGTATCCTGTTCCCACAGATAAAGTTTCCAAAAATCAGTTAAAATCTATCAGAAAGACAGGCTGGATATTGTGGTTTTGGTTTGGGATTTTTTAGGAAAACAAGGCCAAAATCAAAGTTTTTTTGCTCAGAGGTTTGTGTCGACCAACTTCCGGATCTCCTTATTTTTCAATTATGGAATTATATAATATAAATATAAATATGGAATATTCCAAAGACGGAATTGGGTGGGATGGGGATGGTAAGGTTCCAGTCTTGGGGTGGAAATAAGGTGTATTTGTTATCATTCCAAGGGGAGGTTGGACAGGGCTTGGAGCAACCTGGGATCATGGAAAGTGTCCCTGTCCATGGGAAAAATGAACTTTAAGGCCTTTTCCAGCCCAAACACTCATGGATTCTGTGACTCCAGCAGAAACATGGATAATACAGGCTGTGTTCACATCCCTGTGCCCTCAGGTCTCATCCAGGCGCAGTGTGGAGCCAAAATCCCATTTCCATGAGGGAAGGCAGGGCAGGTCAATGGGATGAAGTTCTCCATCCCATCACTAGGGCACTGAATGTCCCAGGGATGGGATACTGGCCTGTGGGATGATTTCAGCTGGTGAGATCTAATGGGATAATGGGATTTCTTGGGCTGAAAAACACGGGATAGGAAAGGGTCTGGTTTTTAAGGTGGAAATCCCAGTGTGTTGCTGTTTGTCACCACCTGTGGAGAGCAAGGCTCGTCTGGAAACTCAGAGTAGACAGGAGGAGAGGGAAAGGCCTCAAGTTGTGTCAGAGGAACTTCAATTTGGCTTTTATGGGAAATTCCTTCATGGAAAGGGTTGAGGGGCAGTGAAACACCAGGGCAGGGTGGAGTCCCCATCCCTGGGGGATTTAAATCCATGTGGATATGGCACTTGGGGCCCTGGGGCAGTGGTGGGGAATGGTTGGACTCGATGATCCCAGAGGGCTTTTCCAGCCTAAACGATTCCATGATTTTATGATTTAATCCCAACAGAGGAGCTGGACAAGCCCAGGAATTCCCAGGCTGTGCCTACAGCAGAGAATGGACACCAACCCCAAAATTTCTGCTGGGCAAGCTCCACCCTGGATGAGGTGACCAATATCCAGGAGAAATCTGGGATCATCATGCAGTGATCCAGGTTGCCTGGATTCCCACATGGCACAGGAGGAGTGCTTGGGAACATCCTGCTCTGGCAGGACACACAATCCTTCATTTTCGGGAATAAATGGGATTATGGAAAACCAAAGAAATGGATTTCAACCCTCAACAGTCCATGCAGCTGGAAAAATTCTGCTGGGACCAGTCAAGGCCTCAGTAGGGAAGGGGTGGCCTGGTCTATTCCTGCTCTAATTAAAACCTTTTGGTAATTAACGAGAGGTGAAGGGATGGGGAGACATATTCCTACTTTTTTACACCTCCCAGGAAGGCAGGGACACACGGAATGAGGAATATCCCCGACCAAACCCCATCCCTCCCCCTCATCCCAGTGGATCCAGGAGCAGAAAACACTGGAAAAGACAGAAAATACTGCCAGCAATGGAAAAGGTACCCAAAAATCTGGAGTGGTTTCTTTTTTCTTTATAAAATGTACATAAAGAACATGAAACCCTTGAGGTAAAAGTGAGAGCAGTTTGGAACTCAACCAGATACAGACCCAGCAATGACCCCAAATCCATCTACAGTGGGGGTGTAGGAAAATCAGAGAGCAGGTTTGGGTTATGTACAACAGTGGAGATCATTAAAATGCCATAATTATCCTATATACATTAAATACATCCAATTACAGCTATTTATAGGGTATTTACAGACACAGACATTTCGTTTTTCCCCTTTGCAGTTGGAATTTTTCCCCTTTGCATCTGGAGTGTGCAGCAGATCCGAGCGTTCCTGAGAAGGTGCTGAGGCTCTTTGTTCTCACTCTCAATAATTTGCGTTTCTTCAATCTCTTTTGTGGTCACATCCATTAAAATATTCCACAGTCGTGGTTGTTGCAGTGATCCTGTTTTTCCCCCCAGCCTCTGGAAGGTGAAGGTTGCCTTCAAAACTCCTGGATCCTGAGGGATCTGTGGGAATATTTCTCCAGTTGTAGCCATGACCTTGGCTGTGAGCAAAGCTCAATATTCACTTGTCCAAGCACTCAACATTCCACTCTCTTTCTCAATGGGAAAAAAATCTTAGAGAGACAGGAAAAGGAAATAAATTGGTTGGAAATCACCTGTCCTAAGTCCCATAAGGTGACATCCAACCTGGCCATGTCCCACAGGGAACCAGGCAGGAGAGACCAGGTCAGGATACACTGACCCATCCATCCCATCCATCCATCCATCATCCATCCATCCATCTTATCCATCTATCCATCCATCCATCCATCCATCCTGCATCCATCCATGGATCCATCCATCCATCTGTCCATCCATCCATCATCCATCCATCCATCCATCATCCATCCATCATCCATCCATCCATCTTATCCATCTATCCATCCATCCATCCATCATCCATCATCCATCCATCCATCATCCATCGTCCATCCATCCATCCATCCATCATCCATCATCCATCCATCCCCATCCACAGAGGGAACACCAATGGTCCTATTTAGGTTTCAGTTTCTTATCAAGCATCTGAAAGAGATTTTATCAGTATTAGGCTTTGGAGTAATTCCCATCCCTGGATGGATTTCAAAGCCACATGGATGTGGCACTTGGGGACATGGGGCAGTGGTGGCCCTGGCAGGGGAATGGTTGGAGTCGATGTTCACGGAGGTAATTCCCAACCGAAATGATTCTTTGATTCCATTGCTCCCAGTAAGTCCCAAAATGTGGGAAATGACTGATGGATCATGGCTGAACCGGGATGGTTTGGGGAGTTTGGGGAAGAGGGAATTTCTCCTTGCTTGAGTCTCACTGTAACCCATCTATGGCAGTGCCCAAGGCCAGGCTGGACACTGGGACTTGGAACAGCCTGGGATAGTGGAAGGTGTCCCTGCCATGGCAGACGGATGGAATTAGATGGGATTTAATCTCCCTTCCAACCCCAACTAGTCTGGGATTCTGGGATGTATTGAAGACAAGCTCCCCAGACTGGCAGATCCAAAGGAAAACGAAATAACATTTTAATAAGTAACATCAGGATGCACAATCCCAAATTCCCTGTGTTTGGGTAATGATGGCTCCTATTTTTTATCCTACAGAGCACACTTCCCTGCCTACACCAACATTCCCATGCAATCCGGGGTGACACCAGTAAGGAATTTAGGGAGAAATGACAGAAAATGTCCCATAAATTTTGGACTGCAGGAGCTGCAGGTCCCTAAATTCCTTTGCACGAGGGATAATCCAATGGCTTTGTTCCTCCTGTGACATCGGAATCGTGGTGGGGCAGCTGTAAAAAGGGGAGCAAAACCCTACAGTGCTGCTTCTTGTCCAAAAAAAAGGAGAAAAAAAAATAATTTGAAATGTAAAAGTAACCCTTTTTTTAGCTTTTTATAGTTTCATGGGAAAATCCAAGAATTATTCCAGATGGCTCCCAATCTCTTTATTAGCATGGAGAGGCAAGGAGTGCTAATAACACCAAACTGGAGCTTTTTTTTATTGAACTGCTCCAAAAAGCCGTTTTCCTGATGGATTACACACTTCTGGGGGAGGAAGAGAGTTTCAATTACCCTTCAATATATGGAAAAAACGTTCCCAGCAAGTAAACAGTCTCAAAATAAAACCAGGAAAGCCTCTTCCACTCAGCATGGGAAAAAATCGATCCTTCTTCTCCCTACAAAGGGAATTCACTGCTCTGACAAGGCAGGGAAAGAGAAAACTTGAACGAGGAGATGATGATCAACTTTGTTATAAGTTTTGGGGATCCCAATCATCCCCAAACTCCTTATTCCATTCCCACTGGTGGATGCAGCAGGAATTCCAGTGCTGGATGTCAAGGAAAGCTCTGGGATCAGTGGAGTTTGAGATTTGCAGGTATCTGAGGACTGGAGGATGCAGCTCCATCACTTTTGGGTCAACCAGCTGTTCTTCTCCCAAATTAAGAGGAAATGTCACATTCCCAAGGATTTCTGGCCTTCAAATCCTGCTTATCTGTGGTGTCACCAGAATGGGTTTAGTCCATTTTAATCCATGTTTTTATCCCTCCTTGTGTCCCATCCAGGATCCAGGCCAGGCTGGAGAAGAGCTGGGTTGGTAGCACGGTGAGGTCCAAATGTTCCATGATTTTATGTGGGATTCAGGGTGCCCAGAGAAGCTGTGGCTGCCCCTGGATCCCTGGCAGTGTCCAAGGCCAGGTTGGACATTGGGGTTGGAGCAGCCTGGGACAGTGGGAGGTGTCCCTGCCATGGCAGGGGTGGCACTGGATGGCATTTAAGGTCCTTTCCAACCCAAACCATTCCATCATTTTATCATTCCATGATTTCACATTCAGTGGACTTTGTGAAAGAGAAATGGAAGGTCTCCAATACCATCCTTATCCTCCCAGATCAGCCTGAGAAAGAATGAAAAAAACCTGGAAAATTTATCCTGTGCTTCAGCCACCTCTGCTTTGGGAACACCCAGCTAATTCCTGCAGCCATCCCATCAAACCCAGTCACTTTTCCCAACATCCCAGGACTGCAGCTCCTGCATGATTCAGCCTTTGATGTCCAATCTAAAAATCCATCAGGGATATTTCCAGGTTGGCTACCCCAGAACTGAAGCAGAGGGATTTCAAATTCCAGGGAACTGCCAGTTCTGACTGCCTTTGATTGCTGATCCAACATTTTTACATCCATTTTCAGTCCAAAAGGTAAAATAAAATAAAAACCAAGAGTAGAAAATACATATCTCAATTTGTTCTTCTTATTCACGCCCTGGAGTAAAATCCCATTTCCTTTTCAGAGCTTTATTCTGGGAATGTAAAGAAAGATAAAACTACTCCTATAATCAACAGTGGGAAGAGAAATCCAGCTTTTCTTAGCACCTCCTGCCCCCCAGCAGAGTAAAATGGGAACAGACATGGGAAATACATTTCCTTTCACACAAAAAACCGGGGTTTTCAGGACACACAGATTATCCTGCCCTGAAAAAAAGACATCTATGGTCTTTGTCTATCAAAATTCCTTATCAAACTTTCCACGGGAATGAGGGAAAGAAAAATCCAAATGGAAAGAGGAAATATGGATTTCAGCCTGCAGTTTTGGTTTGGGATCTAAACAATCAAGCAGGATCTCCCATTCCTTATCATCCATCTGCCTTATCCCAGGGCATTTCCCAAATCCTCCCTTCCCAGAGTCCCCATCATGCTGCCACCACCAGCCCCGCAACCAGAGCTCTTGGGTTGCTCCTTGGAAAATCCATCTCCAATGGGCATCCAAGGTTCGGTTTGGATTTTCAAGGGAAATTTGAGGGAAAAGCAGGGAAGGACATTAAACACAACAGAATGTTTCCTGTTTTCCTTCAGCCTGGGAAGATATCCCTGCCTATGGGGTGGGAATGAGCTGAGCTTTAAGGTCCCTTCTGACCCAATCCATTCTGGGATTCTGTGGAAATGAGTGACAGATTGCCACTCTGGCTCCCAGCAGGCCCAGCTCTTCCAAAGTCCTGCCAAAAGTGCCCACGGAGAAGCCTCAGGAGAATCCCTCATTCCGTGGCTCTCAGGAGACATCTGGGAAGGTGCACGTCAAGGTTTGGATTCTGAATTCCAAGACACACCAACATCCTAAAGGAAATCTGTCTCAGGGTGTCACCATACCTGACCCAGTCCTCCATCCATTCAAAATTAAATTCCAGCTCTTGCCAACAGGAAATTTGATTGTTTGTGTTTTTTTCAGGTGCACCCAGACTCAGAGTTCCCATTTTCTTCCAAATCCCACAAGCCACCAGACTCAGAATTCCCACCACTTTCCAAAGCCCACAGTCCATCAGATTCTGAGTTCCCATTGTCTTCCAAACTCCACAGTCCAAGAGACTCAGAGTTCCCATTTTTTTCCAAACCCCACGATCCAGCCAGACTCAGAGTTTCCACTTTCTTCCAAACCCTGTGGTCCATCCAGATCTGAAGCTTCCACCATCTTCCAAATCCCACAGTTCATCCAGACTCAGAGTCCCACCATCTTCCAAAGCTCATGCTCCATCAGACTCAGAATTCACACTTTCTTCCAAACCCCACAGTCCATCCAGACTTGGAGTTCCCACTTTCTTCCAAACCCCACAGTCCATCAAATTCCAAGTTCCCAATTTCCTCCAAACCTCACAGTCCATCCAGATATGGAGCTCCCATCATCTTCCAAGTCCCACAGTCCTTCAGACTCCAGATTCCCACCATTTTCCGAGCACAGGGACTTGGAGACACCAAAACTGCCTTAAAAACCAGGGAGCCAAGAGCATCCTGGGAACGCTCCAGCCCCCAGCACCACCAGTATGGACCAGTACATCTCCAGCTGACACCAGTTTACCGAGGGGCTCAACAAACACACGCACCACAGGGCTGCCTTACCTGGAAAGAGGCTTTATTGAACAGAGCTGGAAAATTATCTCTTCAGTGGAATTACTGAATTTGCACAAACATTTCTCTACAGAATAAAAAAAATCAAGCCTTGTCATTGTTTTACTGCATCTCGTTGTGCTTTTTATACTCATATTTGCAATTATTATACTCTTTTTTTGTTTGTTTTCACGTTTGTACTCCAATTATTTGCATATCAGGTTTTGTTTTTAATCCTAGGGTGTCGAGAGAACACAGAATAATAATAATAATTATAATAATTATAATAATAATACTCTTCTTTAGACAAAAGTCTTTTTTTTTTTTTAAATGAAGTTAAAAGCTGAGATAATTTAAGGAAAAAGGTATTCAAATTTCATAACCAACTGGAAGGGAACTTTACAATGCAGTGGAAAACTGGCACATGTTCGGGTAGCTCGAACCCATTTTGTACAGCTTTTATTTTTTTTTCCTTGTAAAAGTGGATTATTTTTATTTTTTTAATTTTTTTTTTTTTTTTTTTTTGTTTTTCTTACAATAACAANNNNTTTTTTTAGTTTCGCTACAATAACAAAATAATCTTTCACTCTCTGCACCCAGTCTGGCTCCGGGGCAGAGGCAGAACCCCCTCGGGGCGTCCGGAGCTCCGGATGTCGGGAGCCATCCCAACGGAGGGGGAGAGTAAGAAAATCATCCTGTGTTTCACCACCTTCTGCACCAAGTATGAGTCTGAACCACCTTTTTTTCCTCTGGCTGACCCACTGGAGAACCTGAAACGACGACGACGACAACAACAAAAAGTGCTGCTCCCGTTGCCAGCGCCAACGGGAGCTGTTTCTAATGGATAAGAAGCTGAAAGGCCATGGCTGTCTGGAAGGTTACCAACACGGATCTCATCCCAAAGGCTTTCCGCAGCACCTTAGGTCCATCCATCCATCCTCCTCCAGAAGCGGCTCCGTCTCCTTGCCTGCACACCCAGGCTCCAGAGTCTGTTTAGAAAAGAGTTTGCACAACCCACGTTTTTAGCAGTGCAAAGCTTCCGTGTTGAAATCATCGTTATTACATTTATTATAATTTTTTTTATTTTTTTCTCTCTATACATATTTTGTTCTTTTTTTTTTTTTGTTCGTTCATTCGTTTGTTTTTTTGTTTTTTGTTTTTTTTGAAATCAGGCTTGTTTCATTGAAGGCACTTGGTTTCCATGGCAATTTATAAAAGACGGTGGTTTGGTTTCTTCACTTCCGTAGAGCAGATGACTCCGGTGAGGAGGGGAGAGGGGACTCCCAGTGGCCGCGAGCAAACTCCCAGTGAAGCCTGTGACAAATGTAAGCCCAGGTGGCACATCCTGGATGGGAATGCATGCAGAAGGAGACGGCACACAGTCACCATGAGCAGAGCCGTGAGGAATGGGACGGGAATGTCTGCAAACAGCTCCGATATTCTGGGTTATCCTCGAGGGGAGGTGACAGCCGGAGTAGAAAGGGCCTACATTTGTTTGACTCTACGCTAAAAACCTTCGTGAAGGGAAGATGAACGCCAGCTCTTCACGTACCCTGTTTACAGTGAGGTGTTTCTCTCTCTTTTCTGTTTGGATTTCCTCTCTCTCTCTCGCCTTCCTCTCTGTTTTTTTTTGGCAGGCCATTAGGTTTCCATGGTAACAAGCAAACGATTCATTTGAAACAAAACCAGCCATGACTTTGTGCTTTGACAAGGGTTTCTAGAGCTCTTTGCCGAGAGTTCAACCAGATGATGCTGAATTCATCAATGACCACAAAAGCACCTGAAGGTCTCTTCCTTACTTAGGCCAGATCTCGGTCTCACGCTTGGTTCTTAGTGAGTTCCACTCTCATGATGCCTTTCTAAGTCCCCAGTGCTTTCTTAATTGGTTTATTTTTAATGTTTATTTAATTATTTATTTACGTTTTTTTTTAACTTTTGAGTCAGTCAGTGGAGGAATCTTTGGTAGTTTGTTTGGAAATGTCCATTTTACAAAGACTCTTTCTTCATGCCAGTGCCTGGTGAATCTTTTGTAGCCTCTGCCAGGATAAGGTCACCTCTGATGACTTAAGACAGACATGAGGATGAGGAGCAGGAGGAGTCGTATATGTGCTAATGGCCCAGCAGCACCTGATCGTAGATCTGGGAAAAAAAGGAAAAATAAATTGTTTTTAAAAAATAGAATTAAGAGCTAAGAAATAGAATTAAATAGAATGAAACAGAATGAAGGAGCAGTTCCACCACCCTCAGCATTGCTGCAAAGCTCTGCAAAGTCACCTCTCACAAAGAGGGGACAAGGATAACCCTCAGCAGTTGGATACAGCAGAAATTGGGATGAAAATCCGCCTGTTTTAATGCACATGGGGTGGAGGGATGAAACAAAGTCCTCAGGGAATCACAGCAGTGATTTCCATGGATTTCACACTGTCTGGCCCCCTGGACATTGTTTTGATGTTGTTTTACCTGCTGGACTCTCTCAAATCCAGCCCAGCAAGGAGTCACCCACTGCTCTCACCTCTGCCTCACCCCCATCCAGCATCTTCCCACCTAAGCAAAGCATTCCCCAGGAAAACTTCCGCTTCAAACCTTCCAGCTGAACCAAACCAGGGATCATCCTGCTGGAAAAGATCCATTTTGGAATTACAAACACAGGACAAAACCTGTGGGAAGAGCCACTTACTGTTGGCCGGTTGGTCTGATTTCATACACTCTCCTTCCACGATGGATACATCATCGATAGCAATGTCCCCTTCGATCCCAGGGCCTCGGATCCCTTCAAAGATGAGCTGGAAAAAAGCAGCTGGTCAGAGGATGAGAAATAAAGAAGCCCAGAAGATCAGGGGGTGATAAATCAAAAAAGTCCAGAAGATCAGGAGGTCATAAATAAAAAGCTTCCACTGAGTTCGGCCCAGGGTTAACCCAAAAGGATGGGCTTGGAATGTTGAACACACACTTCCTGGGGTGGGAAAACCAATTGGGAAAACCAATCCCCATCAACCAGAGGGTGGGCGTGGAGGGGGTGTGAGCTCTGAGGGTTTTTCCTCTTGGGAATGAGTTGGGAATGAGCCTCAGTTGTCACCCTGAGCATCCAGAACAGCTCGACCACCGTGTGCTGGGGTTGTGTGAGGACACAATTCCTGGAGCAAGGAGCAGGATTCGATGGAATTAAAGCTTTGAGGAGATCGCTAATGTTTTGAGGAGATCGGAATTCCCAGAAATTCCTGCCGCCTGAACGGGCACAGCTTGAGGAATGTGTCGAAGGACTGAGTGTCCACTCAAGCACAGATTCCGTGGAAACACTCAGGAGCCAGAGAAATTCCACGGAAATTCCCATGGAAATTTCCAAAATTCCCAAATTTCCCATGGAAAATTGAGATTTCTGGCAAAAAGCAGGATTCAATGGAATCAAAGCCTTAAGGAGATTTTTCCCAGACATTCCTGTCACCTGGAGAGGCACAGATTGAGAAATGTGTCGAAAGACTGAGCACAGAATCAAGCTCAAACTCCATGAAAACACTCAGGAGCCACAGAAATTCCATAGAAAACTGAGATTTCTGACAAAGAGCAGGATTCAATGGAATTAAATCTTGAAGGAATTTTTTTTCCAGACATTCCTGCCACCTGAAGCGAGCAGCAGAGGCACAGGAATGTGTTGAAGGGCTGAGCATCCACTCAAATTCAGATTCCATGAAAACACTCAGGAGCCAGAGAAATTCCATGGAAAATGGAGGTTTCTGGCAAAGAGCAGGATTCAATGGAATTCAAGCCTTAAGGAGATTTTTCCCAGAAAATCCTGCCACTTGAAGAGACACAGCTTGAAGAATGAGTTGGAAGACTGAGCACAGAATCAAACTCAAACTCCATGAAAACACTCAGGAGCCACAGAAATTCCATAGAAAACTGAGATTTCTGACAAAGAGCAGGATTCAATGGAATTAAAGCTTTAAGGAGATTTTTTCCAGAAATTCCTGCCACCAGAAGTGAATGACAGAGATGCAGGAACGTGTTGAAGGACTGAGTGTCCACTCGAGCAGATTCCATGGAAACACACAGGAGCCAGAGAAATTCCGTGGAAAAAGGAGATTTCTGGCTCTTGGAGGTTGCCCAATCCATCTCTCCCATCCCATCACCCCACTGGGGTCCCTCATCTGCTCCTGGTGGCATTTCCCTGCAGGAAGGACAGGACCTGTCCTCTCCAGGTCCAAAATTTGGGAGAAACCTCCAGGCTGGTGTCTCTGCATCCACAACACAAAGTTATTTTTATCTCAAGGGGGCAGGAAAGGATTTCCTTTGGTTTGGATCCCACAGGGATCTCTGGGGTGGATTTTAATTTTTAATATCATTTTAATTCCTGGGGCGGGAATTGGTGGCAGGGACTTCTCTCCTGCCCCTTTTTCAAACAGAAAACAGCACAAGAAAAAGGACTTTTCTTTCAATTAAGACATTTGCGAATAACTTTATTTGGTATTGTGGAGGCAAATTCCATGCTAGGATCTATTTTCCCCAACATGTGGGTCCTCATCAGGTTTAGATGCTTTGATCCCTCTTAGGAATGGTTTTTCAGAGGAATTGGCATGAGTTTTATCACAGAGACTTTTTTTTCCTTTTTAAGAGGAATTTTAACCTCTGCCGAATGGATGAGTGGGATTTTAAGGTCCTATTCATAATTTTCTCTCAAATATTCCTTGTCTGAAATTAATCTTTGGAAAAGGAACTCATGCCTGAGCCTCGAGAGGAGAATATCTCCTCCCCCACCATCCAGCCCTGCTCCTTGGCAGCAGCACAGCACCAGGCAGTGCAGCTGAAATTCCAATTTTTCCTGCCAGTGGCAAGCGCTGTTTGCAGCCTGAAGGGCTCTGTCCAAACACAACAGGCAGCGTTTCATTAACAGCTGCTTTTGGCAGCCACTCTGGTGCCCCTGGAGAGGCTGGGAACACACTCAGGACAAATCCCTGCCCAGGAGCTGGCAGGGCATGGAGCTCAGCCCAGCCTGCAGATCCCAGGGATGGGCAGGAGGTGCAAATTGAGCAGAATTCCCTATCAGGATCCTAAAAAACCCCCCAAAACAAACAAACAAAACAAAAAAAAACCCAAAAACAAACAAAAGAAATTATGGTTTTGCAAAGGTGTTGTCGCAAATACTGTGTTTAATGGGGGAATAGGGGGGTTATGTGTACAGGAAAAGCCACTCTGCTATTAATGGGTTGGAATGACGGCCCTGGAATGCCAATCCTGAGTGGTTTTGGGGGATTCAGCTTCTGCCCCTGGATCCCTGGCAGTGTCCAAGGCCATGGGTGGGGTGGAATGAATTGGTTTTTAAGTCCTTTCCAGCCCAAACAAGTCTGGGATTCTCTGATTTTCCCGAGGATTCCAGGCAGATTTTATCCCCTCCATGTGCTCCCCTCTCCCCCACCCCTTCTCCCTCTCCCTGCTGGGCTCCTGGGGTGTCCCACGACAATCCCACCAGGTTGGCTGGGTGTCACTGACACCCCAAAGAATGGGGAGCTGAGAGGTTTCAGTTTGGGGAACATCAACCTGCAGAAGGGGTTAAAATGCTGCTGGAGACTGGGCCAACTGGGACAAACTGGTATTCCAGATTTCCCCTGTCAGGGACATGTCCGACCTGAAAATGTGGAATATTCCCTTTTGAAAATGTGGAATATTCCCTTTTGGAAATGTGGAACATTCCCTTTTGGATGGGTGAGTGAAAGCGCTGAGATCATTCAAACACCGAGATAAATCCTAAAGTAGCTCCACAGGGAGCTTTGGGATTGGGAATCCCGCAGGGCTGCAAACCTGGATGTTCCCAGCCCATCCTGCTGATTTGGGAATTTTTAGGACACAAAGGGACCAAATTTGGGTTGGCTGAGCCCCACCTGGGCTGAGACAGCGAGGGGATGGCACTGACCCAACAGGAGGGATCAGGACAATCCTTTGTGATAAATCCTGGAATTTTTGTTTGGCTACTGCACTGGCAATATTTAGATCCTGTATTAGCAATAAATCCAATCCCAATCATCCACACCATCACCATGTCCTGCTGCTCAAACCTGAACAAAAATTGACATTTCCTTGATGACAGAACCAATGTGTCCCTCTATTTTTGGAATGTTCATTCCTTCAAAATATTGAATATCTGAACATCTGAGCTAGATTTATGCAACATTTTGGAGATTTAAAGCACTGCAGTGCTCCCAGTTCTCCACGACAAAAGCTTTGTTCTATATCACAGGGACTGACAAGGTATAAAATCTCTTACCCTTATAAATTACCCTAGAAAAAGTTTTAATTTCCATGTCACTGCAGTGTTTTACTGCAAAGATTCACTTCAATTCGCTCTCCTTAAATTTAACTGGGAGCTTTATATTCCTTCCTCCTTCCCCTCCTAAATGGAAAATAAAATTTGCTCGATGCAAGTGAGGCTAAAAAAAATAATTTAAGGCTCCGAGCGCTCTGACATTTATTTGTTATATTTGGTCAGAGCTTTATATTTATTTTATGCTGAAGCCCAGGAACACAACAATGGGAAAGGTGGAAAATAGCCAAGGAGAGGAGCTTCCCTTTGGAATCTTCCTCCTCCACTCCTCTGGATTGCTGCTCCCAAATCCTTTAGCATTTCCCTGCCCAAGGACCTGATTCTCCTCCTGCTTTTCCAAAGCCCTTTCCAGGTCTCCAAAACCACCTCAGATCCCTCAAATCCACCTCTTCCCTCCCTTTCCCAGGCATTTATTTCGTTCAGATATTAAATAATTTTGCTCTCCTTCACCACTCAGAATTCTTGGATTTATCCCGACTTTGCCAACAGGAAACTCAACTTCTCTGTGCTTGCCCTGAACTCTGGGATCCTGTTCTTCCCATTCCTGACACTTTGTTCCCATCAAACATCCCAGAATCCCACCTAGGGACACCTCCCACTGTCCCAGGCTGCTCCAACCCCAATGTCCACCCTGGCCTTGGACACTGCCAGGGATCCAGGGGCACCACAGCTTCTCTGGGAATTCCAGCCCAGCCAGGAATTCCCAATTCCCAATCTCCCATCTCTCCCTGCCCTCTGGCAGTGGGAAGCCATTCCCTGTGTCCTGTCCCTCCATCCCTTGTCCCCAGTCCCTCTGCAGCTCTCCTGGAGCTCCTTCAGGCCCTGGCAGGAGCTCTGAGCTCTCCCTGGATCCTTCCCTTCTCCAGGGGAACATTCCCAGCTCTCTCCCGAGTCACACTGTACTTCACATATCCCGCTCCTGCAGTTTTCCTTTAATTCCCATCCTTGCAATTGTTCTGCAATCCCATGGATCACATAATTTCTCTCCTGTCAGTGCCTCTCATGGATGGAAATAAAAACAATGGCTCAGGAATCACTTTAAAGTGAATAAAGTGGATCCCAATGTGCATCTTTAAGGGAGCAGTTTGGATTTGCACTGAAGGGATCTTTCACAGCCAGGTTGGACATTGGGGTTGAAGCAGCCTGGGACAGTGGGAGGTGTCCCTGCCATGGATGGGGTGGCACTGGGTGGGATTTAAGGTCACATCAAACTTAAACCATTCTGGGATTCTGGGACTCTTTTTCCCAAAAATACATTCTGTCCCCCAGGGGAACTGGAGGTGACAGAGGGCTCAGAGAGCTCTGCACTCAGGGTGGCTCCTGACTGCCACATTCCATGAGGACATTCCCAGCCTCCCTCCCGGCAGGAGCTGCTTTTTTGGGAATGTTCCAGTTCCAAACAGCTCCCAGCAGTTACCCCTAATGGGCCATCAGCACCTCCCTGTCACCCCCAGCAGGAAATGTGTGACAAACCTGTCACAGCTCCCATTCATCTCATGCTCCCAGCAAAGACTCTCAGATCATTCATTTTCCCCAAAAAAATCCCCATGTTTCCAATGACCTCTAACCCAGAGGCCCAAAAGAATTCCTCCCAGAGAGGAATTTTATATCCCAGTCGCTGATCTGCAATAAAAACCTGCTGAAATCACTGCCAGCACCTTTTGGAAGCTGGAAGGTGTTTTGTGCTCAAGCATTTTCTGTTCCACGATGCTCAAGGCAAACAGTTATAAGTCCAGAAACACTTCTAAAGCTGTGGAATCCAGGAGAAAAGGATCAACATTCCCTCCCAAATCTGAATTCCCCAATCCTGGAGGTCTCAGCCTTACCTGGAATGAGGTGGGGGGGTTGATATTCACCCGGGCTTGGTTCCAGTGCTGTCCCTTATTGCCACTCGAGGACCACAAGGGGTTTTCGATGGCAGTCTGACCTTTGAGCCGCAGGTAAACGTTCAAACTTCCTGGAAAACAGCAGGAGAACCGAGTTGGGAAGTTTCTTGGCATGAATTTGGAATTTTTGAAACTCAGGAATGCTGTGAATTGGTGATGGGAATTCCCAGTAGAGGGGGACTGGGAAGAACATCACACCCATCATTCCCTGAAGCTCGGGAAAGGCATGAGGCTTCCCGGGAAAACAGGCAAAAAGGAATTTTCTGAGCTTCACAGCAAGGAATTGACATTTAAACCTCCTTATCCAGGGAAAAATACAGCAGCCGGGATGTTTTATGCTGAATTCTTGCCTGTTAAAACTGCCCAGCTTCCCTCTGCCCATGGCAGAACTCCTGGCAGGTCCATCTCAGAGAGAGGTGATGCCTTAGGTCTATTTCTGTAGGACAACAACATCCTCGGAGTTCAAATAACCCCATAAGTTCCTTCCCTGTGCAGGAAAACCCCACAGAGCTGCCCCTTTCCCCTCCGGAGCCATGAATTCCCTGGTGACAATACAGACATTCTTGACAGGCATGAGCAGAACCAGACTTCCTTGGTGCACCAAAAAAGAAAAAAAATCATTCCACTGGGTTCATTAATTCCAACAATTTGGGGGTTTTGGTCCTATTTGCCACCATTGTTGCCTGCAGATGTGTGGGGCAGTGGGGCCTCTTTGTGCTCTGCAAATTCAGTGTATTTCCCTCCATTTGAGACATCTTTGGGGTGCTTGGCACAGCAGCTCCCACAAATGCCATTCCCAAGGAAAGCTCCCAGATCTGAGGCAGCTGCACAGTGACTCAGCTCCTGCCCAGAAAAAGTTCTTATTTCCAGCGAAAGCCAGACTTGGAGCCTTGGAAAACATCAGGCTGGATGTGTAATGGAGCAGCAAATATTCACCTTGTGGCCTTTTCACAGGGAATGCAGGGAGGGGAAGGGCTGGGAATGCTGCTTGGCCTCATCCCTCCTCCAAACAGATTTATATTTATTTACATTCACATTTACATTTACATTTACATTTACATTTACATTTACATTTACATTTACATTTACATTATTTATATTATTTATATTTATTTATATTTATATCGATATATACATTTATATTACTGTAATGTGATATTGTAATAATATGTTTTATTAAATTTTTATAGAATTATGGAATGGTTTGGGTTGGAAGGGACCTTAAATCCCATCCAGTGCCACCCCTGCCATCACCTTCCACTGTCCCAGGCTGCTCCAAACCCCAATGTCCAACCTGGCCTTGGACACTTCCAGGGAAGAAGCACAAGCTGAATCCTCCAAAAATTCTTGGGATTTGCCTTATGGGGGTGGAACAGGATGGGTTTTAATGTCCCTTCCAAGCCAAAGCAGTCTGGGATTCCATAAAGTGACTCATGGGCAGGAGGCAAAACTAGTGGCCAGGAGTGAAAACTGGGAATGAAGGAATAAAGTTCCACTTTTCCCACGCCAGGAGAGCATGGGATGCTCTGGAATCTCTGCCAGCTGCAGCCCTGGGGTGGCAATTTGGCTCTTCAGCTTTCACACTCTGCTCTCCCAGCAGCTTCTGCTTCCCCTTTTTAATTTAGGATGGCTCTCTAAAGGCAAGGAAAATCATTGCTCTCGAAGCATCGATTGGAAATGTCCCATTTTGGGGTGGGGATGGAAAAATGGGAAGTATGGATTGCTGGGAAAGGCGATGTCAGCTCTAATGGATGTACAAATCCCTTCTGTCTCAGAGGAGGGACAAAGAAAGGACAGAGACTCTTCATCTCCCTCTTCCCAGCAATGGCTCCTTGCCTGCTGAAAATTAAGGAATAAGAATTGCTATTTTTCTTATCCCTTAGGGATCATCTGCTTCTCCTTTGGGTGCACAGGTGGCTGCCAGCACTCTGGGATCTGCCGGGAATCACAATCCCACTTGGGAGCAAGAGCTGCCTATGTCAGGTGAAGAAACCCTTTCTCTTCCCAAATCCCACTGCCTCGGAATGGGATGCAGATCCCTGTTTCTCTCTCAGATAAACACCAGGGATGATCTCAGGGATGATCCCAGCTCTGCTCCCTGCAAATTCCCATTCCCAAGGATCTCTCTTCCCCGAACATCTCCAGGGAAAATTTCAGCCTCTTCTCCACAGAATCCCAAGATCTGGACAGCAGGCAGAGAAGCTGAGCTGAATAAACTGAGAAAGGGGTTTGAATTTTTTTAAAATAGGAATATTCTACTATGGATATCCCTGGGATCCCTCAGATTTAGGAATGGAGGATGAAGCATCATTTCCCTTAAAGCCCAAGACCAGTCCAGACCAGTGACAGAGCATGATTCTCAGGGATTGATTCTCAGGGATTCTGGGATTCTATACAGAAATGGAATTTCGAACGTTAGCTAAAACGATGGCAACTCTATTTTTCAAAAATTAAGGAACCAAAGTGATATCAAGCAATTTGGGATTTTGACAACTCATGTCCACACTGCCAGGAATAAATCCAGTGGGATTGTGCTCACTGATCACCATTGTCACCTCTGGCACCTTGGGTCAGATCCTTCCTTGCCTTACCTGTGGTAATCCAAGGATTTACACATCCACAGGAAAAGGAGGATCTCAGCAAAAATCTAAGGACAGAGTCTTGCTGAAGAGGAAATGCAGGAAAAAACCCCAAATCCCACTGTTTTGTGGACAGAACTCAGTTCCTCAGAGCATCATATCCCATTTTCTTAGGGATCTTTTCAGACATTACCAGAAATGTCCTAACTTTTTAATGAGAACTGAAATAATTTTGGAAACAAAGTACTTTGTTCCTGAAAAAATGGGAATAATAATCCTGATACTGCTTGGGAATCTTCTGGATCCAACAGCACAGAGAGCATAAATTAGGTATTGGGAAGGAATTCCTGGCTGGGAGGGTGGGGAGGGGCTGGGATGGAATTCCCAGAGAAATATCCCAAAGGGTTAAGAAACCCTTCTCCACACTGGCAGCAAATTCCAAAGCCCCAGTGAAGGGTCAAGGCTTGTGCCAGCTGGTGATTAAACAGTTAATCTGTCCCAGCAATGGGATTTGGAATTATCCATGGGGGATTAAGCCTTAATGAAACGTAATTCTGAAAAATTATATTGCCAATTCAATATTTCCCACAGAATCGCCGAGGTTGGAGACACCTCTGGAGCTCATCCCATCCAAAGCCTGGCTAATTAAAGAAGGTGCTTAGATCTGGACACAGCTGGATTTTGGAATCTCCAAGGACAGGGATTTCCCAACCTTCCTGAGCAACCTGTGCCAGTGTTTGACTGTTTTCAGGTTAAAAAAAAAAAGTTGTTTCATGTTGAAATGGAATTGCCTCCATTTCAATTTGTTCCCATTGTCCCTTGCCTTGTCCCTGAGTTTCTTTACACTCTTTCTTCAGGAATTTATCCAATGGATAAAACATCCCTGAGCCTCTCCAAGGCCAGGTTGGACACTGGGGCTTGGAGCAGCCTGGGACAGTGGGATTGTCCCTGCCATGGCAGGGGTGGGATGGATGGGATTGAAGTTCCCTTCCCACCCAAATCAGTCTGGGATTCTGGAATTCTATACTGGAATGGAATTTCGAACGTTAGCAAAAACAATGACAACTCTATTTTTTAAAAATTAACAACCAAAGTGATATCAAGCGATTTGGGATTTTGACAACTCATGTCCACACTGCCAGGAATAAATCCAGTGGGATTGTGCTCACTGATCACCATTGTCACCTCTGGCACCTTGGGTCAGATCCTTCCTTGCCTTACCTGTGGCAATCCAAGGATTTACACATCCACAGGAAAAGGAGGATCTCAGCAAAAAAATCTAAGGACAGAGTCTTGCTGAAGAGGAAATGCAGGAAAAAACCCCAAATTCCACTGTTTTGTGGACAGGCAGACCTCAGTGCCTGTTTTTCTTACACTTTATCCCAAAAAATTTACACCCCAAATATTCTATCGGGAATTCCAGAAATACTCTTTGACCCTTGACGTTTGGAATGGTAACACACCACAAATCAATGACCAGAATACACCCAGATATTGCAATTTATCTATTTTCCCTCGGCATGGAAGGGCTGAATTCCTCCCTTCCAATAAAAAATTCACCTCCTGCTGTAGAACAGAGCCAGGAGAATTCCAGCCTGGGGCTGCATCCACCTTCCTGCAGCACAGGGACAGCTAAAAAAACCTGAGCACACTTGTCTGCTCCACTTAAAATCTCAGCTCTGCCTGGGGCAGGGGGAGGTTGGACAAAGCAGCCACCAGAATGCTCTGGGAGGATGAGTTTGCCCTTGAAATAGAGATAAAAATACATCAAAAGAGGTCACTTTGACATTGGAAAACCTCTTGGCACCCTGGGAGCACCAGGAACCCCACAGAGGACTTCCAAAAATTGGCTTTTTGTTGTTTGGACTTTTATATTTTCCGACATCTTTTTCTTTCATGGCACAGGAAGAAGTTAAAGCTGGGTGTTGAAGGAGTCAGGACTAAAAATAGACGGGCAGGTACCCTTTGAAAATCCATATTCCTGCAGCGTGTGAGCAAATTCTCCACGGCTTTTCCACGAGAAAAACATGAGAAGTGCTGCTGCTCCCTGTTGATCCTGAATCCAGTCAGGAACATCTGAAACACTCAGAAATACCCTTTGAAAATTCATATTCCTGAAGCTTTTCAGCAAATTCTCCATGACTTTTCCACAGCAAACACATGAAAAATGCTGGTGTTCCCTGCTTGATCCTGAATCCAGTCAGGAATGCCTAAAATACTCAGAGATACCCCTTGAAAATCCTTATTCCTGCAGTGTGTAAGCAAATTCTCTATGATTTTTTCCACAAGAAATACGTGAGGAATGCTGCTGCTCACTGCTTGATCCTGAATCCAGTCAGGAACACCTAAAACATCCCATTAGAATCAAGAAAAGCCCTCGTTAACACCAACTTTTCAACTTCCAGGCTCTAAAATTCCCACTCACACCAATGGGATTCCCATTCAGTTCCCTGCTCAGAATCTCACTCATGCAGGAAACACTTCCCAGGTGAAGGAAGAAGTGAATTCCTGACTAACAGAAAACAGGATTTTGCCACAATTCGGATGTTCTCAAGCACCTCCCTGGGTTACAACACACCCTTGGAGGTGCTGGATCTCCTCCCACGTTTTTTCCTTCAAACCAGAGGATGTTTTTCCAGCTATTTTTCCCAAAGGAAAGGACCAGACCATTGGTTTTCTCTCACCTATGTGCTGTCCATACATGTGATA
Organism: Grantiella picta; assembly: GCA_013397955.1. Taxonomy (NCBI): domain Eukaryota; kingdom Metazoa; phylum Chordata; class Aves; order Passeriformes; family Meliphagidae; genus Grantiella; species Grantiella picta. Next base: position 33,878 of record VZRM01005558.1, read on the forward strand.
GTAGAAGCTGAAGCAGTAGGCTGTGTTGGTGGCTCCGTAGGGATTTTTGGGAGCGACGCTGAAAACTGGACTGACGAGTCTGGCTTTCTCCCCCTCCAGCCTGGGCCGGGACGTCTCGATGTACATGTAGAAACCTGGGAAAATCCAACGGGAAATCCTTGGGATGAGGCCTTCAAAACCCAACAGAGATGGAAATCCTTGGGATGAGACCCTCAAAACCCAACAGAGGTGGAAATCCTTGGGATGAGACCCTCAAAACTCAACAGAGATGGAAATCTTTAGGATGAAGCCCTCAAAACCCAACAGAGATGGAAATCCTTAGGATGAGACCCTCAAAACCCAAAACAGATAAACGCAGGAACACCTTGGAATTATCAAACATCCCGATCAATTTTTCAATTCCAACTCCCACCACGTCATTTCTGGGACTCATTTTTCCCTGCATTTCCAAACTTCCACAATTTCCAGCGCCTGTGTTTCCAAAAGCTGCTCCAAAGCCGTGTTTTCCATGAAAACTAAAATCCAGGCAGTTGGACAGCGCTGGGAAAAACACCTCCAAACTGATGTAACTTTAACAAAATCTAAGGGGGTTCAGCCTTCAGCCTTGAGGGGGGAATTTGTCCCTGGAAACATGACTAGTAAAATAAAGGGAAAATATCATGATGGAAACCTTTCAAGGAATATTTTCAACTGGCCACACCAATCCCAAAGTAGACATCATCCATTTACTTCATTCCTGGATCGTGCCAGCCACAGAGATATTATTTAATTAAACCAACCAAGTGAATGAGGTGCAGGATGATTTTTTTTTCCCCACTTTGGAAGTGCACACAATAAAATAGCAGGAGTTGCTGCAGGTCTTGATAAATCCAGCTGAATGTGTCTGACTTTTCAAATGCAAATCCACGCTGCAGTCGGGAGCACACGTTTAATGGGGGCAGCAGATTGGAAATTGCACATTTGAACAATACCCAGAGCGAAAATGGGGCAAAAACCACCTCATTGTGACAGGCTGAGACAGCCTAAGTGAGAATTTAAATGACACAAAGCAGGAGAATGTTTTAAGTTGAGCCAGATTTCCCCACTGGACTTTAATGCGAAAGGAACCACTTTGAAAATGGCCCAATAAAAATGAGGCAAGGTGGGCAATGGCACCATCAGGGGCTGTGCTTTGGGACCAGTCGCTCCTCAGCACTGGAAATTCCCTCTAGGAGACCTTGAAAGATCTTGGCATGAAGTTAGAGCCTTTCCAGAGCTTTTAAAGAAGCTCCAGGAGAGCTGGAGGGGGACTGGGGACAAGGGATGGAGGGACAGGACACAGGGAATGGTGTTAAGGTGAAGGAGGGTAGATTTAAAGGGGATATTGGCAAGGAATTCCTGGCTGGGAGGGTGAGGAGGGCTGGGACGGAATTCCCAGAGAAGCTGTGGCTGCCCCTGGATCCCTGGCAGTGTCCAATGGCAGGCTGGACATTGGAGCAGCCTGGGACAGTGGAAGGTGTCCCTGCCATGGCAGGGGTGGAACAAGACGAATTTAAATCCTTCCCAACCCAAACCAATCTAGGATTCCGTGATCAGGAAATGGCTGAACTGCCGATCCTGGCCAGTTCCCTTATCCCAAATTCCTCCCTGCTGGATCTCACCCTCCTTGGAGCCGGTGCGATCCGCGTTGGGTCCTGTGTTCGGGGTGTATTTCGTGTCCCTCGTGGCAGTGCTTTGTTTCGTCCAGTCAAAGTTGTCTGTGTCATCTTGAGTGAAAAGGCAAATGTTCCCATCCTCGAAGCCACAGTGGAACTCTCCTGCCAAAACAAAGGACAGGAATTCAGTGGCCAAAGTTTGACGTCCAATCCTTATTTTTCAAATTACACATATTTTTCTTGTGCGGCAACCTCAACCAAAAAAATAAATAAGGGTCATCGATCTGCGCTAGTGCTACTTGAAATTAGATTTGAATCCTTCTGTAAAGCTCCTCCTCACATATTCAGATTTTTAGAGGTGTTCTCTCTTCTGGGAAGAACAGGCAGCATCTCCATAAAACATGAAATATGGGGGGGGAAAAAAGTGGAAAGTAGCTTAATATGGATTAAGGAAAGAGCAATAGGGAAAAGAGTACAGCAGCTTCTCAAAATGTAAATATATCTCCAAGTGGCATCTCCTAAATTATCCTTCTTTTCGATAGGGATGGGAAAGGAAGCAGTGGCTAAAATAAGGCAAAGGAGCTTTGGAAGAGACACGAAGAAAAGCTCTAAAAATCAGGACAGTGCAGCACACGGATGGATTGTCAGGAAGAGCACTGAGTTCCCATCACTGGATGATAACAACAAATTAGAGAATTCCTGGGAGGAATTCCCGAATCCATATGGAAAGGACAGATCACTGTTTTGTCCCCTGAACGCATCTCCTGGATTTCACTGAGATTTCTGTGAGGTACTTGAGCTCAGGTGGTAAAAGTGTTAGAATAAAGAGTAAATTTTTCCAAGAACCCCAAAGAGGATTCCTGGGATCCCTTCCTGCACGGAATTGTGAAAGTCCAGTGGTCTGCCCTGCTGGGTTATGATGGGATGAGAAATTCCTCCTGTAATTTGAGAACCAAAACAAATCCAAAACTTATAGCAAAATATAGCCCTGTAGAGTAAAACCTGCAAAAGCTGAATTTCATTGCATGAAAAATTCCTGCTGAGTTTACTCTTCCTGCGAAGTCCATTGATTTATCTGAGAAAAGAAGGAAATCTCCCTTCTCCAGGGAAAAACCAGCTGCCTGCACACTGTGTCAGCTCGGGCTGGGGCTGGAGGGGAAAAATTTGTATTCATTGGTACGAGAAACTCAAACCCTCAGCGTCGGGGGATTGTTCATCCCTGTTAAACTGAGGAGGTGGATAAATGTTTGCAGGTTTGGGGTTTTGGGGAACTCTAAATCCACTTAAGCCACTGGAGCTTCCCTGTTAATCAGTGAGGAGAGAGGGACCTGGAGCTTAGTGCTGCAACACTCAGGTGATGCTGCAGGCTCAGAAATAAGCTTGGAAAATTCACTTCAAACCACACAATGAGCTGGGAGTGATTTCTAAATATTCTTCGTTCTCCTTCTGCCTGGGAACTCTGCAGTTCCCAGAAGCTTCCTTGGCTATCAGCACCTCAAGCAGGTTGCCTTGGTTTCCCAGGAAATCTGTCAACATCATTAGATCCTCCAGGAGAATGAAATTCCTAAAGCACAGTTCCTCAACTGGCAGACATGACCAGGATCTGTGCTTCTGGTTATCCCTGATAAGCTCAGCATGATGGGAGCTGGTTTTAGGACCAGAGAAGGAATTCCTGGCTGGGAGGGTGGGGAGGCCCTGGGATGGAATTCCCAGGGAAGCTGTGGTGCCCCTGGATCCCTGGCACTGTCCAAGGCCAGGCTGGACATTGGGGCTTGGAGCAGCCTGGGATAGTGGGAGGTGTCCCTGCCATGGCTGGGGTGGGAATGGATGGGATTTAATGTCCCACCAGCCCAAAGCAGTTTCTGATCCTATCACAGTTCTATGATTACACCCAAAATCCTTCAAGACAGAGAAGTCAACCGATCGACATCTCCATCTTTATCCAAGATTCGGAAGGGAAAGCCAAGACCCTGCCAAAGCTCTTGGAATGCTCCAGGACTCAAGTGAAACTCTCTGAACAAAGTGCCAGCTGTTCCTCTCATCTCCAAGAATTCATTTTACACCCCTTGATCTCCAAATTCTCCTGATTTACTCCAGATTTTGTATATTTTCCTTCCACTTCCATTTACCCAATCCCTCTCTGGAGCACAAAAGTTGCTGCCCCTCAACAAAGTGAGGAAATTAAAAGCCAAATCTAAGAGAAGAAGAAAAGTTCTGATTCCCAGATCCAGTCCTGGAGCAAAGTGAACCAACAGAAAGAATTTCCAGCCATTCAGCACTTTCTGCACTGCCCCTCCAGTGCCTCAAATCTGCATCAACGTGTTGTGCCCTCAGAGCTTCATTAAGAAATTCCACATCAGCAGAACAAAAGATCTTTTTTCCTCAGGTTAAAAAAAAAAATGTTCAGGCCAGGTGGAGGAAAAAAAAAGAAAAAAAGTCAAAGTTTGCCATTTATTTAATAGGCAAACATTGATTTCTCATGGAATACCTTGGAAAAGGTTAGTGCTAAATGTTCTTGGCACTGAACACTTCTTAAAAAATGACAGAAGAAGAAAAATGGGGAGAAGCTCCTCAGGCTTTGCTCCAAAATTTTGTAGGAGCATTTAAATAGATCTGGATGGTCTTGATGTGTTAATTAACGAGCAGGAGGGCAGGGGGAACAAGCAGCTCTTCCAGAGGTGCTCCAGCCACGGCCCTAACGATGGTGCTAATTAACATTAACGAGGGTGGTGGTTTTTGTCAAGGCACATGGCAGCTCGGCAAGTGGATTCAGGTCATTCATCATTTCCTCGCCAATTAGGAGGTGAAACCTTCAGATTTGTGTCATCTATTCCCATAAAATTCACGCTGGATGTGACTCCCGAACATCCCATCTCTTCCATTATTCAGGGTGACATCTCGTTGAACAAACTGATCTAAAATCCTCCTGGTTTACATTAAATGGTTTCGGTTAGGTGGTAAAAAAATGAAATGGAGATCTGAGGCTCCACATCAGAGCTGAAGCCTTTTGATGCTGCTTGCTTGGGTATGGCAGAAATTGCATTAAAAATAAAGATTTAGGGAATGGGATTATTCCAGGGTTGAAGCAGGAAGAGCATGGCTTCAGTTTCCAGTGCAGGAATCTTGTCCGGGTTGGAAACAACTCCTCCTCTTCATTCACAGAGTGTCAATAAACCCAGAAATCAGCCCAGCAGGTTTAGGAACTGCAAAGATTTTGCTGGAAGCAGAGAGAAGGGAGCTGGGAAGGATCTGGAGCCCCACGAGAGGCTGAGGGAGCTGGAAAGGAGCTGAGCCTGGAGCAAAGGGGATCAGGGGGACCTTGTGGCTCTGCACAGCTGCTGACAGGAGGGGACAGCCGGGGGGTCAGGCTGTGCTCCAGGGAACAGGGACAGCAGGAGAGGGAACAGCCTCAGGCTGGCCAGGGGAGGCTCAGGGTGGACAGCAGCAGGAATTTCTCCTTGGAAAGGGTGCTCAGGGATTGGAACTGCACAGGGCAGTGGTGGAGTTCCCATCCCTGGGGGGATCTAAAGCTGTCTGGATGTGGCACCTGGGGACATGGGGCAGTGGTGGCCTTGGGGAATGGATTGGCATGCAGAGCAGGATTTGTTCCCTGCCAAGGGATTCCACTCCAAAAACCTTCAGGGAAAACAAGCAAAGCAAAATTCTACCATGGCTTTGGCCACCTGGAAGGAGTGGCCCTGGGGACCCTGCAGCTTTGGGACAAACTTCCCCATCCCTCCCTTGAGGTGACACATTCCCTATGCCCATTCAGATGCCACCCACATTCCACCGACTTTTGGAAAGTTAGTCTGAGATCTTAAAATCCTAGAGGAGCGTGAAGCAGCTTGGGATTGCCTTTTTTCTTCCCATCGGAGCCTGGCTTGAATGTATTAATTAGCAAGAGTCTCATTCCCTGCTCGTTAGGCTCCATGGGAGAGGTTCCTGCAGCTCCTGGGAGCTTTGAGCTAAGCCCTGCTTAATTATTAACGCCTTGGACGAGATCTTCTGCAAATAAGGTTAAAATTTACACAAAGGCTTCAAGTTGAGCCTGAGAGATGGAGCAGAGGCTGGTCCTGCCTGATGGCACTGTCCTGCAGCAGAAAAAATGGGAGCTTGGACCTCATTTCTTCGGCAGGAATATTTTTGGGATGTGTTGTTAACAGCAAGAATGTGTCGTGGCAGAAAAACATGGATTTGTTGGGGTTTGGGAGAACAGGAGGAAGCAGGCAGATGTGGGAATAGGGTGGATTTACTGGGATGTGCCAAAGCTCCAGCAAAGTCCAGCCTGGGATGTTTGTAGGGATTTGGTGTCCATGGAAAAGTGGGAGAACAAAACTGAAGTAATTTCCAGCCTGGGACATCCCCAAGCCTGATCACATCTGATCCAGTCAGAGTTTGTATTTCCAGCCATGCCTGAGGAGCTCTGTCCCGAGAATTTGGGGAAAACCAAGTTCTACTTTGTGTCTCCACATTCCTCTGTGCAAGGAATCCGTAATTCCTGGATCTCTGTGTGGAAGAACTCCCTGCTTTTTGTTTTCAAGCTGCAGAGGAGATCCTGACTACCCTGGGAAGTATGGAAATACCTGAAGAACCACAAGAGGAGGCTCTGGGAGGCCTTGGAGAACCTTCCAGGGCCTGAAGGAGCTCCAGGAGAGCTGGAGAGGGACTGGGGACAAGGGATGGAGGGGCAGGACACAGGGAATGGCTTTAGGGTGAAGGAGGGTGGAATTAGACAGGCTATTGGGAAGGAATCCAGGTGAGGAACTGGAATGGACTGAACAATTGCAAGGACAGGTCTTTACACATAAAAAATAAAGAGATCAATACTCACGTAGATGTGGATTCACTGGAGCTGGAAAACAAAGGCAAAATTAAATTACTGCAAAGAAAAAATTCTAATTCATCAATATTCAGATTATCCCAAATTTTCCGTTGTCGAATATTGAAATTCATCTACTTCACGCCTGAATAGGCTGAACAGAATGAAAGCCAAACCTGCCTAGTGCCCACAGTATCCTGAGCATGGGAATGACTTTCCAGCTTTAGTCAGAGTCATCTGTGTGATGCTAAAACCTGGGAATGGGTTAGAAGGAGGAATTAATCTGTGGCTCTGTTTGCAGAAGGATAAATTGGAGGATGGATGGTTTTGGAAAAGGCCCTTCTGCCTCAGACCAAACACATGTGGGAAGCAGAAGAATGCTGAGCTCAGGGCTGGAATTGCAAGTTATTCACAGAAAATCCAAAATCAGGTTTTATTTCCAATTATTGAGGACATCTGGCAATGCCAGAGCATCACTCCAGGTTTTCCTGCTGCCTTTTCCTCGGTTTGATCCCACCCATGGATTCAGCAATCTCTAAATTCAGTCTGGAGTTTTCCAAGCAGCCCTAAATCAGCACCACCTCATCCTCCCTCTCCTGAAACAGGAGCAGTGATTTGCTCCAGCGCAATCTCCCTGAGAAACTGGAATGTTACATCTTTTACCTACAAACTGCCTCTGATTCCCCAAAAAACCTCCATTTTCTGAGATCCCTGAGTGATTGAACCTGGAGTTAGCTGCAATTGCTGGGAGCTGCATTGACTCGGGCTTGATCTGTAATGAAATGTGTGGGTTTGGATGGAAAATATCATCAGGGTGGAACTTTGAGTCACAGCTGGGATTGTTCACAGCAGAGCCAAACCAACCTGTGTCACACTGAGGGATGAGAGCAGACAAGAAAATGAAGGCGGTTGAGCTGAATTTATCCAGCGTCACAAACTTGGGGAAAAAAAAACCAAAACAACCTCCTGTGTCACACTGAGGGATGAGAGCAGACAAGAAAATGAAGGTGGTTGAGCTGAATATATCCAGCGTCACAAACTTGGGGAAAAAAAACCTCAAAACAACCCAAAACAACCTCCTGTCTCACACTGAGGGAGGAGAGCAGACAGGAAAATGAAGGCAGTTGAGCTGAATTTATCCAGTGTCACAAACTTGGGGAAAAAAACCCAAAACAACCAGTGGAAAAAAAAACAAAATCCCAATTCTGGAGCTACACAGCTGTAGGACAACATGGGATGCCTGAGGGGAGACTGCTGAACACATAACCGAAAGGGAGTGGGATGAATTAATCAGAAAGGGAAATTCATGGATGATTGAGGCCCTAAATTCCCAAACCTGACTGAAACACCTGGAAAATCTGTGTCCCTCTCAGGGTGGGGCTGCTTTGCTGGGCTGACCCTGCAGGGAGAGAATTTTTGCTGCTGGAGGATCTCGGGAGGAGCACAAAGTGTCAAGAATGGTTTGGCTTGGCTTGGTTAGAGCCAGGACAGATATTCCTTCATTTTCCTACTGTTCTCTCATCAGCGAGAATAAAACCTGCCGGAATTCCAGCTTGGTGGTGGATTTTGGTTTTGGGGGATTTGTTTTGGGCAAGAAATCTTGGGTTGAATGGTTTATCTTCATGTTTTCCCTTCTCTTAGGCACAACTGCATGGATTTGGTGACAGTGATGTTTCCCACAGATCTTGGCTCTCCTCCCTTTAAAAAATAGGAGACTTTGCTCCCTGAGGATAACAGAATTTAGGGAGAAGGAATTATTCTTCCCTGGGAGGGTGGGGAGGAGCTGGGATGGAATTCCCAGAGAAGCTGTGGTGCCCCTGGATCCCTGGAATGTCCAAGGTCAGGCTGGACATTGGGGTTGGAGCAGCCTGGGACAGTGGAAGGTGTCCCTGCCATGGCTGGGGTGGCACTGGATCGGATTTCATGTCCCTTTAACCCAAACCATTCCATGATTCCAGGTCCCTTTTTCCCCTGAGATTTTCCTCTCCCGAGCTTTGGTAAATGCAGACTTTTCCAACACTTCTGTGGAATAGATGAAACCCCCAATCCATCCATCATCCCCAGCAGAGGTGGCATTTAGGGAAAAGGGCCACTCCATCCTTTAGGATTGATATTCCAGGTGACTTTAATAGAATTTTTTCCCCTTGACATTAATACAGATAAAAATAATTGATGGTGTGATGCAGCAGGGCTGAACTCAGGATTGATCCTGAAGAATTACACATACGATGTACAAGGAATTTAATTTTTCCCAGATTTATTCATTATCTTTTATCTTCATTAAATAAATAAATACCCAAAATTCATTCAATAAATACCCCAAAATAGGAATTTGGAGGGATTTAACAGAAGACTGAGTTCCTGGGAGACTGCATGGAAGGATGGATGGATCCTGTATTTTTCTTGTTAGATTTAAGTGGATGAATCTTTGTCACAGCAACCTTTTAGAGGGAAATTTAGAAATGCCCTTTGTGTTACGTATGATACAAATTTATATGTTATGTAAACTTGCATAGGACTACAGACAGTCACTTCTTTTTAAGATGACAATTCACATTAAAATAAAAACTGCTCATTCTTGGGAAAAATCCACTTTGTACACTTTTGTTCAAAACTCGTCCTTCAAAACAAGAATCAACTCAAAATCTGCTGTTTTATGGAGTTGCCGTTAGTTTACTCAAATTTTTCCTTATTTCCCACAAAAATTTGGATGTGATTTTGGGGTTTGGCCATTCAGAACATTTTTGGTTTTGGTTTGGCTCATTCTGAGGAAAAACCCACTTTGTTTGTATATTTTTGTTCAAAACTCATCCTTTAAAACAAGAATCAACTCAAAATCTGCTGTTTTATGGAGTCACCATTAGTTTATTCAAATTTTTCCCTATTTCCCACAAAAATTTGGATGTGATTTTGGGGTTTGGCCATTCGAAATATTTTTGGTTTGGTGTTTTTGCTGCTATGAATAATCCAAATTTCCCTTTCAGGATAACCACGCCCATCCCTCCACGCATTATTCCAGAATCGCGAACCCCCACACCATTCCGGGAGATCCAGAACATTCCAAACCCCATTTCCTTGGACAAAACATCCTTACCACTGTACTTGATCACCCGGATGGTGGAGTCGCCCTCCCCGAATCGGGTGATTGGCGTCAGGCGCACCTCGTAGGCTTCGGGTTTGATCAGCTCCGTCAGGTTGTAGGTGATCAATTCCCCCTTCTGGATGTTCCCGTTCACCGAGATCTCCTGCTCCCACCAGCGCTGCTGGCCAGCCTGGAATCGACAGAATTCCAGTGTCAGACATTTTGGGAGAGATTTGTGCTCACCTTGGGATCAACAGAATTCCGATGGCAAAGATTTTGGGATCGATTTGTGTTCACCTTGGGATCAACAGAATTTCAATGGTAAAGATTTTGGGATTAATATGTCTTCACCTTGGAATCAACAGAGTTCCAATGTCAGGCATTTTGGGATCAATTTGTGTTCATCTTGGAATCAACAGAATTCCAATGTCAGAGATTTTGGGATCAATTTTTCCTCACCTTGGGATCAACAGAGTTCCAATGTCAGGGATTTTGGGATCGATTTGTCTTCACCTTACAATCAACAGAATTCAAATAGCAAAGATTTTGGGATCAATTTGTCTTTACCTTGGAATCAACAGAATTCCAATGTCAGAGATTTTGGGATTGATTTGCCTTCACCTTGGAATCAACAGGATTCCAATGGCAAAGATTTGAAGAAATGAAATGAACCAGTTGAGCACAAGCAATCTGTGCAAGAAGATTAAAACCATTTATGCCCCAAAAATAGAATTCCATGATTTGTCTTCCACAAAAATTAAGGATTAAAGAAACATCAAAGTGTGGAGAAAATCACCTCAATTCCAACAGTAAAAAATACATTATTTTTAAAAAAAAATAGATATATTTCTGTTTTTTAAAGTCACATTTTATGTCATTACATGGTTACCAATGACATTAGTGAGCACCGTGGGACAAAAATTAAAAGTATTCCTTATTCCACCTCATCTTTGGAGAAGGAACCACAGAAGCAGAGATTTCCCAAATAATTTCAATAAATAATGAAAAAAAATTGCAATTACCCAAATCAGACGTGAATTTCTATCAAATTCTCCCTCTGCCTTGAATTTTTGCCCTTCTTTCCACACCCCAACCAGAAGCAATAAGAAATCTCCATTATTTTCTCCTTTTGGAAAGCAAAACAATTTGATTTTTCATGTCAGGATTATTCCTCCTAAGCCAGTGCTGGATATTGATATTTCTCCATAGGAAGCAACACTTTTTTTTTTTTTCTCTGCCTCACAATCAACACCAGCTCTGTTCTAATCCTTATTTTTCACCATGGAAACCAGGGGGGAAAAAAGTCCCAAAACAACAGAATATTGTGGCTTTGTTAGATAGAAAACAACCCTGATCTTCCAGCTCTGCTGTTGAATAAATAAATATAAAAAGAAATAAATTCAGGATCTTCCCAGATTTTCCCGCATCCAACTTGGTTTTTCCCACTTGGAAAAACGAACCCAAACCTGGGAAACATCAAGAGCCTTAGATGAAAATATGAAAATAATTGAAAATAAATGGAGCCCAAGACACCCTTAAAATAGGATTTAATCCCAGCGCCGAACTGGAAATGCTCTGATTCCAAGCAGGAAATACCCAAGGCTGTTTCCCTTGGAGATCTGGGAATTACTTTGGCTCCTTTGGATGGGAAAGAGGCAAATCCTCATCTCCACTTCCCAAAATTCCCTGTACAGCTCATCCCTAACACTGAGCTTTTTTCCATTAAAAAGCCAGGATTGATGCTTCCCAGAGAAAATCCACAAGAAACGCAACTATAAAACATCTCCCTGCACATCAATTCCTGTGTCCAGAACTGGATTATCCATAAAAATCAGGATTTTCTGGAAAAGGAATATTTGAAGGGGAAAAAGATTCATAATCAAAGTCCTTTGCCTCACAAAGATAAGGATGAAACTAGTGGTGGGGAATTTATTTTGGCCAAGCAGGAATACCAATTTTCCAACAGTGGGGCATTGACTTTGGTCAAGCTGTAATAACAATTTTCCAATGGTTTGGGAATATTTGTGGAGCACTGAGGAAAAATGAGAGCAGTTTCTGGAGTATTTATTTGCATTATCCTGTAATTAATTAATTAAGCAGAGCATGTCCAAGCTCAGGCAACTTGGAGCAGAGAAGGTTTCCCTGGGACACAACTCCTTTTTCCTTGGAATATTTAGAAATCTTTGTTCCCAAAGGTAAAAGAAAAGCAAAAAGGGTTGTAAATGTGGATTTTCATTTCAACAACTTGGAATCATCCTCGTGTGTCGATGGAAGGGAGTTTATTCCTTGCCTTTTGTTGGAAAAATATATTCTGTTAAAGACTTGGAATTATGGATTTCTTGAGGAGTCAGCCCTCTGGGATGATTAAAGATTGATTCCTTGGATGCACAGATATGTTCATAAAAAATAAATAACTCCACACTCCATTGTTCTTGGCCTATTGATTCCCAGCAAAATTCCTTCATTGATTCCAGGAGCTGGACAAGAATCTCCTTAATTAATGACAACGGAATGCAGCCTCAATTAATCCACTGGATACTCCATAAAAAACTGTGGCAGTGTTTAAAGTAATTTCTTTGCAATTTATAACCACTCCGATTGATTTTTCTTAAAAAAAAATAAGAGATTTTTTCGGACATTTTATATCCAAAATTGGACTGTTCAGCTCATGGGCAAATCCCTTTGTGCATCACAGAGGAAAAACTCCCTAGGAGTTTCCTGCTCTTCTTTCATAATTCTGACTGGAATATAATCAGAGTTCTCCAGGTGGGGACATCAAATTGAGCAGGGGAGTGGCTCCTGTGTCATCTTCATTTTCAAGGATAGATTTGGCCCTGGAGTGACTCAGTGACAAATACCTGGAATTGTGACCAAGGTCAGCTCAAAGGATGTTCTGCTCCTGATGGCAGAGAAGCCTGGAATGTCCTGAGTGGGAAGAATCATCCAGTCCAAGCCCTGCCCTGCCCAGACACCCAACAATCCACCCTGTGCATCCCTGGCAGCCTCAGGCTGTGCCCATTCCCTGGGCAGCCTGGGCAGTGCCAGCACCCTCTGGGGAACAACCTTTCCTGATGTTCAACCCAAATCTCCCCTGGCACTTCATCCATTCCCTGGCTGCTGTCCCTCCTCCCAGGGAGCAGAGATGGGAGCTGCCCTTGATGCCTTAATAATTTCGGGGTTTTTTTCTCCTCATGTATCTGTAACTTGGTGTAGCTCTGTGCTCTTACAGAATGTTGAAAACCTCTGTTCCCAACACATTGACCAAAACAAAGCTCTCTGGACAGAGACTCAAGGACATATTCGTTACCCTAGGGCCTGGAAATATGGAACCAACAATGGAAAGGGGGAAGCAGAGCCTGGGGTGATCAATATCATCACCTGAAGGGGTGATTGGAGAATTAGGGACCAATGTGCTAACAGGACAGAACTGATAAAAGGTGAAGAGCTCCTCACCCTGAGTCCATTTGGGTGTTTTCCCTGAGGGGACTTTGCTTGCCTGATGTACCTTGAAGGCTTTGAATAAATCTGTCTCCTTTTTATACTTCTAATTGTTTTGGCCTCTGTTTTCAGGTAGCCTGGTTTAGGCATCACCCTCAGGATGGTGAAGACCCCAGTGAGATTTCCCCTCACTCTCCTCTTCAGCTGAACATTCCCATTGCCCTCAGCTGCTCCTCACACAACTTCCCCTCATCTCCCCCTCTCCTCTCTCCCTAATCCATATTTTACCCCACAGTCAGCAGATCCCCCAGCCCAGCCCATCCCGTGTTTTCCCTGTGGAGCTGCTCCAGGCTCCCTGCTCTCCAGCAGATGTGGCTGCCACATCCTGTTGATCCAACCGGGACCAAGAGGTCACCCCCAGCCCAGGCTGGGCAGGTGAGGCTTGGCTTGAGCCGGCGACAAACTGATCAGAGTGGGATCAGGCTTTGCTCCCAGGGAACAGCAACAGGATAAGAGGAGATTCAGATGTGCCAAGGAAAGTTTGGGATGAATATCACGGAATATTCTGAGTGGGAGCGGATCCCAAGGATCATCCCAACCCCTGCCCAGACACCCAACAATGCCACCCTGTGCATCCCTGGCAGCTCTGGCAGCCCCAGGCTGTGCCCATTCCCTGTGGGGCTCTGCTGATGGTGTGGGAAAATATGGATTAGGGAGAGAGGAGAGAAGAGGAGGAGATGAGGGGAAGTTGTGTGAGGAGCAGCTGAGGGCAATGGGAATGTTCAGCTGGAGAAGAGGAGACTGACGGGAGACCTCTGGGGGAACATTTCCCTGATATCCACTGTGTGCTGGGAAAGGGATCCTGAGAAGGCTGAGTGGTCACAGGCTGGAAAACAGAGCAGGGAATTTTCTGTTTGTGCCACGGCAGAGATCCCATAGCCCTGGAAAAAGGGCTGAGGAGAAAGGGAATGGCGATGCATTTTATTGCCTTTCTGATTAAAGAATGCCAAAATCCCAGAATGCCTTGTGGATATTTGAATACATCCAGCCCTGCTCAGTGCTGAGCGAAAGCAGAATTTCCAAATCCAATCAGTCCAAAGGGTGCCCAGCAGGAAGCGACAGAGCCCTGACCTGCCTGGGGCTCTTTGAAGAAATCCTCATTCCCAACCCACGGCACCGCAGGCTCCCAGGGCTGGGAATAAAGGAAAGCTGGGAGCTTGGATCTTTTCTCCAACAAGCTGGAACAAGCTGCTCTCTGGTTTACAGGTGAATTTTTATGACTCTTTCCCAGAGGAGCCGTTCCTTTTCTAGGTCACTGCCGGTGGCTCGGGGACGTGGCTGTCACCTGCTGTCACCTGCTGGAGCAGCCACCGCTGAGATCAGAGCTGCACTCCCTTCCTGCCTGCTCTGGAAAAGTCTCCCTTGTTCCATTTGCTTTCATCCTGCTGACAGGAAATAGCAAGGAGATGAAGGCGCTCGCCTGGCGTTCCGCGGATGTTGGGAATCGTGAAACGTTGGTGGTTTTTTGGGAAAAATCAGAATGTGGCTTTGGGGAAAGGCGAAGTGTGGGATGGAAACACCTCCATGTGTTTCCAAACACCAGAGTTGCTCGGAGAAGCTGCAGGGATGGAGCTGCTCCGGCATGTCCAGTGAAGGAATTCAAGCTCTGAGTTCCTGCTCCACTTTGGAGCCACTGTGGAAAAGCAGGATATCCACGGCTGCTCCAAACCGAGCTCAGTGGGGCAGCAGCAGGAACAGGAGGTCCAAAAGTGGAGTTCTTCTGGGTGGATAAACTTTCAGGAGTAGGAAAGACCTCTGAGGGAAATTTGGGACCATTTTTTCCCTGCTTGGAAAATTTAATATTGGGACAAGCTGCCCAGGGAAGTGCTGGAGTCATCATCCTGGAAGAGTGGCCTTGGGGACATGGGTGGCACTGGATGGGCTTTGAGGTCCCTTCCAACCCCAATCCTGATCCTCTTTCCCTGCTGTCCCTCCCTTCCCGTGGGATCTGGTCCAAATTAAGGACTGGGTTAGAAATCCATGGAAAAACCTTTGGGACATCCTTGGGTGTTTTCTTTCTTTAAGGAACCAGACTGAGGAGTGAAAATGCCACAAATATTAAAGCTGGAATTGAAATAGCAGGAGTTGGTGGTTATGGAACAAAAATCAACCCAAGGCAGTCCCAGCAGGATCAGCTGGATATGTCTGACTTCCTGCACATTTTGAGGGAGAGAGAGGGAATTTGGATTTTTGTGGGAATGTGAATGGGCAGAGCTCAGCCTGGGATTATTTTGGATCACATCTCCAGAAATTCCAGCCCACAGCCTCCAAGAGGAGCTCCTCTGGATGTTCACAGCTCAGTCATGGAGTAGGGAGAGTGGAAAGTCAGGAGCAACTTTGCTGTCAAAGTCTCCGAGAAAAAGATCAGAGAGTCCTGGAATGGTTTGGGTTGGAAAGGACCTTAAATCCCACCCAGTTCCACCCCAGCCATGGCAGGGACACCTCCGACTGTCCCAGGCTGCTCCAACCCCAATGTCCACCCTGGCCTTGGACACTGCCAGGGATCCAGGGGCACCACAGCTTCTCTGGGAATTCCAGCCCAGCCAGGAATTCCCAATTCCCAATCTCCCATCCATCCCTGCCCTCTGGCAGTGGGAAGCCATTCCCTGTGTCCTGTCCCTCCATCCCTTGTCCCCAGTCCCTCTCCAGCTCTCCTGGAGCTCCTTCAGGCCCTGGCAGGAGCTCTGAGCTCTCCCTGGATCCTTCCCTTCTCCAGGTGAACATTCCCAGCTCTCCCAGCCTTTCCCCACTGGAGTTAAAACTCCCAGCTCTGAATTCCTTGCGACAAAACCAGCAGAATTTTTCTTTTCAGAACGATCCATCAATATTTCCCTGCTCCAGCTGAAGGTCAGGAGCAGTTTGAAGCTGCCAGGAGCACACCTGGCACAAATCTCCCCTCTCTGTTTGCAAATGAAGCCTCAGCAGCACAGGAGGGATGAGCCCTGCAAAGTGGGAATTGTCAAACCTGCACCATTCCTGCTCTAATTCCATTTTCCAAAGCCCAGAACAGCAATCAAAAACGTGTCCCTGCATGTCATGATCTGTTTGGGTTCAGCCAAACTCTCCCTGTCTCATTTCACAGACACAAGAAAAAACAAAGCCTCTTTCGATTCCCAAAATCAATCCGTGCAGAGAAATCTTTGGGACAGAAAATATCCCATTGTAGGAGAAAGGTTAAAATCCTGTATGGGAACAACATTAGGAATATCCCAATATGAATGTGGAATTCCAACTCTTTCTCTTCCTCCACTGAATTAATTACTAACTTTTTGGACTGGTTCTGAATAAAATCTTCTGTACATTTTGATGCAAAATTATTTTACATTTCCCAGAGCAAATCCAATGGAAATTCCCAGCGTGCAAACATCTTCCCTTTGGAGTAGATGTGCTGCCATCATGTAATCCCGAGAGAAGGAACATCTGCAGAATTCCTGCTCTTCAGGTGGGGTCTGAATTCTGCTAAAACAAATCCATTTCTCCTGGGTGATGTCAGTTCCCATTTTCCCATCTTTCCATTTTCATTCCATAGGTGGGAAAGCGACACTTCCCTACTTTTGTGACTCCTCTTCACCTGACAGGACCTTCCCTGACTTGTCATTGAGCACAGATCCCTTTTTTTAATCCAAAAATATTTACAACATCATCTGTGACGAGGTTTTTTTTAATTCTTCATGAAATGTCAGAGGTTCTCCCTGTGTCCTGCTTTCCCAGCACTAAATCCTGCTCTGAGCCAGGAATTTCTCTTCATTCCAGTCACAACTGAGGTGACCTGAAGCTGGAGGTGACAGGAATGTGTCACATTGTGCTGGTGACGCATCCAGGCTGGCAGCCTGGTTTGGATGGAAAATTGGGAAGCAATTCCTGACTGGGAGGGTGGAGAGGAGTTGGAACAGAATTCCCAGAGAAGCTGTGGCTGCCCCTGGATCCCTGGCAGTGTCCAAGGCCAGGCTGGACACTGGGGCTTGGAGCGTCTTTGATGACCTGGATGATCTTAAAGGTCCTTCCCAACCCAAACCATTCCAGGATTCTAGAATTCTATGGAATAAAGGATAGGGAAAGAGCTCTAAAATGATCCCAGGGAAAGATTCTCACCCGAGACATTTCCACCTCTACAATCCCACTTGATTCCAGCCACAGAATTACTTCCCTGCTGTCGTTTCCCTGGATAACCTAAAAACCCCAAGCAGAACCATTTGGCTTTAGGGGAAATCCTCACTCTGCCCCATTCCATCACCAGGAGATAGAATTTTTCTCCATTTCATCCCCAGGCTCCTTTGCCCTTCAAATTCCATTATTAAGCACAGCCTTGGTGTTGTTTTCCACAAGCACCTGGAAAAATCCAGGAATGGAGCTGAACAGCTCTCGGTCTCCTAAGAAGCTCATATTTTCTGGAACTGGGATTAAAAATATGGTCAATATTCCAGGTTTTAACAATTCCAGAGGAAATGGAAGGCCAGGTTGGACAAGGCTTGGAGCAACCTGGGATAGCAGAAGTTTCCCTGCCTATGGAACAGGATGGGATTTAAGGTCTTTCCCATCCCAAACCAGTCTGGAATTCTGGGATTCTCTGAAAATCCACCAACCCTAAACTAGATATCAACGGAATATTCCCAAAAAAACTGCCTGGATTCTGCCTGGAGAAGCAGGGTGGGTGCAAAGGGGTTCTCCGGTTTCAGGATCTGTAATGCAACAGGAATTCAGGGATCAGGAAATGGTGGGAATCCAATCCGGAGCAGATTCTCAGAATTCTCAGCCCTCTGTCAGCATTTTCCAATGCATCAGGAGATTAAAAGCAGGAATAAAACCAGGATTAAAACAGGATAAAGAGGAGCTCTCCACCTCCAAACCTCATTCCCACCTGGAAAATCTCCCATCCTCTTCCCACAACCATTCCAAAGGATGCTCATCTCATTCCATGCTTAACTCAAAACCAGCAAATCCCAATAAAAATACATTTTATAAGTGGAATGATTATCCAAGACAAACAATCTGCTGGGAATCAGCCCTGGGGCTGTAAATAAACACCAGGATTTTAATTATCCCCTCCTGTTCCAGAGGGATTTCCTGCAGGAATTGTGTCCAAAAGGATCCCTGGGTTCTGAATCAGCCTGGTTGGAAATGTGGCACCGGAGAGGAAAAATGGGAATATTTGGATTAGGCTGGCACAGAGCAAAGTAAATCTGGTTAATTCCATAAATAGGTAATTAAAACGAAATGGGGAAAAAGCAGCTAAAAATCCTAATGCAATTAATTCTGTTAGAAATTCCTTTCCTTCAGCGAGTTCCTTTGATAATTTCCTAATTCCTCCCAAGGCTGGGAATCACGGAGCTCATTTGTGCCCAGCGATGCCAAGAGGTGAATAAACATGGATTCAAATCCTCCATTTTCATTGCAAATTCATTGGATTCAGGAAAATCCCAACTCCATTCCCCTCCAAAACCCTTCCCAGTAACTCCACAACTTCCAGAGAAGTTGCAAAAGCAAAAACCCACATGAATAAAATGCTCAAATTGAGGATTTATTTATTATTTTCCAAAATATCCACCTGCAGGATCTGTCAATCCCTCGCCTGGTCATCCCTGCCCAAATTATTATTCCAGGTGTTGAACATCCAAAAAGAGATTTTTTTGATCGATCTATTGGGGGATTATTTAAAGGAAAACTCAGTGGGAGGTTGTCAAAATTCCCAAAAAATATCAGATGGATTCTCTCAAGGAAGGAGGCAAATGGAGAAGGAGGAGTTGGAGGAGAATGTGGTGGCTAAGGATGAGCTGGAGGTGGATGGATTGTGGGAATGAACTGGGAAAATGAAATGAAATGGAATAGAAGAAAAAGGAATAAAATACAGTAAAATAAAATAAAAAAATAAAATAGGATAAATATAGAATAAAGTAAAATAAAGTTTTAAAAAGTAAAATAAAATAAAATAACATAAAAGAAAAATAGCATAAAATAAAATAACATGACATAAACAATAAAATTAAATTTAAAAAATAAATAACACAAAATAAAATGGAAGAAATGAAATGAAATGAAATGAAATGAAATAGAATAACATAATAAAATAAAACGAAATAAACTAAAATAAAATAAACTTCACTAGAGGCCCAGGAGGCTCCAAAGGCACATCCTGCCCAGGGAATTCCCGTCTCACCTGGCGAATTCCCAGGCGATAAGCCAGGATCCGATCCACAGCGTTGGGATTCATCTGAGTCCACTGGAGGCTGTAGGAATAAACCCGAGGTCGGTTCTGCCACAGCGGGTTGTAGGTGTCGTAGTAGAATTCCGGGGCGTAGGCTTTGCCTGGGGGAAAAAATGGAATTAGGGAAAGCAGAAACCACGGGAGCACCAGGCAGGCAGTGAACAACTCAGGGAGCCAAAAAATTAACCCAAACATGAGGAAAAGGAGGGAAAGCAGGGAAATAATCAGGAAATAACTTCAGTTGGGCATTCCCAGGATCCAAGGGCAGAGATCCAACTGCAGAAATTCCCTCATTCCTGGGATCCAAAATGTTGAGATCCAACTGCAGCCATTCCTTCAGTCCTAGGATCCTAGAGTTGAGAACCAACTGCAATTTCTCCCCTCATTCCAGGATCCAAGAGTTGAGATCCAAATGTAATTCCCCTCCTCATTCCAGGATCCAAGAGTTGAGAACCAACTCCAATTCCTCCCCTCATTCCCAGGATCCAAGGGCTGAGATACAACTGCAATTCCCCTCCTAATTCCCAGAATCCATTAGTTGAGAACCAACTGCAATCCCTCCCCTCATTCCCAGGATCCAAGGTTTGGGATCCACCTGCAATTCCTCCCTTCATTCCCAGGATCCAAGGGCTGAGATCCAACTGCAATTCCTTCCCTCATTCCAGGATCCAAGGGTTGAGATACAACTGTAATTCCCCTCCGAATTCTCAGGATCCAAGAGTTGAGATCCAACTGTAATTCCTTCCCTCATTCCAAGGATCCAACTGCAATTCCACCCTCATCCCAGGGATCCAAGGGTTGAGATCCAACTGCAGCCATTCCTTCAGTCCCAGGATCCAAGAGTTGAGAACCAACTGCAATTCCTTCCCTCATTCCATGATACAAGACTTCAAGTCCAACTGCAATCCCTCCCCTCATTCCCAGGATCCAAGGACTGAGATCCAACTGCAATTCTCCCTTTCATTCCAGGATCCAAGACTTCAAATCCAACTGCAATTCCCCTCCTCATCCAATGTTTGGAGTTTTGTTCAACATCTCCTTCCAGAACCACATTTTAGGGTTGTTTTCCTCCATCCATGCTTTTTGAGGATTTGTGGCCATGCTTTGCCTTTATAAACTCCCTCCTCCAGGTGTGGGCATGGAAGTGGAAAAATTCATGGATCCAGAGGCAAAGCCAGGTTGGAATTTCTGAGCTGCTGACAAAATGAAGTCATCCAACCCTGCTGAGCTACACCAGGACTGGCAGAAATTGTGGGAAATGCCATCCCATGATTAAAGATGTCTCTTTAATTATCTCTCTTAAAGATGTTTCATTAAAGACGTCTCTTCCCACCACCTTTAAAGGTCTCTTCCAACCCAAACCATTCCTTGATTCCAAGATTTTTCACGGAACAGGTCCATCCTTGCCTTTCCCATTAAAAAAAGGATGGAGGCAAACCCAACCCAGGTTTTGCTCTGCTCTGTTTTGTCACTTAAAATATCCAAAAATCAGAGAAAACCTGGAAAAACCAAATATTTCTGTGTGGTCTCCTCGTGGAAAGGTCCAAAAGATGATTTTCATTAGAGAAAACCCAGAGCAGAATGAGGATTTTCCACTTCCCAAAGTTTATGCCTCCATCCTCTACCACTGCAGGGATTTGGCAGTGGGAAAAATTAGGAAAAATATGGGAAAACATGGCCTGCCTGTCACATGGAATATGGGAGGGGCATGGATTCATTATTCCCTTCCCTTAATTGGGGTTTGAGGCATTTGTGCCAAAATGAGCACTGAATTTAGGGATTTTTCTCCTCCAAACCATCCCTGCCTCCAGGTGTAAATAGAGATGGATGAGAGGCACTTTAAGTTACGAATGGGACAATTTCCATCATCAGAAAAGCAGCGAGAAGAGGAGGAAAAAACGCCTTAAAAAAGAAATCAAAAATGCAAAGGAACAAAGGCAAAACGCCGGGAATAAACACCAACGTGGCGCTTATTGATCAAGCTTTTATCTCTCCAGCCATGCTTTTCTTTTCCAAGGATAAAAAGCCTTTTTAGCCAAGATATTTTTCCCAATTGCCCAGGGAAGGAGCACCTTCAATTAGCCAGCACTGGAGGAGCAAACAACAATATTCCAAGGAGAAGGAGCAAAGCAAAACCGCTGCTGGAAAAAATGGGCTGCAGGAGGAATGAAAAGGGGAACAGCGGTCGAGACGATTTGTTTCCCTTGTTTTTGAGAAGTGGGAATGATGGGAAAAGCTCATGATGGATGCAAATTATCCTCTTCCCACTTGCACTGGGGAAGGGGAATAATGGTTGGATATAATGGGATCGCTGGGGGGGATTGAATGAGGCCAGAATGAGACACTTGGCACAAGAGGGGCACTTGAACAACACCATCACCTTTGGGGAATAACGAGGAGCTGAATTATCCTATATCCCTGTGAGCACAGGACTGGCAATGGAGGGGCTGGAAAATTCAACAGCACAACCGAGACCTCAGAAACTTTGGGAAGCTGCGCTGTGGTTTGGAGTGCATGGAAAGCTGAAGTGCTGGAAGTGTGGGAGTTATGTGGGAAGAGATGATGAATCCCAGAATCCCAGAATGGATTGGGGTGGAAGAGACATAAAAGCTCATCCCATTCCACCCCTGCCATGACAAGGACACCTCCCACTGTCCCAGGCTGCTCCAACCCCAATGTCCAGCCTGGCCTTGGACACTGCCAGGGATCCAGGGGCAGCCACAGCTTCTCTGGGAATTCCATCCCAGCCAGCAATTCCCAATTCCCAATCTCCCATCTAAATCTCCCCTTTTCCAGCTCAAAGCCATTCCCTGTGTCCTGTCCCTCCATGCCTTGTCCCCAGTCCCTCTCCAGCTCTCCTGGAGCTCCTTTAGGCTCTCTGAGCTTTCCCTGGAGCCTTTTCCTCTCCAGGCTGAGCATTTTCAGTCATGATCATTCGTTGTTCAGCATTGAATCCCTCCAGGCAGTGTCTCCAAACATCCAAACATTATCCACCAACCCTGCACCAGTGGAAGGTCAGAAATGGTTTCAAAGTCACCATAGCACTGAATCAGACAAACCAAGGAAACAGAAAAGCCACTTCAGCTGCTCCACCCCAAGCTCTGCTGAGACCTAAAGGCTGGAGGAATGTGCAGAGCAGAAGTGGATTCAGCCATTCCCACTTGTCCTGGCACTCCAGGCCCTTTCCCAAAATCCCTCTCTTTGTCCTTGTGCCTGAAGTTGTTAAAAGCAAGGAAACAACATTGCCCTTCCAGCTCTGAAATCCTCCAAATCCCCATTTATTCACCAAACAGACTGCAGTGTCCTATTACAGAACTTCCAAGATGATTTATTATCATCCCCTGGGATGGAAAACCAGAAGGCAGTGCTTTTTCTATCCCGATTTTCCAGATTTTCCCGGATATTGGTGCTGTGGTTTGATTTGACTCTGATCAAAAGGATCTCTCTCTCGGTGATCATTTCCCACCATCAAACCCAGAGCTGTTTTCCTCATGGAAAGAGGATTTCCTTGTTGGCTCCTTGGCTTCCTCAGCCCAACTTTCCCTCAAGTGTTCCCACCTCTTCCATCTTCAGCTATCAGACAATAAATCAGGAGCAGCTCTTTGTGACACCTGAATTTCTCAGCTGTCACTTTGCAGCCCATAAAAGCTGAAAATGTAACATTCTGCATCCTTGGGCTCCAAATTCCTGATTCCTAAAGACTGGGGAATTTTGAGTTTTTAAAATAAAAGGTAAAAGGCTGAGATGGTCCCTATTAGAGAAAATGATCAGCCAGGATTCCTCTTCCTGTGCTTCGTTGAGATTACTCAGCCCTTTATCTCAGAGGAAAATAATCCCTTGAAGGAATTGTTGCCAGACTGGGAAATGCAAATTCCACCTGGGATGAGAGCAGAGCAGCCCAGGGATCCCAGCAATGAAACAACTGCCCCCAACCCTCTGTCCCTAAATGTCCCCAATCCCAGCTGCAGCTGCCAAGGATGGGGTTGGTGTTTGCTCCTCATCCTGCAGGAATAAAAAGTGGGAATTCTGCGGACACAGAGCTCTGACAGCTCCAGCAGCCACAGAGCATTCAAGGAATCATTTCCTGATCTGTTCTCCCCTTATTTCCTCATCAAGTTCTGCCAATTCCTTGGAGTTTGATGCCTGGGAAGTGCGGCATCTCTGTCCCTTTTTTGTGGCACTGCTGGTGCCAAAAAATGATGAGCAGAGCAGCTCCCACTTTATCCCATCTCCCATAAACCTTTAGGGGGAAAGGAAATAAAAGAAGAGATTTATAAATGCTTCCCCCTTTTGGCAACTGCAGCTCCAGCCCTTTCCATCTTTAAAACGGTGGGAGAGCATAAATCCTAAATAAAACACTACATTTAACTGTGTGAAATAGTGGGAGACAGAGTTTATGGAAAATGCTGTCCATTCTTGTGCTCTGCCTTATTCCAGGATCTATAGTTTATGGAAGGGTTGCAGGAAGGAAGAGAAGATTTTTTTTTGGTGCTTTATTTGCATCTGTGAAAGGCAACATCTGTCTCCTCCTGGATCTGCTCCTCATCCTAATCCTGCAGCTGAATCATTCCCGTCATCTCCAGCCTCCCCAGAACCACAGGAGCAGAAAATCAGGGAATGCTTTGGCGTGGAAGGGACCTTAAAATGTTCATGCAGGTGTGGTTTTCCCTTAATCCTCCAGGAGTGACTTCCAGGGCCTGGAATGGTTTGGGCTGAGCAGCTGCAGACACTTCAGAGCAGTGTTAGAGCTAATAAAGTGTATTAATATTCAAATATTAATAATAAATAATCCTCCAGAGAGGCAGAGGAGGCAGCTCTTCCGGGGAATTCCTCACTGCAGGGACAGACAATCCCATAGCTGCTCCCACTGGGAACTTGGGGATGATATTTCTCCACACTTTCCAGAAAAATCTCTTCCAAAAGGACCTTCAGATTTACCAGTACATTGTAAATTGCAGGGAAGGAATGATTTGGGAATAAATGGAACTTCCTAATGCCTAATTGGGGCACAAATTCCAATTTATCTGTGCTCTGTCCATCTCCAATAGGTTTGTAGGTTCCCATTCCAAGCACAGAAACCAACATCCCAAGATGTTGATCCCAAGAAAAGTGTGGAATACTAATCCATGAGATTCCTTCTCCACCTGCCCTTCCCTGATTCCTTCCCTTTCCCTCGGGTTTTCCCGAGCATCCAACTCCTCCCCAGCGATACCCAAACATGACATCTGCTGGCTGAGCCGTGGAAGAGCTCAGAGCCGTGGAAGAGCTCCCATTCCTCTTCCTGCAATTCCTGCTGCTCCCCACACGGAATTCCCAATCCCACCAATCCTTCCCATCCCGAGACGCGATGTGACCCCAGGAGCTGAACACGAGGTGTTCCTCAGCTCCATTCCCATAAATATGGGGTCGTGGCCCGTGTGGTAATGCCTTGAGGGATAAATAAATCCAGGAGGATTTGGAGCTTCCTGGTTCCCACATTGTGATGGGTGAGCTTTGGGAAGTTCCCATTCCCAGAAATCCATAGCTGCCATCATTCCATGTCTTCGTTTTCATATGACTTGCACACACCCTCCAGGTGTGCACATTTTGGCAGGAAGCAATTCCTAAATCCATGGGATCCACAAAATCGAAAACAAATCCCTGGCTCAGTGTGGAGGTGACAATTTGCCTGTCCCCAGTGGGAATCCTACAGAAATCCCATGGGAATGGCATGGGAAGGGGGAAGTGGTGTCACTTGTCAGTGAGCAAGCTGAAGACACTTCAGAGCAGTTGTGGGGCTGTTCCAAGGAATAGTCAGGGGTGTTTGCTTCAGGTTTTTTGGGATTGAGCATAAAAAGAACTGAAGCACAGCAATAATCCAATAACGATTTGGGTTGGAAGGGAATTTAAGGATTATCCATGTCAGGGACATTTTCCACTATCCCAGGCTGCTCCAAGCCCCAATGTCCAACCTGGCCTTGGACACTGCCAGGGATCCAGGGACAGCCACAGCTTCTCTGGGAATTCTGTTCCAGTGGGAATTGGGAAATGATTCCAGCTCCATGCTGAGGACCACGGCACTACTGGGAACACTGCCAGGGGCACAGAACAAACAGTGGGGCAGAAATTCCTGAACGAGTTTCCAATGAGCTCCTTCCAGAGGTGGATGCTGGGATCACCAGAAGGGACATTCCAGTGTCCTCCTCCTCCAATCCCAGTTTCCTGGGAGAAGCCAAGGCAGGAGATGTGAGATCCTCAGGCAGAGAGAGGTACCTGAGTGTCCCCATGGTGATGGTTGGGTTTGATCACCCCAGAGGTCTTTTCCAACTTTAATGTTTCCTGGCACAACGGGAATGCTGCAATGGATGGGGATAATCCCATGGTGATGGTTGGGTTTGATAATCTCAGAAGTATTTTCCAACATTAATTTTTCCTGGCGTGATTGGAATGCTGAGATGGATGGAAATAATCCCATGGTGAAGGTTGGACTTGATCATCCCAGAGGTGTTTTCCAGCGTTAATTTTTCCTGGCACAGCTGGTATGCTGTGATGGATTGGGATAATCCCTTCCGAAGGGATTGGCAAGGAAGGAGTGTTTGGATTCTCAGGTTTGTTGTGCTCTCAATTCAGCATCAGCAGCTCCAAAGAGCTTCCAAGAGCTCCAAGGAAAGGGAAAGCTCTGATCACGACCTAACAATTAAAACCTCCGTAATTAGCCCTTGATTGGCTTGATGTTGCACTTGGCCAGAAGCGCTGACAGGGTGATGTAAGACAAAGTAAATAATTAAAGATGAGCTCATTAATTAATGCAATATCCCGTGGCAGAGAAATTCCAGAGGCCAGAACAACACGGAATTAATATTCCAGACTGTCTTCCCTCGCTGGTGGGATCAGAAGTTGGTTGATAAAAGGAATTGAGTCCATGGAATGCTGTTAGAGCTTTGTTTAGTACTACTCAGGGCTGTGATGAATAATTGAAATATTAAATTTTAATATTAAATCTATAGCCCCATCCACACAGGACAGACAGATTCCTGGAGTAAATTAAGGAAGTAATCTCACACAGATGTGTATCCAGCCCTGATTAAAGAATTTAACGCATAGGGGAAAAAATATTGCCTAAAAAATGTAAGAATCCTCCTTTGGACACAACTTTTGGGACAAATTCCCCCCAAGGCATCCCCAGCACAGCAAATTCAAGCTTGCCCAAGTTTTCAGTTGCTGAAGATAAATGTTAAACCAAGATTTGTGAAATAAACTCAGTTCTAGGTAATCTCAGTCCTAAATGGCTGAGTTCACAGCTAACCCATGGCCTGAAGAGCTACATCCATGGCTTTTGAACAATTCCAGGGATTGTGACTCCACCACTGCCCTGGGCAGTGTCTGACAACCCTTCCCATGAAGAATTTTCCCCTAATATCCATAAACTTCCCATGGTGCAACTGAGGCTGTTCCCTCTTGTCCTGCCACTTGGTAAGGATGTAGAATAATAATAGTTGAAAATGATGAAGAAGGGGGAGGAATGAAGAGGAGGAAGAGGAAGAAAGAAGAGAAAGAAAAAAGAAGGAGGAAGAGAAGAAGAAGGAGGAAAAGGCAGAGCAGAAGGAGGAGGAGGAAGAAGAAGAGGAAGAAGAGGAAGGAGAAGAAGAAAGAAGAAGAAGGAGGAGGAAGAGAAGGAGAAGGAGAAGGAGAAGGAGAAGGAGAAGGAGAAGGAGAAGGAGAAGGAGAAGGAGAAGGAGAAGGAGAAGGAGAAGGAGAAGGAGAAGGAGAAGGAGAAGGAGGAAAATATAAAAATGTGGCCTCTGCCCTTCTGACACCAACACAAGTCTTGTTCTATCCCTCCTCTGCTCTTGGAAAACACAGAGATCAGCCCCCCTGCCTTGAGGAACCCAAGGCACTGTGCCAAAGCTGTCCCCTGGGTGTCCCCAGCTGGCAGAGCCAGGATGTGACCCAGGGAGAGCTCAGCTGTGTCCTGGAGGAACTCCACGACCTCGGCAGCTGCTCCAGGGAGGGAGAAGCTCCCTGTGCTCATCCCCTCCTTCTCCAGCACCCAAAGCCTCCCTCAGGGAAGCTCCTCAGCATCTCTGCCATCCGTGGAGTTATTTTGATTTCTCTGCTCCCAGCCAAGCAGGGTTTGAAGAAGCCACAGCCTGGAATGGACCCTTTGTTGCTCCCTGGATATGATCTGGACTATCAAGCCCTGAATAAAGTATCGAAGCGCTGAAGCTGCGAGGAGCATGAACTCAGCTTTGCTTCCCCACAAACACAATTGGCCTTGTCACTTCTTATTTATTTGGAAGAGACTGGCAGATCACATCTGCCTCCCGTTGGCCCAGATGCTATAAATTAACCCTTTTTCCATGTGTGACTTATTTGGCTTTCATTGCCTCCAATCTGGCTTAAAATATACAGGAAAAAAAAAAAGAGATTTTGCAGACTCTGGGGTCAAAATAAATATTTCAAGCCAGGCTGCTTTAAATGCTGCACTGAAATGTTTTCTCTGAGCATACCAGTGGTTCTCCGCAGCCTCACTCCAGCACATTTCTATTCTCCTGCACAAAAATGCAGAAATAAACCAGCTAAAAATGGGTTACAACAACCCATTATTCCCCCCAAAACAAAAGCTCCATAGAACTGCCACATTCCTGCCTTGGAGTTATTTATTAGGCTATTTTTTTTTTCCCCAATCATGTCTAAGAAGTCCCAATTTCTTGTCTCTATTCACATTCCCGGTGAAATCCAAGCCTCCTTTTTAACCATTTCATCAATTTTTTTTTCAGCATTTTCAGTTCCCCAGGGCTTCAACTCCATCTGTGCTGCTGAGACTGGGGAGCACAATAGAGCACAGAATTTATTTACTAAATAAACTCGGTTTTAACCTTAAAAGACTAAGAAAAGTCGAAATGATACTTCCAGCGCCCATAAACCAAAATAAATTAGCAGGATGGGATGAACTCTAAATGAGCACAGGGAGGGATGGGAGATGAGGGAAATCATAAAATCATTTTAGGACTAATTTTCAGTTTTGTGGTTTGCTAAAACCACTCAAACTGCCCCAATCCTGGCAAAATAATGGATTTGGAATAAATTTCCACAGTCTGGGATCCAAACCATGATGGATTTTTATACATTTAAAAAAACCCCAAAATTCTCATTCATTGGTGCCAAATGACACCATTCTTGATATTCAATCTCTTCTTGGTTATTATCTCTTTATCTTTGATGCAAATTTGGTTAGCAGTGGAAATCATCCTAACCACACCTTTCTTTCCCAGACTTTTCCCTTATTTATACATTAAAAAAAAAACCAAAATTCTCATTCATTCTACATTACACCATCCTTTGCATTCAGTCTCCTCTTGGTTATTTGACGCTTATTTGATCATCATTTTTTATCCTTTGATGCTTATTTGATCTTTATTTTTTGCTTCTCTCATCAATCTTTTCCCACACCGAGTGTCTCCAATCCCTGTTAGGGGGTGGTGTTTGGTAACATCCATTTATCTCCTTTATATCTTCTGGCTATTCCCAGCCTGGAGATTCCAAACCCTCAAAATCTGGGAATCTTCTTTTTGTCAATGAAGACCCATCAAGCCTCACCCACCAAAACCCAAACGCTCAGCGAGCAGAAACATCTGAAGAGAAATATCAATCCCCCCGAGAAAGGCGAACAAACCGCCCAAAATCCCTTCAAAAAAACCATTAAAAAAATGATTTTAGGAGTGGAACACTCCCCTACCTGTGACAAGGAAGCTGCAGCGGCCGGCACCCGCCTCGTTGATGATGTTGCAGTTGTAGATGCCGTAGGAGTCGCGGGAGAGGCTGCTGACGGTGAACTCCGTGGAGTCCTGCAGGTCGAAGTGCCCTGTGCGCAGCAGTTTGCCGCCCAGGCGCCACTCGTAGGTCAGGACCCGCGTGGGGTAAGCTCTGAGCACGCGGCAGCTCATGGTGACGCTGCGGCCCTGGCCCTGCCGGAGCTCCAGGAACGTCGGCTCCACCGCCGGCGGGTCTGCGGGGACAGCGAGAGGGTGTTAGAGGGGTTAAACCCAGCCTAGAGATGAGATTAGTGCAGGCTTGGGTTTAGGACTGGTTAAACCCAGCCTAGAGATGAGATTAGTGCGGGCTTGGGTTTAGGACTGGTTAAACCCAGCCTAGAGATGAGATTAGTGCAGGTTTGGGTTTAGGACTGGTTAAACCCAGCCTAGAGATGAGATTAGTGCAGGTTTGGGTTTAGGACTGGTTAAACCTGGCCTAGAGATGAGATTAGTGCGGGCTTGGGTTTAGGACTGGTTAAACCCGGCCTAGAGATGAGATTAGTGCGGGCTTGGGTTTAGGACTGGTTAAACCTGGCCTAGAGATGAGATTAGTGCAGGTTTGGGTTTAGAAACCATCCTAGAGACATCTCCAGGAACATCGACTCCACAGCCAGGGGTCTGTGGGGACAGCAGGAGGGCATTAGAGCTGGGACTCAGTTACACAAGATGACAAAGTGACTCCAAGGACAATTGTCTCTTGCACAAAACTATCCCCAAAAATGGCTGATGAAAACGTGAGGATGTGAAAACCACTGCTTGAAAGTCCCACCAATCCCATCTTGATTTTTCCTCTCCATGGGTTAAATATCCCGAAGAAATGGGAAATGAGACCAAAAACATCTTGGTCTCATTTTGAAGCCAGAATCTTCCCTGGTGCAGAGAACTGGAAATAAAAGCCCAGAAATCCTAAATCCTCCATTCTGCAGCCTTCTTTCCATGGATAATATCCCCCAATTGTCCATCATCAGGAAATTCCATCACAGTTTGACTATTCCTTAACCCCAGCTACAGAATAAAAAATACAAAAGAAGATAAATTTTTAAAAAATGCCATTATTTCCTTTCCAGCCTCTCAACACGTCCCTGCAGTGGCTCCATCTGTCCTCACCGTACAACTTTTCCACCTTCTCCGGCTTCCCTAAGAGTTTCCCAAGGCAGCAGCTTTGCAGGGAACAGTTGGATTAAAAGTAGAAATTATCCTTGGGAAAAAAAATATTCCAGATTCCCGCTGCCTTCTCAGGGAGAGCTGTGAGTTGCCTCTTCCAAATCTCCTGTTTTCCTCTCACCACCTTGTCTAAAAATATTTTTACTTCCCATAAAAAGTCTAAATCCTCATATATTATGGATATCAGAGGAATTACTAATCAAATTTAGTAATATTTACTATTTTCCAGGCATTTTTCCACCCTGAGATGTAAGTTCTCCATCTTTTTTCCCATTTCAGCCGAGATAATTCCATATCCATGACCTCTCCAGCCCTGTTGCCTTCTCCCTCCAGCCACACCAAAATACACCTTAAATCCAGAGAAAATTCTCCCTAAACTTGGAGCCAGAAGCAGAATAATCTCTAAAATAACAATATAAAGCATCTAGTG
This sequence comes from Grantiella picta, assembly GCA_013397955.1. NCBI lineage: Eukaryota > Metazoa > Chordata > Aves > Passeriformes > Meliphagidae > Grantiella > Grantiella picta. Next base: position 64,501 of record VZRM01005558.1, read on the forward strand.
AGGACCCTCCTGATCCAGCATCCCAATCCTAAATCCCTGAGGGAAAGGGAGAGCCCAGAGAATTTTGGGACAGGAACATTCCGGAAGCTCTGTGCGTGAGGTGTTAAAAAACCTTTTACCGGATTATTTTTCTGTCATTTTCTCCCCATTACTCATAAATCCTCGGAATGTTTGAACATCCAAACCTCATCTCTCCTTTGTAATAACATTCCCTCCTTTGTTTTCCTTGCTGCTCCCATTTAATGCTCCAAATCCAGGGAACAATTTCCCCTCCCCGCGGCAGCTCGCTTTAACGATTTTAATGGGAATTTGTATTCAGTGCCTTCCCTCCCCTCGCCCTGCTTTATTTACTTATCAGCTACTTTAGCCTTATAAATAGCTCGGAAATGAAACTTTCCCCTGCCTTTAAGGTCAAAAGAGTCTTTAAACCCCACAATTCCCATCCATCCAGAGGCTGATGATACCCAGTGACGGGAAAAGAAAATTAACTCCGGCTGCTCATTCCCGAATCCCACTTTTGCAGGTAATAACTTTCAGGGAAAAGGAAGGGATGATAAAACCCTCAACCGGAGTTAACAGCTTGTTTTTCTGTCAGGTTTTTTGTTGTTTTTATAGGATTGTGACTTCCCAGATGCTCCGAAGGAAAACTCGAGTTGTTTGTGACTTCTCAGCGTTGAATTCATTTGCATCAGCTCTTCCCCAAGGCTTTGGCAATTTGATTTAATTTACTTTTCCCCACTCGTTCCTTTCATAATTCCACTGTTAGTTTTGGAAAAATCTCCAGCAAAGCTGCCAGGGGAGCACAGTTTATTCTCTTCCACAATTATCTTTGGGAAGCATTCGGCCTGGAGTTACAACAGGATCTCTATTAATGTTTAATGAAGTTTTTTAGCCTAAATACAGTCATGTTTTAAGGATTAAAAATGGGGAAAGGAAGGTTCTGGAGCTGTCAAGAGAAATGACAGTGAGATGTTGGTTTGGCTGGAATCAGACAGCTGCTCCTCACGGTGGGGATCAAATCCTGGGGTTTTTGTGGGAATTGCTAAGGAGAAAATTCCAGGAATTTATTTCCACCGCGTGGCCCCAAGCAGAGGCTTCACCTGCTGGTTTGGCCTCTCCAATTTGCATTTTAAGCAAAACAAATAATTAATTCTCTCTCCCAGCTCCAGCAATGGGAATAGTAAATAAATCATCATTAAAAAGTGGTGCCTCTCCTCGATTTGCATTGGTTTTGCAGCCATTGTTGGATTCACACCACAGGGATGTTATCCAACAAAAACCTGGGATGGAGAAGGAATAATCTTTCATTAGTCCTGGGGTAGGATTTGCAGCCCAGAAAACAAGAGGAGGAAACAATAAATCTGGTTGGATGACAGAATTTAGCAGGGTCTTATCAGAGCCTCACCACCTTGGAATCTTGGAATTATTAAGACCGAAAAGACCTGGAAAGATCTCCAAGGTTCCTTCCTAGGATTTGTCTCCTGCCTGAGAAGGAGGAGACTCCAATGAATACTTGGGCCAGGCAGTCAATTTTGTTTGTTTTTTTATTTTATTTTCTGTCTCCTCCTGTGCCTCTGATCCATCATTCCCAGGCTCTGAACATCACCCTCAAGAACACTGGATGGAATTCCTTCAACTTCCAGCCCTGCATCTCCCAGGAAACCTCTGGAAGTATTCTATAGGTTCTGAAGCACGTATTTTATACGGTGTGGTTGGAAACGGGGGTTATGTGTTTTATAACAGAAACCCCAATGATTTATTAATATATTGAATATATCTATGGGAATAGACCAGAACTGGGAATGGCTTCCCAGTGCCAGAGGGCAGGGAGAGATGGGAGATTGGGAATTAGGAATTGCTGGCTGGGATGGAATTCCCAGAGAAGCTGTGGTGCCCCTGGATCCCTGGCAGTGTCCAAGGCCAGGCTGGACATTGGGGTTGGAGCAGCCTGGGATAGTGGGAGGTGTCCCTGCCATGGCTGGGGTGGGATGGGATCATCTTTATGGTCCCATCCAACCCAAACAATTCTGGAATTCAGATTCCATTAGTTTGATCTGATTGTGAAAACACACTTCCAAATCCATCTATTCCCAGACTCTACACTGTAGCCATGTTTCCAGGTTTTTTAGCTCCTGAGGTAGATGTAGAGGTATCCAAACAGAGCCCAGGCCATGGAGAAGCCCAGAAAATATGGGATTTAGGAGCTTTGGGAAGCTCCAGGACACAGGGATTGTGATCCCTATGAAATGAAAACAGCAGTTTTCCAGCCAAAGCTTGGAATTACAGACATCACACCTTGGATAACGGATTTATTTTGGAGAAACAAAACCATTACGGCCAGAAATAGAAAAAAGCTATTTGCTCATCTGTGAGTAAATTAAAATAGATGTGCAAATCCATCCTGGAATTGTGCATTGCAAACCCTGCCTTGCACAGATATATCCATAGTACAACCAGGAAAATCCCTGTTTCATGGAATCCTGGAATGGTTTGGGTTGGAAAGGAGCTCAAATCCCCCCCAGTGCCACCCCAGCCATGGCAGGGACACCTTCCACTGTCCCAGGCTGCTCCAACCCCAATGTCCAGCCTGGCCTTGGACACTGCCAGGGATCCAGGGGCAGCCACAGCTTCTCTGGGAATTCCATCCCAGCCAGGAATTCCCAATCTCCCATCCATCCCTGCCCTCTGGCAGTGGGAAGCCATTCCCTGTTTCCTGTCCCTCCAGGTCCTTCTCAGAAATTCAAACATTCACATCACAGACTCCTCGTTTTTTCAGTTTACCCCTAACAAGGTAGGAATTTTTGAAATTTTACGGATTTTGCTGGCAGATTTCCATGTAAAATTATTATTAATTCTCTTTTGCATTCTGTGCCAGTGCCTGGTTTGCAGAAGGATCTACAATGGAGCCCAGCAGTGCCAAGGCCACCAGTGCCCCATGTCCCCAAGTGCCACATCCACTTTAAATCCCTGCTTTAAATCCCTGCAGGGATGGGGACTCCCCCTCTTCTCCAGGCTGGACCACCCTTTCCATGGAGCAATCCTCCCTAATGTCCAGCCTGAACTTCTGGTGCAGTTTGAGGCTGTTCCCTCTCCTCCTGTCCCTGTCCCCTGGGAGCACAGCCTGACCCCACCTGGCTGTCCCCTCCTGTAGATGCCACAAGTGCCACCTCCTCCAGCCCAGCATCCCAGCCCTGCCCACACTCCCAAAAAATGATGGAAAATGATGGTACAGCCTCAGGTGCCAAAGAAAATGGGGATAAACACGGAAAAACCAGGCAGGAAGAGGAGCAGAGTGCGACTGGAAACACCTGGGGAGATCTCTGCAGAATGGCTTGCAATAAAAACCATTTTTTACTCGGACGGGGGAGGCGAAGAGACGTGGTGAGGAGAGCAGAAAATACAGAAATGTGCACATAAAACAAATGGATGGACTTCAAACAGCCCCAAAACCCCATTTTTACTGCTCTTCTGGACAGTGTTTGCAGCAACTTTTATTTGCTTTGAAACAGAGATCAGTTCTCACCTCTGTGTTTTATTTCTCCTGTGGACAAGGTCACTTTGGAACCAAATGGGGTTTGCTTTTGTTGATCTGTGGAAGAGAATTACCAATAAACCCCCAAAATTCCTTTCTTTCTCTCTCCTTGGAGATTTGGGGCCTGTTTGGTTCACTTTAGAACCAAATGGCATTTGCTTTTGTTCATCTGTGGAAGAGAATTACCAATAAACCCCCAAAATTTCTTTTTTTCTCTGTCCTTGGGACGTCTGGGGCTTGTTTTATGTGCAGAAGTCGTGGCTTTAAGTTAAATTATGCATTTACCTTTGGGCCAGGTGGGGTTTTCATCTCCTTCAGAGCCTGGGACTCAGAACAAACCTCAGAGACTGAAATTCATTGAACTGTCCCTGGTTTTAAGCAGCCAAGGTCAACGCTTGAAAATTTGGGGTCAGGGATTGAAACCCTGGAGATGGCTTCGTCTGGGATCCATGGAAAATGAGAGGGAATCAGCTCAGAGCTGGAGGGCAAATCGTTCTCAGGTTAAGAAAAAAGAAAAGCCTTTGGGCAGGTTTAAAGAAAAGAGAAAAAAATTAGGGCCAGAAGAGAACAGCTCAGAGACAGAGCAGCAGGGACCAGATAAAAATGGGAATTTATTGGAGCAGATCCTCATTCCAGACAAACATTTCTCCCATGCTCCCTTCCCTTCAGTACTTCTGGGATTCAAAAGGGAGAAAATTTCTTTAAAGGTAAGAATATTGGCATTGAGAGTTGATGGAGGAACCAAATGACACTGAAACAGTGGTGGGATGAAAACTCTGCTCTGGAGCCAGGCTGGGAGAGCTGGGATGGTCCAGCCTGCAGAAGGGAAGGATCCAGGGAGAGCTCAGAGCTCCTGCCAGGGCCTGAAGGAGCTCCAGGAGAGCTGGAGAGGGACTGGGGACAAGGGATGGAGGGACAGGACACAGGGAATGGCTTCCCACTGCCAGAGGGCAGGGAGAGATGGGAGACTGGGAATTGGGAATTCCTGGCTGGGATGGAATTCCCAGAGCAGCTGTGGCTGCCCCTGGATCCCTGGCAGTGTCCAAGGCCAGGCTGGACATTGGGGTTGGAGCAGCCTGGGACAGTGGGAGGTGTCCCTGCCATGGCTGGGGTGGCACTGGGTGGGATTTGAGGTCCTTCCAGCCAATCCCAGAGAATCCCTAAACTCCACACTCTGTGTGGTCACAAGGAAAGAAGGAACTCCAGGCTCCTCAAATAAAACAATCCCATGATATTCCACATTTTAGATGTGGCCAAATTCCTGCATTTCCCTGCCCAGCATTAAAGCAGAGCCTTGACCTGAAATTAAACAGCCCTGAGTAAATCTGGCCTCAAAAATACCTGAGAAACAGGGTTTGAATCAATTTGGATTTTCTTGGTGTTGAATGCTGAGAGTTATTTAATCCCATTTGGAAGTTTCATAAATCACAGGTTCCAAGGAATCTAGCCCTGCTCATCATCTTTAAGCCTAGAATTGTATTTAGGTTTTACTTCAACTAAATAAATAAACATAGAACAAAATAAATAAATGGGTAAATGAGGAATATCCCCTCTGTTATTGTGGCTACTTTTAGGGCAGATGGATTTGTCTTCTGTGCCCAGCAATTTTATGCAGAAGGGAATAAACTCCAACATTTCGTTGTTTTCCTCCTCCCACAGGAGTCTATAAAATTTTAGATTATTGCTTCTAAGCCTCTTTTCTCCCCCCGATGTTTTACACAGAATTGCCTTTTTGTTTCCACTAAATCCAAATATTGCTCCTCTCCTTCTTCCAGCTGTTTCCTCTCCTGTTGGAGCTCATCTTCCCTCTCAACCAATTTTATCAAGCCCTGTTTTATCTCCAGAATTGAATCTTCAAGGTTATTGAAGAAATATGTTTTTCTTTATTTTCATTTCCTCCCCGAACTCCATCAGGGCTCACGTTGGATGTATCTGGGAGGTCTGCAGAGTTAGTAGGAATGCTGGGTTTATCCAACTTCATTGCCATGAAAAATATCCTGGAACATCCTGAATTCCTTGTTTTCTTGGCTTTCCCACCATTTTTAATTATCTCTGAGCACCTAGAAGGTGTACTCCCTATGGCAGGGGGTGGGACTGGATGGGTTTTAAAGTCCCTTCCAATCTAAACAATCCTGGGATTTTCTAATTTTACAATTCCAGCTCCATCCAGCAGAGATGTGGAGGCCTTGGCAATGCTGGATATCCTGCTGGACTCGATCTTTCCAACCTCAGCCATTCCATGATTTTATGGTTGTTCTTCCAGGGTCAGAATTACAGATTTTAGCTTGCCAAGGATAACAAAACCCAACAGGAACAGCTTCTGCAGGGAATTGGCACATTCCTGAGGCTGCCAGAGCTCCAGGAGCCTTTGGACAAGGTGGGATTGTTGGGATATCTGGGCAGGGATAGGAGTTGGGATGATCCCTTCCAGCTCAGGATATTCCATGATTCCAGGATTTTTTGGATACAAAGGTTATTCCAATGCAGGGGAGGTAGAGATGTCTCTGTTTCCCCTCCGTGGCTCTCGATGTGTTGAGGGTGCCAAAACCAGCATCTGGTGGATCATTCCAGAAATTAACAGGATTCATGAAATTTCTTGGACTGACCTCACATTCCAAGCCCAGACTCATCCTAATTATCCTTACAAAACTAATTATGGAAGAAACTGAAGCCGTTGCCTCTCCAGGCGCTTCAAGAGAAAAAAAACAAACACTCTTTGGTCCAAAAATCATTTCCTATAATCCTTATCAGGAATGGAAATTCCTTGTACTTCTGCCCCTCCCTGCAAGCCAGCCCTGCCACGGCCAGGAAAATGAGCATAGGATCACTCTGCTCCTTGACAGAGAATAAAATGTGCCAATAATCCATCGGAATGATCAAATAAATCCCAATAAACTGCCACATCTGGAGGGAAAGAGTCAATTAGAGCAGGGAGGAAATGGGCTTTGTGATAAAAATATGTATTAATGGGCACTGGAACTGCAATGGAGCCTGGAAAAGTGAGGGATTCGCATCCATTGTGAGGGATATGACCCAATTGTGAGGAATATGAACCAATTGTGAGGAATATGAACCAATTGTGAGGAATATGCATCAGTTTTAAGTGGTTTGAATATATTTTCAAGGGTCTGACCTAACTGGAAGTAACAATTCCTCTAAAAAACAAGAATGTCCTTGCTCTTTGTTTATCAAAACAATAATAAACGGAAGGTGTGGAATTTCCCTTTATCCTATGGAGAGCTTCTGCGTATAAGGAGAGAATGGAAAATCCTGTCAAAAGGAATTTTCTGGCAGGAATTTTTGTCAGGGAAGCTGCCCATGGAGCCACCAGCCCATGAAGAGCTGAGTGAGGTCTCCACAGCGAGGAGTTATGGTCACAGCGGCTCATGTCATTGATGATGGATAAAAACCGGAGTGATTCCCAAGGAAATGATGGTCCTTGGATGCCACCAGACAACATCCAGTGAAAGATCCATGTCCTACCAGGCTGAGGACACAGGGGCAGAACATTCCACCTGCTCCATTCCCCCTGGGCTGGGCACCTCCAGGTCTGGGGACAATTTTGGGAAGGAAGACATGGAGAGATTAGAGCATGTCCAGGGAAGGGAATGGAGCTGGGAAGGGTCTGGAGCACCAGGAGAGGCTGAGGGAGCTGGAAAGGAGCTGAGCCTGGAGCAAAGGGGATCAGGGGGACCTGGTGGCTCGGCACAGCTGCTGACAGGAGGGGACAGCGGGGGGGTCAGGCTGTGCTCCAGGGAACAGGGACAGCAGGAGAGGGAACAGCCTCAGGCTGGACAGGGGAGGCTCAGCTTGGACAGCAGCAGGAATTTCTCCTTGGAAAGGGTGCTCAGGAGCTGCCCAGGGAGGTTTGGAGTGCTCATCCCTGGAGGTGTCCAAGGAATTCCTGGCTGTGGCACTTGGGGACATGGGGCAGTGGTGGCCTTGGCAGTGCTGGAATGCTTGGATTTGCTAATCTTGGAGGGATTTTCCAGCCTCAGTGATTCTACTCACAACTCCTCCTGCTTTCAGTGATTTCACTCCTGCTGTGGTTCCTCAAAGCCTGATGGAACCCAAGGAAAATCTCTCCAAAAAAATCATCATTCCCACAAACCCTCCCAGATTTCCCAGCATCCAGCAGCTCCAACCCCAAATCCAGCATCCTCTGGCCTGTTTTCATTGGAAAACCTGATTATGTGGGAGCACAAAGGAGCTCTAATTTCATTCCTGCTGCAAGGAATGTTCCTGCTGACGCCGTTTTGCCTCCACAGGCGAAACGATTTGCAAACCTCCCTATTAACAGCAGTGGACAACAGGTCTGAATAATAATGCTGGAATTGGGAATAAAATCCAAAGGATTCAGGGGGGAGCACAGGGAAAGCAGCATCTTATCTTTAAATCTGTGGATTGCCTTTGAAACTCTGCTTTATGAGGCAATCGGAGGCACGAAATCAAAACATTGGAAAGTGAGACAGGAGGAGAGGGATTTATGGAGCTAAAACATCTGGGAAAATTCCAGCAGCATCCATGGACAGAATTATTTGTGTCAATCCAAATAATCTTAATTTTTAATGCTGCACTTTGCAACCAGAGTTCTGTTGAAATCCCTGGTTTGTGTAATTACAGGAATTAATCTCCGACACATTGGAGGACAACAAAGGAAATATATTTACTCAGCATCTTCTGCTGTAAATATGGAAATGGTAAAAAAATCAGCTTATGGATAATTAATTATTCCAGTTTATCTTTCCCTGATTGGTGTTGACTTGGTTACTGCCAGGTCTTAATTCCTTTATATTCCAGCAACAACATTCCCTCTCATCCTGCTGTTCACCTTCTTCCCAAGATTACTGTGGAGTTAGAATTCCAGAATTCCAGAATTCCACAAGGTCTAATGAAGAATCTCATGGATTTCCCTCAACCCTTTTGGGCTGGAATTTCTATTTTCCCATCCCATCCAACTTCTTAAATTGTTACTAATTGTGAATAAAACTGGAAGTGTTCAAGGCTGGATGGAGTTTGGAACAACCAAAGTCACCCAGCTCTGATCCTTCCTATTTTAAATATTTCTATGGAATATTTAAATCTATTCCCACTCATTCTTTCTTCTTCCAAACCCAAACTTTTTTGTCTGGAAGATGATTTGCCCCTTGCCCTCAGACAATGCAAAGTTATCATCTCCAAGACCAATTCCCAAAAAATCCCAATATGAACAATCCCATTTTTTTCCCCCTATAACTTCTCCATTTATACTTTGGGTTTCGGAGTGCTCTGGTTTTGTTTTTTCATTTCTGACAAGGAAAAGCCACATCTCAGGAAGGTTTCTCTGTGATAATAATGTTACTATTAAATAAGAAAAAAATTAAACTGCTCTGGTTCTCATTTAAATTTTCCACCATGCCAGGGTTTGCATATTCATCACCTCCCTGGCTCACCAGACACAAATTCCTTTGACCTTGCTAAATGTCAAAAAGCTCCTGGGATTTCACTTTCCCCATCCAGCCATCCATGATTTCCATATTTTTCCCCTGCCTTGCTCCATGTGGATAACTCACTCACAAAGCCATAATGGTCTTTGGGTTATTCCAAAATTTGCCTCGATCAGATGAGGCTCTTGGAGAAGAATTTTGTTGGTTTACAGTTTTCTGGGAAATTTCTGCACTGGGAATTCAGGAGCTGGGAATGATCCATAGGTGAAACACCAGGATAGTGGGAATTATCCATCTGGAGTGCCTAAATCTCTCTATATTTGTATATAAAACTCTAAATATATTCTCTATATTTATCTATAAAACTCTAAATGTATCAATAAATATCCCCATAGGAAGGTTGAATCTTTAAGCTCAGCTTGGCAGCATCAACCTTTGCCATATCCTGGGAAAATCCTTTAGGCAGGAATGTGAAATTCCTTGGATAAAACCACCAGGGTGAAGAAAACCACTTCAGAAAAGAAATCAAATTATAAAAGCAATGGGAGCACCATTATTTTGATATTTTCAAGTTGTTAATATAATTTATTCATTTCCATACTTGGAAGAGAAAGGGAAAAATGGCCCAGAATTAAAAAAAAAAATTAGACCCAGTTCTAAAACTTTTTTTTTTAGGCTTTCCTTTCTCCCACCACAAAGAGCCCAAATGAAACCCAAATTTTATCTCTGGAGAAAGAATTCATTCAGAAAGTAATAAATGCAACAGCCTGGGAATGTATTGGGTTATATAATGTTTGTCCTGAATATTAATCAGCTTTTTCTACTCAAATCTTCAATCGCAAGGGAAAAAAACATGATGTAAATAATATTAATTTTAGATGCAAATATTCATTTCCTTTATCATTTTGAGCTACTTAAAAATAGATTTATAACAGATTTATTTAAAAATAAAGATCTTTTCCCCACTTGATTTCTCAGATTCTTTGGTTATCCCTTTTTAATGAGTTTTCATAATTAAAATTTTATAATCTGGCAGATTTCACTCTTTGGGATTTTCCCCCCACTCCCGATCCCATTCACAAGACAATTCCATGAAGTTGGTAAATTCCCACGTGGATTGGCCACCCTACATGCTCAGAAAGCTTCTCTTTATTAATTTCCCAAAATTCCATGAGTTTTTCCCTCATTAATTCCAGTTCTGTCTCGCATGGAGAACATTTCATTCTCTCGCCACAACTTTTCTTTCATTATTAATACAATATTTGCATATAAATATTTCACCAGGCAGATATTTCGACAGCAGACCCAGCACATTCCTGAGCTGCCAAACTGCCTTTCCAAGGCAGAAAAAATTCCTTTTCCCATTCCCAGCTGCAAAGAAATCCAAAATCAAGGAAAGAAGACTCAGGGTTGGACTCTCCAGCTGGTGGAGAATGGGAATAACTCATTTTTTCTGCTCCACTCAGCACCTGAGATCATCACTCAGCCTCATCTTTCCCCCTAATTAGCTCTGCTCCATTCCCAATCTAATTCCTGCAGGATAAATCCCTTTCCCAGAGTTCTTTGGAATTTATTACCGAGGAAGGACGATGCATATAAACCTGAGTTCTGACGGAATGGGAAATCCAGAGCATCCCAAGATTTATTTAAAAAGAAAGATTTTTATCTTTAAAAAACCAAAGCTCTGCCAGCCAGGTTTCCATGAAATATCTCGGATGTTTTAAGAGGCTTTCCAAGGGTTTGGAGATGGATGGGTTTGGGGAGGAGGTTGTGTTGTAAACAGGATTTGATGGAGCGCAGAAGGAAAAGGGAGAGGTGGAAAATGCAATGATGTTCACCTGAAAAGCAATCCTGGTTTTGATTCCAGGGATCCAGGGGCAGCCACAGCTTCTCTGGGAATTCCATCCCAGCCTCACAACTCCTTCCCAGTATCCCATCTCAGCCAAATGGGAAACCAAACAAAATGGAAGACTCATCTTGGAGCAACCTGGGATGGGGGGAGCTGTTGCTGCCCACGGAGGAGGTTGGAATGGGATGGGTTTGGAATTCCCTTCCAATCCAAACCATTCCATGACTCCAGGATTTTCATTTTTCTACACAAGTTTTAGGATTTAGGGTAAACGTGGAAAATCAAAAATCTTAAACCACAGCTATAGGCCAAACTGTGGCCAAGGCCAAAAATCCACTATTTTCCTGAATAACCCCCAGGCTGGGATCCTGACAACGCTGAGATGGGATAAAGGGATGTCAGTGGAAAAGAGAGGTGAGGAAAAGAAAAAACTCATGAGATGAGGGGGTCAAATTAAAAAAAAAAATTCCTTTATCTTTGAATTTACCTTTTATTTCATATTCCATAATTCCATTAAAATCTCTTTATTAATCACTTTAATGAGACAGCAAATCCTGCCATTCCCAAGGAGAATTTCCTCCCAAAAAATGTGAATGTCTCCACACAGCACATCCATAGCAAAATCCATGAGTTATTTCCTCAATAAAAGTGTTCCATTAAATATCTTTCCCTGTTCATCACTGCTGGAAGCATTTAGGATAAATATTCCAAAATTCTGAAAAGAACCGGTTTTTATGACAATTGGTTAAATGCCACCCTTGGTAGGGAAATGCTGCTCAAGTCATTGGGAATAAAAACTTTCCTCCCACGGGGAAAATAATCAAAGCTTTCCATAATTTTTCTCCATTCATCTCCAATTTGTCGCTTGCCAGGATGTGAATAAAGGGAGCAGAATTCTAAACACGAAGGGATGAAAGGAAAACCTCCTGGAATTACCTGTTTAACTCCCACTTCTTGGAACCCTATTCAAGTTGTGCCTCTTCTTGCAGAATAATTAAAATTCTGCATCTCAAGCAGAACAAAAATCCATAAAAAGAGGGGTTTGGCAACGGGAAAAGGTGGTAAAATAATAGTGATCCAAGCAATGCATCCCTTGGAATCTGGAAGTCACCAGGAATGATCCCATGGATCCACCAGGAACTGGGAAGCTCCTGGAACTCCTCATCCTCAGAGTCTTTTCTATTTCTCAGAGCAAATTCATGACAGAAAAAGGGGAAAGAAGCCACTTTCCCCCTCCTTATTCAGAATGACTAACATTCCACTGTTTCTATGGTGGCTTTCATTCCCAGAGCCATAGAATCCCAGGATCACTGAGGTTGGAAAAGAATTTAGGACTATCGAGTCCCAGCTGTACCCAATGCCCACCTTGGCACTGAGGGCCAAAGCCAGGAATTCCCTGGACACTGCAGGGATGAGCACTGCAAACCTCCCTGGGCACTTCCAATCCCTGAGCACCCTTTCCAAGGAGAAATTCCTGCTGCTGTCCACCCTGCCCCTCCCCTGCCCAGCCTGAGGCTGTTCCCTCTCCTGCTGTCCCTGTTCCCTGGAGCACAGCCTGACCCCCCGGCTGTCCCCTCCTGTCAGCAGCTGTGCAGAGCCACAAGGTCCCCCGATCCCACTTTTTTTCCAGGATAAAATGACCCCTGAGCCAAGGACAGGAGGCTCAGACCCCTCATTCCCAAATTTCCACGGGATTAACGCACTCCTAACACAGCCGAACCAGGAGAAACCCAAGGCAGAACTTTCCATCCTCCCTGCAGCCTTGACTCAGGGATTCAAAGCAGAGCTGGAGCACCAGGAATCAGCTCTGCTGGAAGTTCTGCTGATCCCACACCACGCAATCAACTGCATCCATAATTTGTTATAAAACAGAGCCAGGAAAAACAAATCCATGGATGATCAGCCCTGAGGATGTCAGAGACAGCAGCTCTTCCCTGGAGGCCCCAAAAGAGGTCACAGAGCTGCTGAAAGCTGAGCTGATGGAAGATTGGGACATCTGAAAGTGGAATCAGTGAGGGCTGCACTCCATAAAACACCGGAATGAAGTCCTGGCAGCACTGCCTTCCCGCGGCAGAAAAATTTCCTTTTCCCATTCCCAGCTGCAAAGAAATCCAAAATCAAGGAAAGAAGACTCAGGGTTGGACTCTCCAGCTGGTGGAGAATGGGAATAACTCACTTCTGCTGCTCCACTCAGCACCTGAGATCATCACTCAGCCTCATCTTTCCCCCTAATTAGCTCTGCTCCATTCCACATCTAATTCCTGCAGGATAAATCCCTTTCCCAGAGTTCCCTGGCTCTGTTTTTTTATGGAGCACAGAAGGAAAAGGGAGACATGGGAAACGCATCAATGTCCACCCGAAAAGCAATCCTGTTTTTCATTCCAGAAATCCAGGAGCAGCCAGAGCTTCTCTGGGAATTCCATCCCACCCTCACAACCAAGAATTCCTTCCCAATATCCCATCCAGCCAGGGAACTTACTCGGCTCACTATCCCCCCGTTATTCCCCCAAAATCACCCCAAAACCCGACTGTCCACATTCCACCAACAAACGCCGCAGATTTCCGACATAAAAAATAACCAATTCCCTCCCTTTTCCCTCCTCATTCCCGGCAGAGCAGAGCAGGCAGGATCTGGATGCAGATCAGCTCTTGCCCTCCTTTTCCCCTCCTTGTTTTACACACCAGCAACAAACGAGCTGAGGATCAGCTCAGCATTTAGAGAAATATGTCCTCCTCTCTCATCTGCTTGTTCCCGTGTCAAGGAATTCAAAGCTGTGGGGAAAATAATGATTGCCTCGCGCTCGGGTTATTTTTTTTTTTTTTNCGCGCTCGGGTTTTTTTTTTTTTTTTCCGCCATAAATGAGACTCCTATGTCATTTTTACTTCCATATTTACATGAGAATCATGGACTCAGGGAACTACAGAGACAAACAGCACCGCATCAAATATGTAACAGCCATAAGACTCTTGCTGTTGTTTGTTTAGGGGAGGAATAAATCAACATTTTTGATTTAAAAGAAGCAAATCAAGGTTTACTCACACTGCACGATGAGCTGCACCAAAGCCTCTCTGGGTTTGACGTTAAATCCATTGTATTGGCTGGTCTGGCAGCGGTAAGTTCCCGTCATTTCCCTGGAAACGTTGACAATCCTGAGGATCCCATCGTAGCTCTCTGTCTGCAGGGCTCCGTCCGGCATGGCCACCTCCTTGTCCGCCCGTGACCACAGGATGATGGGCTTGGGCTTGCCGGTCACCTGGCACTGCAGCTCGATGGTGTCGCCTTCCCGTGTCACCAGGGGGGACTTCTCCTGAGGGACCGTCAGGTTGGGCGGCACTGGGGACGGGAAAAGAGAGAGGTCAGCCGCTGGGGGCAAAGATGGGTTTCCTGCTGAGGACTGTCCGTGGGAAAGGAATTTATCTGTGGATTGTGGAGAGAGGAAGATCCCAGTGATGACTGAACAGGATTACCTGAAAGAGAGGCTAGACAGAGTTAGGAGAATAAAAAGCAGATTAATTTATTAAAGGGTGTTAGGTACATTTAAGGCAGACAGAGCCTGCTCGAGAGGCTACACCCAAAATAGACAGCAAATCATGAATTCTTCACATTTTGTAAGTTCTGTCCACTAACATATTGAGCATTAATCCTCCAATCACACCGTCAGCTGATGATGTCAATCACCCCAAGTTTGTTCCCACAATTCACTGCTGTTTACATATTTTGGGGCTCTGAGGCAGAGAAGAGTCCTTGGATTTTCCACCTGAGAGGAATTTTATCTAAAATGCTGGTAACAGAGATTTTTAGCACTTCCAGAGAGCCCAGAGCTACACACCAAAACTATAGATACATGAAAAATATAGAAGCTAAAAATCCTCAGGCATCACCACATTTCTGGGGTGAAGTTCTCAGCTGCCTGAGGAGCCTCAGAGAAGATTCCCCACCCCTGTGTGTCCCTGGAATCATCCCAGAGCTCCCCAGTGCTCTCCCACCATCCCTCCCAGCCAGCATTTCCCCACTACCACTTCTGCTTTTCCTTTCCAGGATTATTTGACCCTAAATCCCATTTTTTTATAACAGCCTAGCTGCTGGTTTTCTCCAGCTCATGGATGAATGGCTGTGGAAGAGGAAGGACTGGGACAACCCAGAAATCAGCTCAGAACTGGAAATCTGACCCCAAAATGCAGTTGGTGTCACAGGATGTTCATCAAAATGGGGTTTATTCCACAGGGATTGGCATTAACAATTCCAAAAGGAATATTGGAATTATTTTCAGGAGGAGTTTTCAGGAATTATTTTCAGGCAGCCCTATGGAACAGGAATCCCTCACAGTGAGCTGGTGATGCCCGAGGACACAGGAAGAGAAGGATGTGGGAGCAAATCCAGAGGAATCCATGGAAATTCTCCAAGGGCTGGAGAATGGACATTTCCCTGGAAGTGTCCAAGGCCAGGTTGGACACTGGGGCTTGGAGCAACCTGGGATGGTGGGAATTTTCTAGGTTTTTTTGGGAAAGGGCTTGGAATGCTGTGGGTGAAGAGAGGGAAAATCCTGATTGAATCACTGCCCACCCTCCTTTTCCTTTGGTGACTCCTGAAAACTCATCTTTCCTCATGGATCTGCAGTCCTGAAACACCGAGAGACGTTCCCTGTGGGAAAACAGCTCCTCCAAGAGCTTTTCCTCTCCTCCCTGTCCTTCCCTCACCTCCTCTGCTGGAACACCAGGGCTGACAAAACACAGCCTGCAGGAAAAATCATCCACGGCGATTTCCAACCCCGAGGGACAGAGACAACAAACTTGTCCCAGAGAGAAGCAATTCCAGCTTTCCCCCGGGATCTGCTCCATGTCTGCACTCCTGACAAGCCTGGTAGGAATCAGAGCTGAAATCTGGGACTTTCACAGGAACCAAAGTGCTGCTTTCGGCTGTTTTGAAGGCGTTAATAGCTCCTGTCAGGTGGGACAGGCAGATGTGGAAAGTGTTTTTTCCACAGGGAAAAAATTCCA
>VZRM01005558.1:80323-101117 GCA_013397955.1 Grantiella picta
AAAAAACAACCAAAGAAAAACTTATTACAAAAAAAAAAAAAAAAAAAAAAAATTAAAAAAATGGGAAAAAACCCAAAAAAACAACTGCTTAATAAAACATTTCCAATATTAATAAAACATTATTCATTCTCAGTTATGTCCTTGTGTGCCACAGCAGGTTCTGAGCACAGGAGAATTCCCAGGAGAGCTGGAGCAGAGTGAAATCATGCACCAAACTGGGAAAAGGTGTTGTTCCAAGAAGGAAAACATAGTTTATAGGGAAAGATTCCTCCTCCTGGATTTTCCAGCTCATCTGGCTTGTGGCTTCTCAGCTGAGGTCGAGTGACAGATCCTTGCGTGGATCAGGAAAAATCATGGATTTGTCCTTTTCCAGCCTGGGCAGTGTAGCTGCTCCTGGATCCTGTTTGGATCCAACCTTTCCCAGCTGGAGGGGTGCTGGAGACTCTCATTCCAGGCACCTCTGGCTGCCCTGGGAATCACAACCTTCCCCTGGCTCAGGGAATCACTGCCTGGAATGAGATCCTTGATATTCCGATACCCCTGAGATCCCAAAATCCGTGAGATCCCGAGGGAAAAGCTCTGCCTGCAGCCCCACGGCCAGATGGGGCCAGGATGGGAATTTTCCCTCTGGAATTTGTCCATGTGGCTCAATCCCTGGACACGTGGTGTTGGCAGCTCTTCCAAATTTCAACCTTTCCAGGCTGTAGGAGAGCAAAGGGTCTGAGTTATCCAATCCCAACCTGCCTCAGCCTTGGGAATCACCCATTCCAGCTGGGACAAGGGAGGTGACTTGGAAAAACACAGGAAGGATGTGGAGCTGTTGGAATGAATCCAGAGGAATCCATGGAGCTGCTCTGGAGCCAGGCTGGGAGAGCTGGGAATGTTCCCCCGGAGAAGGGAAGGATCCAGGGAGAGCTCAGAGCTCCTGCCAGGGCCTGAAGGAGCTCCAGGAGAGCTGGAGAGGGACTGGGGACAAGGCATGGAGGGACAGGACACAGGGAATGGCTTCCCAGTGCCAGAGGGCAGGGAGAGATGGGAGATTGGGAATTGGGAATTCCTGGCTGGGATGGAATTCCCAGAGAAGCTGTGGCTGCCCCTGGATCCCTGGAGTGTCCAAGGCCAGGCTGGACATTGGGGTTGGAGCAGCCTGGGACAGTGGGAGGTGTCCCTGTTGAAATGGAATGGGATTTAAGGTCCCTCCCAACCCAAACCATCTGGGATTCTGTGAAATTGGAAATGAAAATAAATAAGTTGAGGAGATTTTACCAGATATCCAGAAGGTTCTTCTGGTTGAAGGAACTCCTTCCCTGAGCTCACTGTGGGAGGAGCAGACAAACAAATCCAGTGTGTCCAGAAGCTGCACTGCTCATCCCATTCCACCCCTTCCACGGGACACTTCCACTATCCCAGGCTGCTCCAAGCCCAATCCAACCTTGCCCTGGAGACTTTGTACTCCAAGAAAAACTTGAATCCCATCAGGAAAAAAATCAGGAAAAGCACACAGGACTGCTTCCGACACCCATGGGGACTTCTGGAGATGTCTGAGAGGAAGGAGAGGGAGTTGCACAGCACATCGTCTTTGGGAGGGAAAAAACAGATCCAGAACAAAAATCCCTCATGCAACTGCAATAATTCACCCTTTTCCCCTCAGTTCTTCCTGAAAATCAGACATACCAGCACTGCCAGAGCTGCTCCCTGCTGAGATAAGGAGCAGAGCCCACGAGGGCAGTGACAGCTGATAAGAACTCTGTCCCTGTCCCAGATGGAAAGATCCCTCAAAAGCCCCAGCTCCTCTTCTCCCGTGGCATTGTTCAGTGCCTGACACTGCAGGGCAGTCAAGATCCTTATGATCTCCTGGATTTAGGGATGTTGTTGCTGGAAGCAGCGAAGGGGACAGGAGGGACAATGCCATCCATTAAGGTAAAGAATTCCAGGGCAATGCCATAAATCCCGAGGCTGGCTGCAGCTCGGGGTCACATTTGAGTAACAGTGCCCAAAGCAGTCAGGTATTTCTCTGTCCCCATCCCATTCATGGCTCCAGCTCCCCCGAAATTTCAATCCTGATTCTCCACTCTCTAATTCTGGGGAGAAAAAGTCCCGAACCTTTGCTCAGGGTGGGTTTTTGGCAAGGTTTCCCTTTCCCAACCCAGTTATTTATTGCCACAAACTCAATTATCGCTGAGCTGTCTGTTTTGTTCTGTTCTGCCATCAAGTGGAGCTGGAATGAGCGAGAGAGTAAAAAAATTAACAGGTTTTGGGGAATGGAGACACAACAGGCACTGGGAACATGGGATTTGTTTCCATGAGCAATCCAGATCCAGTGGGTTGAGGGGAAAATAAGAATTCGGTGGTTTTCTTCCCCCAAGATGTAGGGAGATGCCAGGAGTAGGGAATGGAATCAAGGGATTGTTCAGGTGGGAAAAACATTCTGAGATCAACTGTTCCAAGGCCACCACTGCCCCATGTCCCCAGGGGCCACATCCACTTTGAAACCCCTCCAGGAATGTGAACTCCACCACTGCCCCGGGCTGGACAACCCTTTCCAGGCAGGAATTCTCCCTGATATCCAACCTGAACCTCTCCTGGCACAGCCTGAGGCTGTTTCCTCTGCTTCTGCTTGTGCAAAATGAGTGAGCAAAGGTGAGCAAATCCATGGCAAAAGGAGCATGGATGAGCCGAAGATGTGCCATGGGACGGGCAGGAAGGGGTGCCAGGCACAGGGAGAGGCTGTTTCCAGCTGTGCCAGGCTGTCCCCAGCTGTGCCAGGCTGTCCCCAGCTGTGCCAGCCACCCTCTCCCAGCAGGTGCTGCTGTGGCACAAGCAGAGCTCTGGAAGGCTCAGCCTCTTCTCGAGGCATCTCAGGGTTCCTGGAGCTCCAGAGGTTGCTTTTTATCCCCTGCTTTGCTGGATAAAAAGTTCCTTGAATCCTAAATGGGAACAAAAAATGTTCCCCTATTACTGCAGAATAAAAAGGGAACAACAGACGTTCCCCTAGTTCTGCAGAATAAAAAGTTACTTAAATCCTAAATTGAAATGACAAATGTTCCCCTATTCCTGCAGAATAAAAAGTTACCTAAATCCTAAATGGGAACAACAAATATTTCCCTATTCCTGCAGAATAAATTTGCTTAGATCTTAAATTGAAAGAACAAATGTTCCCCTGTTCCTGCAGAATAAAAAGTTCCTTAAATCCTAAATGGGAACGACAAATGCTCCCCTATTCCTGCACCAAGTGGCTTTAAAATCAGTTCCCACTCCCAGCAGTTTCCTGAAGTGGAAGGTGACAGTGGGAGAACAAAAATCTTCAGTGACACTCCAGTGGCACCATTTTAGAGGCACTTTGTCACCCTGGGGGATGGGCAGGGGCTGTGGGTGAGGAGGTTCTGCTGATAAAATAAAATAAAATAAAATAAAATAAAATAAAATAAAATAAAATAAAATATCTGAGCCATCCTCAGCCTCCCCAGGCTGCTGGCTCAGCACCAGGTGGGGTGGCAGGAGGGTCACTGCTCTCTTGTCCTTTATTTCTTGTTCAACTGCTCCCTAGGCAGACATTTCTGTTGCTGGGGATGGTAAAACCAGGCTGGACTCCTGTAATTCCACTGTAATTCCATAGGATCCAAGATCCAGTGTAGTCTAGAGGAGAACGGAGAGAGGACCAAACAACTGTTTCCAAGAAAAACAAAAATTCCTGAGCCTAATATGCTTATTCCTTGTGTGTTCTGAGTGTTCTGAGCTCTACTCGAGCTCTCTGAACTCCTGATGGATCCAATTCCAGCTTAATTAACGGATCAGACAGATTAATTAATTGTCAGAGAGCCACGGGCAGAGGCAAGAAGCTGCAGGGAAATCCTTCAGAGGGGCTCAGAGTGACAGATCCCACTAAAATGTCCCTGATCATGGGGGCTGGATGGCTTTATCCCTTCCCAAATTATTCCATGATTCCAGGACAATCCATGGAGATGGACAAGGAGCTCCTACAAGTGGTGGCCTCACCGATCCTGAGCTCTTCCCCAGGATTTCAGGTGCTGCTGTCACTTCTGGATCCCTGGGAGCCTGAAGGAAAATGTGGCTCCAGAGCAAAGTCTGTCAGTGACAGGGAAAAATCCCAGGATAGAGCAGCCAGGCTGCTCCTTATGGATTCATCCCAAAAATTAGGATCAAGCAGGATCCAAGATCATGCAGCCTGGGAAGGACAGCGATGGATAATTACTTCTGAAGGAGAATTCTGCTGGTTGTGGCTGTGAAGAGGGACTGGAACTGCTCAGGACTTTAGGGGAAATGTTTGGGAGCATTGAGGAGTTAGTGCTGGAAGGGATTGGAGGGAAGAGCCAGGGGGAGACTTGCTGCTCCAGCCAAACCATTGGAAAAGCAGCTGAAGCCACGAGAAAGAAAACTCTAGAGAATTCCCTTTACCTTTTCCATAGCCATGGAAGAGTCCATCGGGGCTCTGGTGTGGTAGGGAAATGGAGCAACCTGTCAGGAATTCCTGGCTGGATTGCACTTCCCATCCTTCCAGCTCCTGCGTCCCCCAGGCGAGGAGCACCAGTCCCAGTTCCAAAGGGGAAAGTCCATGTTTTCTGGGGCACAAACCACTCCTAACTGCACATGATTCTATAAAATCCACCATGGATTTTATAGAATCACAGAATAAGCTGGAAAAACCCTCCCAGATCATCAAGTCCAACCATCAACCACCACCACCATGGTCACCACTAATCCAAGGCCTCAAGTGCCACATCCACACATTTTTTAACACTTCCAGGGACGGAAACTCCCCTGGACAACCTTTTCCACCCTTTCTGAGCAGGAATTTTCCCTAATATCCAATTTAAACAACCTCTGAAGCCATTTCCTCTCACTCTTAAATGATGATGGAGCCTTGATCAGGACTTGGAACACAACACTAAACCCTTAATCACCACCCTGCTCTGCAGCCAGAGGGAAGAGGAACATTCCAAACCCAGAACGTTCCACACCCAGAGCATTCCAAACCCAGAACATTCCAAACCCAGAACATTCCAAACCCAAAATTTGCAGAGCCAGCAGCAAATGAGGCAAATTAATTCCAGCCCTCTCTCAGGAGCCATGCTGAGAAGCATCCATGGATGAGGAGAACCACGGGATGAGGAGTTCACAGTCCTCTGGAGAAGAATAAAGAGACTCTGCCATACAGAGAGCATCTGCTCCCAGAAACCCTGCTGGAATCAATCCACGGAGGGTGGATTCATCCCAGAGAAATCAGAATTTCCCGAGGGAATGGGCTGCAGAGCAGGACAGGGCCTGGAGGGAAGGGTCTCCCAAGGATGGAATTACCAGGAAAAATCTCTGCACGTTAAGCACGAAAATAGAACTGTAAAGGACAACGCTTTTAAACAAAATCCAGCATTTCTCTGTTTCTTCTCCCTGCTCCTTCCCAAGATAAACTCCAAGGATAATGGCTCCCCAGTCCCAGCCATTTGCTGCCACAACCAAAATCTCTCTGTTTTCTGGGGCTGCCTGTGAACCATCGCTCCGGACGGTGCTTAAGGTCTACAAATATCTTAATTAGCCCACTAATTACCTCCCAAAGCCCCCATCCTCGTTATGCAACGAGGCGGCGGCTGTGATTCCAATAAACATTCGGAGCTGGAATCAAGGTCCCTTTTATGTCTCATCAAAGCAGCAACAGGATGACCAGAGGACTCCTGTGGCAGCACCAGATCAAGGCTGCAGCTCCTGCAACAGCAGCCTGGAGCTGTAATTAATTCATTATTTAATGCAGAGCTGATTAGCTTGACAGGGAAGCCCTTTCCTGACTGCGGGGAGGATGCAGAGCCTCACGTGGAGCAGTTCTCCGAGGATTTCTGTGCCTGGATGTAGCAGACTTTATGGAAAGCCAAATTTATCCCTGGAAGATAAATTTTAAAACTTCTAGAAGAGTTTGGAGCACCCTGGGATAGTGGAAGGTGGGCAGGATGGGCTTGAGGTCTTTTCAAACCCAAACAGCTCCATAATTCCATGATTCCATTATTCCAAGAGATCTGGAGGCCTCCAGGCTGCCCTGTGCTCATCCAAACTCCACGTCCTGCTCCAGGATTTTCCCATCCTCAGGTGGCACAAGCTCAGCACATCTTCAGGCTCATCCTGAGGGGAGGAATTTGTTTGGTGGACTTTCCAGGTGGGAATGAGCCACCGGACGAGCTCCCTTAGGGAAAGAGGGATCAGCACCTCCCCCAGTCCTTCCTGTGGCAATTCAGAGCAGTGAAATCAGAAAATAAAGAAAAATATTCCCTGAAATAACAATTATCTTTCCTGCACAGTATTTCTCCAGGGGGAAGGTGGAAAGGGAATGAGTCAGAAGGGACAGATCCTGATTTTTTGGGTATAAAGGCAGTGGAAAAACCTGTCCTGAACAAAGCAAACCATTCCAATCCCAAAGTTTATTCTTCCTGCTTCCAATCCAATATTTAAAGCAGAGAAAAAAAAAATCCCTTAGACTGACACAGTCCTGATCTACCTCTTTTTTTTCCTTACCATGAACTCACTTTAACGAGGTTTCTGTTGCCTTTTTAACATCTTGGTGCTTTTTTATCATCTTCTGCCTCCAGGTTTCCATGACATGATCCCAGAAAAGCCCTGGCTGGCTCTCAGTGCTATTTGCCCAGGGTGGGTCTTATGGCTGACAGGGCTTTTCTAGGGCAGATATCCCACACTGGAGTCTTGATTCCCACTCTTCACTGACCTATTTTATGGAGCTATGGGGGGAGCAGCGAGGGGATTACTTCAGGTCCATTTATGTAAGATACTCAGGACACAAATCCGTGCTTTTCCCACTCAAAATGTCAAGGGAAAAAATATTCCTGCTCAAAAAGGGCAATGCCAAGTGTGTCAAAAATCCCTTCCCAACCTGGGATTTCATGGATTTCCTCACTCCCTAGGATTTGACACAACCCCTCTCAGTGACTCCAGGAGGAGCCCAATAAACACCAGGAAGAGGAAATTCCCCCCCATGTTAATAAACGATGTTAATAAATCCCTGCAAGTCCTGGCATTTGGGAAATGTGTTTGTGCCTGGGCCTTCTGTTGCTAATTAGCAGAGCAGTAATGAATCTTGATGAATCAGTAATGACCTTCAAAGCGCTGCAACTATTTCAGCTTCCACTTGGCTGGGTGATGGAGTCATTCCAAGAGCACAATTCCTTGGGAGATGCTAAAAAACGCTGAGCCCAAACTCCATGTTTTCTTCCCCCATTCCTGATTTTCTGGAGTGTTCCAGGAGAGGAAATTTAAGGAGTGACAGAATTCCTCAATTCGTTCACAGATTGTGGTGAGCTGATAGGAATGGCCAGCTAAGGGATGTTTCCAGGAAATCCCATTAGTTTTCCAAGGATTCCCCAGGAAGTACTGGGAATTCAGTGGTAATTGAAAGCATGAGTGCGAAGAGAGCACTGCTTCTCTAGCTGGATGGAAGGTGACAAAGTTTGAATGGAATCATTATCCATAATTTCAAACTTGGTTCTTCCCCTATGAGAATTCTCCCAATTCTTTTCCTGATAGTAAAATCATGGAATCAAAGAATAGTTTGGGTTGGAAGGACCTTAAATCCCATCCATTCCCACCCCAGCCATGGCAGGGACACCTCCCACTGTCCCAGGCTGCTCCAAGCCCCAAAGTCCAGCCTGGCCTTGGACACTGCCAGGGATCCAGGGGCAGCACAGCTTCTCTGGGAATTCCATCCCAGCCAGGAATTCCCAATTCCCAATCTCCCATCCATCCCTGCCCTCTGGCAGTGGGAAGCCATTCCCTGTGTCCTGTCCCTCCATCCCTTGTCCCCAGTCCCTCTCCAGCTCTCCTGGAGCTCCTTCAGGCCCTGGCAGGAGCTCTGAGCTCTCCCTGGATCCTTCCCTTCTCCAGGGGAACATTCCCAGCTCTCACAGCCTGGCTCCAGAGGGTCAGAGGGGCTCCAGTCCCTGGAACAGCTCCATGGCCAGAAATGATCCAACAGGAAACTTCCTGAGGTTTCTGTGGTTTAATCAAAGCAATTCAGCCCTGATCAAGAATCAGAGGCTGGGCTGGCTTGGAAGAGATCTCAAAACTCGCCCCATTCCAGCCCCTTCCATGAGCAGGGACACCTCCCAGCATCCCAGGCTGCTCCAAACCCTATCCAACCATGAAAATCCTCCCGGTGGGAAATTCTCTGCACATCCACCTTTTTCCCACGAGGAAAGGAAAACGCCTGATTGGCTCCATCTGACCAAACCCCAACCCCAAGGATCTCCTGCTCACCTGTGCTGCTGGAGATGTTGACATCGATGCTGATATCCGAGATTCCCCCACCCTTCAGGGACGCCACGCACGTGTAAGTCCCGAAATCGGTGAATTTCAGGTCGATGATGTCCAGGTTGGTGGTGCCAGGGGACACGTCGGGGTCGGTCTGGGTGATCACCATGCGCTCCGAGCTCCTCAGGGGCCTCCCGTTCTTGAACCAGCTGAAGGTCAGCTCCTCCGAGGGGATCGCTTCCACCTGGCACGAGATCTTCACCTCCCGCCCGATCTGGATGTTGTCGTCTTTGTGGTAAGGGTCGGGGGTGATCCAGAAGCGTCCTTTTTTTAAGGCTGAAAGCCAAAAAAAGAAGGGTTTGTTATGGTAAAGTATAAATTTAGCTTCGCTGGAGATCCATCTGTGCCCCATCCATGCACAGTTCCCTCACACGTGGAGCACTTCAGGAAAGGATCCATTTCACAGAATTCCAGGATGGACTGGGTTGCAAGAACCTTCAATCCCATCCATTCCAGCCCAGCCATGGCAGGGACACCTTCCACTGTCCCAGGCTGCTCCAACCCCAATGTCCAGCCTGGCCTTGGACACTGCCAGGGATCCAGGGGCAGCCACAGTTTCTCTGCGAATTCCGTCCCAGCCAGGAATTCCCAATTCCCAATCTCCCATCTCTCCCTGCCCTCTGGCAGTGGGAAGCCATTCCCTGTGTCCTGTCCCTCCATCCCTTGTCCCCAGTCCCTCTCCAGCTCTCCTGGAGCTCCTTCAGGCTCTGTAGATCCCATACTTTGGACACACTAAAAAATCTCAGTCTGCTCCTTCCACAATTGATGAAAATGTTCATTCCGACTGAATTTCCTTAATTCAGACTCAATTTTGCTAAATCGGTAGCTCCTCGGACAAAACAACTTTTTGGTACTTGCAAATTCCACACTGAATGGTAACTTCCATAGCCTGGCAATACATTAACACTTCCACACCTTGGGAAAAATTCCCAATTATTTATTTATTTAATAATCAGGTTGTCTTTTCAAAGTTGCGAAAAAAGCCTAAAATCAAAGTATTCACTACGAGTCCCACTGGGTGGGAGAGACTTCTTCCATTGAGGAAAGCAACATTTTTCAGGAGAGAATGGAAAATTTGGTATTTTTGCAGGAAAAGCATCCTTTTGGATGGTGCTCCTTAGTTCCAAACAGATATTAAAGTATCCAACTGCTTGATTTTATTTATTTATTACTAAACTTATTTACATTATTCATTGACTCATATTTGTATAAGAAAACTTCACGGCTTTAATCAAGACGGAATTTTTTGCACTTCTCTTTACTGAGCGTCTCTCCTTCTCTTGGGAAAGCCTCATCCAATTCCTGGGAATCAGCACTAAAACCAACTTGGAGTCACGAGGATGAACCAGCTGGAAACTGCCAGAGAATTCAACCCTGAGCTTTTTTTGTTGGGAAATAACAGCGCAAACAATGCTTACACACACAAAAAACCCCTCGATATTTGTTGCAGATCCTTTTCAGGCAGGGGAAATCAAAAAAAGAACTCGATGGGCACGACCAGAGCGACGTTTCAGCCCAAATTAGTTGCTCATAACCTCAATAAACTATTTTTATTTCTGGATTTTCAGCACTTTCTCCTTCCTAGCACTGAACAAAGTGTGGCAGGGAAGTCAGGGTAACTTTCCTTAGTTAGGGTGAGTGGGAAAGTAACAACTCCGAGGTAAGAGGAGGGGGCAGAACCTCCAAATTTGGGACAAAGCTGGTTTTTTCAGGCAGAAGGGGGTTGGAACTCAAATTTCTTTAAGGTCCTTTCCAACCCAACCCATTCTGGGGGTCTGAGGTCTCCAAAATCCCTTCAGACCTTCCTCATTTTCACCACTTTGGGAACACCTGAGCTGAGCCTGGCAAAAACCCACCAGGCAAAGGAAAAGGGATTTTTGTATAATTTTCTCCATCCAGCAATCCCCATAAAGCAACAGCTTGGATTATCCTCATCTTTAAGTTCCTGGACCCCCATTTCCAGGAGGAAATTTCCAGGAGGGAAATTTACATTATTCATTTACTTTTATTCATAAAAGAACTTTTCACAACTTCAATCAAGACGGAATTCCAAAATGCCATGCAAATTGAGCCATGCCATGGATTTCGTCTCTGTTATCATTTCAGGAATCATTGAAAGGTTTCCATGGGGTAAGACACAGAAATAAAACAGAAATTAAAGGTTAAGGGATTTTTACACAGGCAGAGACTGACAGGACAGAGGGAATGGTTTGAAACTAAAAGAGGAGAGATTTAGATGGGATATTGGGAATTAGGAATTCCTGGCTGGGATAGAATTCCCAGAGAAGCTGTGGCTGCCCCTGGATCCCTGGCAGTGTCCAAGGCCAGGCTGGACATTGGGATTGGAGCAGCCTGGGACAGTGCAAGGTGTCCCTGCCATGGCTGGGGTGGGATGGATGATCTTTAAAGTCACTTCCAACCCAAACCATTCCGGGATTCTCTGATCACCCAGCAAGACGTGGGAGATGTTGCTGCAGACCCTTCCCAGCAGGGATTTGGGAACATCACCAACACACAGAGCTACAAAACAGCAGCAAATGCACAAATAAATCCAGAGCTGATCTTTGAGACTCAGCAAAGTGCCAGCCTGGCTCCAAAGAGGCCCCAAAGAATGAGGATGTGATCAAACAACCCGAGATGAAACAACTTTTGTCCTCAGACTCCTCACAAACAGTCCCTGCCCTCCCTCATTAATTCTATTTTCAAAGTGTTTCAGGATCTCAAGCAAGGCCTATTTGCATTCATCAGGTTCAGTTGTTTCTTCCCACCCCCTCAACCCCAAATTTTCCTTTAACGCTCCAGAATGTTCCTATTTCAAATCACATTTCCAAAGGCTCAAACACCACCACTAAATACAAAAAGTTCTGCACCATTTGCAGGCTCTGACATGAGAATTCCGGACCCCTAGCTGCTTCCCAAGTGGATCCAAGACACCAGGAATGCTTGGATTTGTGGTGGCTGATAGTTTTGGATGTGTTCAACCTGTGCCAACTTATTACGTAATTTATTTACATTATTCCTTTACTTACATTTATATAAGTTTCATGGCTTATATAGTGTGAAGAAAAACCCATGGAAATCCTTCTCTGATATTTCAGCAGCAACTTGTCCACTGCCATCAAATCAAGAGAAGCAAAATCAAAGTTCTGATCTCGAGCTCCGAAGAGACACCAAATCTTTGTTTATTTTGGCTCTGGGCTACAAAGCTGGGTCTGTCTTCAACATTCTCCAGGATATCTCCTTAAACTCCATTATCCGAGGAGATACAATTTAACAACTGTCCAAAAGATCTTTTTCCCTGTTGGTTATACCAGTGTGGACATTAAACGTCATTCTATTCGATGAGAATACATTTTGACACTGGTTTGTGGATAAAGAGCAGCAAAAACTCAGATTTGTTATTGCCAAAAATTCTCACTTGCTGTCATGGAGCAGGAAAACATTGGAGAGGAAAATAACAGAGGGAAAATTACAGATTTCTGGTTTAATTGTAAAACTTAATTATAAATAGAAGAGGAAAAACACATCGCAAATAACAGAGTTTGTGGATAGCAGCTCTGCAGAGTGAAAGGGAAGCACAGAACCCTGGAATGGGTTGGGTTGGAAGGGAACTTAAATCCCATCCATTCCCACCCCAGCCATGGCAGGGACACCTTCCACTGTCCCAGGCTGCTCCCAGCCCTGGGAGAATCTCCATGGCCTCCTCTAGATCTGCTCCAACACATCCACACCTTCCTTGTCCTGAGAAGCCCTGGATGCAGTTCTGGTCATAAGGACCAGTCTGGGTTGGCATGAAATGTAAAATAATTTAAAAAACATTTAAAAAATAGTCATGAAATAAATAGTCTGAGTTTTTAGGGAGGACACGCCAGCTTAAACCACTCTAAAAACTCAATTTCCTCAGACTGGGCATTTAGAATCATGGAATTGTTCAGGTTGGAAAAGTCCTCTGAGATCACCAAGTCCAACCATCAACCATCACCACCAAAACCAGTCCCTCAGCTGCCACATCCACTCATTTTGGGCATGATTCCAGCGACTGTGCCTCCATCCCATCCCCTGAGCAGAGCCTGTTCCAATTCCTCCCAATCCATGAGGAAAGGTCTCTCTGAGATAACCGAGAAAACGCCGCTTCCCGAACATTCCCTTTTCATCCCAAGACAGGCTTGAAGCAAATTCCTGCTATAAAAAGCCCCACGTTGCCAGCATTTCACCAGCAGCTCATTTTGCTCTTGTCAACACGGTTTGAGCTGTGAGTTTTTTTTTAAATCCCGAACTTCCAGCAGCTCTCCGAACAATTAAGATGTCAAACCGTCTTCTCCTAAAGCATCTCCAAACTTTTTAATATCAAGTCATTATTTGGCACTTCCAAGGCCGGATGCATTCCCACTTCCAATTTAAATGCAAATCCCACGGAGAGACTTCAGGTTTTTTTGTCTGTGCTTTTAGAAAACGCTGCTAATTTTGAAAAGTAAAAAAGGATGTCTTATTCCGTGTGGCAGGTGCCTGTTTTTCCTTGTGCTCGGCTTAATTAACTCCCAATTTCTTCAGCGCTGCTCTTTGGGGGAGGTTTGGACTCTTTGGAATGAGGGAAAATGTCAGTTTACAACTTGCTCCAAATCTGATCCATTCAAGAGATGAAGGAGAGATCAAAGGGGGAGAAACACAGCGTGGTTCCTCTTTCAACTGCTTTTAGAAGGGAAGATTCCACGGAAATCGGCAGCATCGGGAGAGCAAAGATTGGGGGCTGGGAATAGCTGGGCTTTAAGATCCCTTCAATATCCCTCTAAGATCCCTTCAAGATCTCTTTAATATCCCTTCAAGACCTCTGCAAGATTCCTTTAATATCCCTTAAAGATCCCTTCAAGATTCCTTCAAGATTCAAGATCCTTTTAAATCCCTTTAAGATCCCTTTAATATCTCTTTATGATCCCTTCAAGATTCTTTTAAGATCCCTTTAATATCCCTTAAAATTCCTTTAAGATCCCTTCAAGATCCCTTTAATATCCCTTCAAGATCCCTTTAAAATCCCTTTAAGAACCCTTCAAGATCCTTTCAAGATCCATTTAAAATCCCAACACAAACTATTCCATGATTCTTAACAAGTCCATAGAAATATCCAGGTGGGATTGACCTCAGGAGGTTCCTTCTCCAATCTCCATCTCCCACCAGGTTTTCCAAGGCTTGAAGACCTCCAGCGATGGAAATTTCACAATCTCCCACCTCAGCTCCTACCTTGGGAAAACCAGGATTTGTCCCAGTGGTGTCACTGGGTTTGGAGACAGAAATTGAGGGAAAATTGCCCTTTTTCCTCATGGAATGCTGATTCCTCCCTGATTTTAAGGAGATACAGATGATGGATCATGGATGAGATCCCAACATGTCATGGTAGATATGTGAGGGTGAAATTCCAAAAACTGCAGGAATTTGACCGAGAAGAAACAGCGACAACTCGGCCGCTGGAATTTTGTCGTTTTTAAAATCCCAAGCAGAAGAAAAAGGGGAAAAAAGCCAAAATATTTCCTATTCTCCAAAATCCCAGCTTGCCAAGACATGGATATGTGGCCAGAGCAGGAACTCAGGGCCGTCCCATCCCACAGGAAAATGGGAATTCAGGAATCTCATCCCAAGCCAGGCAAGAACTGGGATATAAATGAAACCCTTCAGAGAAGCTGCCACAACCCACAGTGGGCTGTTCACATGCCAAATAAATTAGAAATCCTTGGAATGTTGCAGCTGGCTCTTTTCCAAGGCCTTTACAAAGTTTAATTCTTGTGCCAAAGCTGTCAAAAAAAAAAAAAAAAAAAAAGCCTTACTGAGCTTTCCTGCCCCAAACTGATACACTAGAAATCCTCCCTTTTTTCTTTAGGCACGAAACTCAGCCATTCTCCCAATCCCGGAGAAACCCCCCTGTTCCCAAGGTTTCCACATTGGATTATCCCTATTCTTGCTTTCAGGAGCTTTATTGGAGTTCAGGATTTCGTTAGAGCCTGGATTTGTTCCCACATGGGATGCATTTCCCTTCAACACTTTTTCCTCCCGCACTTCAATGCCTCAAAAATCATCAGGATCCTATAAAACTTCCCAAAATTATTTATCAGACTGGGCAGAGACCTAAAATTCTCAGTCCCTGCTGCCTGATGCACCAGGAAAAGTATCTTAAAATGCATTTCAAGGGCAGCAAAGCACCGTGGTCACATCAGAGCAAACCACTGTGAGCTCATCCTCCTCCTCTTGGTTTCCTCTCCCTTCAAGAGCAGAAAAACTTGGAAAAACTCAGTTTTTCCTCTGCCAAAAAGAAAATGTCATTAAAACTTCCCAGATCTTATCATGTGCTGTCAGCCAGGATTTAAAACAACATCAAAGTACAGCACCAAACCCTGCCAAAATAAATTATCAGCTTTAGCAATTAATAACTTTTTGTCAAGAATAAGAATAACCTTGATCCTTCTCTCAGCGGAATCCCAGAATTGTTGAAAAGAGCTCTAAGGCCATTGAATCCAAGCTGTCCTTGATGTCCACCTTGTCCCCAGCCCAGAGCTCTGAGTGCCACAGCCAGGAATTCCTTGGACACCTCCTGGGATGGGGAATCCAACCTCCCTGGGCAGCCCCAGAAAATAAGGGATCAAATGAATCCCAACTCCTCAGTCCCTTCTCCTAAATCTCTCCAGACACATGGTTGGTGCCCAACAGGCTCTTCATGATGTCCTCCAGAGCAGCAAACACCTTTAAAAATCAAATTCCCAATGGCAAAAATTATGGAAAATCCAAATGAAAGGGCAGAAGGATCAATAAACCATCTCCATTTTTATAGGAAAGCCTTTTATGAGCTCCTCCATGATCCTGGGAAGACCTCATGATCCCATGAGCCTGGGAAGACCTCACAGCTCTGAGCCTGCTCTGGCAGATAATAAAAATAAATGGACTTCTTCAACTCCAAAGCTCCACTTTTTTCCACATTCTTTCCCAGAGCTGTAAACTTTTAGGGAGAACACTGGGAACTTGAGGAATACTCTGGATGTGCTGCGAGAGCAGGTTTGGTGGATTAAAACGTTTTAAAATCCCATCACAGAGGGCATTTCTCCATGGAGGAGAACTCTGCGGATATTTGCCAAGGCCTTCGGATTTCTCCAGCCAAGAAATAAGATGGAAAATCAGAATTATTAAGGTTGGAAAAGCCCTTCAAGATCATTGAGTCCAGAGGTGGTGATGGCCAAGCAGCCTGAATTTTATCCTTTATTCCTTAAAACCCCCATGGGAAATTCCTAAGAAAAGCTCTGGGATTAAGAGCAGGAAAGCAGAAGGGGAAGCAGGTGTGCCAAAACAATATCCTAGGAGTTTTATTTATTTAAAAATCTATTTAAAAGGCAACAAAAGTTCATTTATTTCCCGATCTGAGTTTCTTCCTTCTATTTTTATTCCTTAATTTCTTTTAGCAGCCACTCCTACAATTCACACAGTTTTTAAAACCATAATCCAGAGGTACTTCCAGCAATCCTGGCCTTAAATTGGATTTCCCTGGAGGGCTTTTTGTTCGGGAAAAGCTTTTGTGCCGCTGTTGAGCGCAGATCATTACTTTCTATTTCAACTGACAGGGAATCCCAACCCCTTGGAAAAAATGAACTCCAAGGATGATGTTCCCACTTCCCAGAAGGTGAAAATCACACAGGCAGAGTCAAACAGAATTGAGAATGTGCTGTTGTTCCAATAGAAAAGAAGGAGGGATCTGGATGAAGATGGGAATGGGAGAAGTCGCTCAGGAGGGAATGCATGGATCAGGGATGTGATGGAGTCTCCATCCCTGGAGGAATTTCAAAGCCATGTGGATGTGGCATTTGGGGACATGGGGCATTCCTTGGCAGTGCTGGGAATGGTTGGACTTGATGATCTCGGAGGATTTTTCCAACCCCAACAATTCCATGATTCCATGATTTCCATGCGCGCTGACATCCTTCCCAACTCTTTCAATGCTCCCAACTTTATGCCCTGGAAACATTTCTGTGGCTCTCCCTGTGTCCCAGTCTGACGGGCAGCTGTCCTTCAAGGATGTCATCCAGCATTTTTCTCTTTTACCGAATGGAGGAACCACCTGGGAATCAGAGAATCCTGGAATAGCTGAGTTGGAAATCCCATCCAGTGCCACCCCTGCCATGGCAGGGACACCTCCCACTGTCCCAGGCTGCTCCAACCCCAATGTCCAGCCTGGCCTTGGACACTGCCAGGGATCCAGGGGCACCACAGCTTCTCTGGGAATTCCATCCCAGCCAGCAATTCCCAATTCCCAATCTCCCATCTCTCCCTGCCCTCTGGCAGTGTGAAGCCATTCCCTGTGTCCTGTCCCTCCATGCCTTGTCCCCAGTCCCTCTCCTCTCCAAAGTCAGGTGTGGGTGGTCAGCAGCCTCCAAAAAAGGAAAACATCCAGAAAAAGATCATGGAGATGCTTCAGTCATGGAATGAAACACATCCAGGAAAGGCACACTCAGATAGAGACACAAGAATTTAGAGAAATTAAAAGGGGAAAAAGATTCATCAGAGCCCTGCTAATGCCTTGAGGCAACTGAACATTCCTTTCTGGGTCAGATTCAGGGATTATTGTCTAATCCCGGGATTCAGGGTGCACCTGACAGAAGATGTGAACTCCATTTGCCAAATGCTTCTCCTGCCTGGCTTAGAAGTTTCTATTTCCAGCAAATTCTCTTCTCTCCTCAGCTGCTGTGTGAAAATCCTGATCCACAACGACAAAATGAGGCAAAGGAGAGCGAGAAAGGAAGGGAAATGCTGGGACATAAACACAAAAAGTCAATCAAACCCCTCCTTTTCTCTCATATTTCACTCCTCAACTCAGCATCTCTCAGTAAAGATAAATCCAAGATGGAAATAAAGATTTTTTTTTCTTCTAAAGGAGCGTTTTTCTCATTTAACAGAAATAATAAAGGGGAAATCATAGCACTGGGGCTAGGAAGAAGCTGAGCTTCATTTATTGAATGCGTTCTTCTCGTTGTGATCCCTTCTCAGCGTTAACAGAGAGGAAAAAGGAAAAAAAAAACACCTTGAGTGTTTTAATCATTCTTTGTTCAACATCTTGAAGCTCCCAGGCATTGCCTTCTATAAATAAAATTGTGAGGGGATATTACTGTGATTATTATTATGCTGTGACTCATGGAATTTGTGTCTGCAGGGATTTAGGGACTTGGTTTTTCCTCTGGAATCGCTCGTGCTGTCTGCTGGGTCAATGAAAACACTGAGTTTCTTTTCACACCTAGTTCTTCCTCTCCTTTTCCTTTTTCCAAGCTGTTTCCCACCCCCACCTCCCCTTCCCAACCTCATCCCCATGTAAATCCCAGCAAACAATTGTTCCTGAACCAAGGAATGACAGCAAAACCCCAGAGCCAAATGTCAGAAATTCAAATGCAAACGCAATATTCCGACTAAATCCGTGGCTCCTGATCCACTGCTGTAGACCCAGGCTGATCCAGTGTTCCCTCCCTCACCCCAGGACAGAAATAGCTCCTAATTCCTCATCCTGCTGCAGAGCAGGAGCTGCTGGGCAATGAGAAGTGAGCAGGGGTTGTGACTCTGATTAAATATTCTCAATTAATCTTTGTCCATCAGATTTTCCCGAGGCTGATCCATCACAAGTTGTTATTTCAAGTTCCTATAGCTTGGGGTTGATGCTTCACTGCCATTCCCAGATTAGATTATGGAAAATGAGGTTCAGATAAACTCTTTGGTTCAGGGAGGTGAATCCTCTCTGATGATGCCAATCAGCCAATCCAACTCTGTATCCCAACCAGCTGCCCATGTCCCTGGAATTTTCCAGAAGCGGATAAACGAGCAGGAATAGATTCCCTCCACCTGGCAGCAATTGCTGTGCAATCCCTCTCCTCTTATTTTCATCTCAGACAGATATTTTTCCTGCTGTTTTCTGGAATTAAAGCCCAGGGATCAATCTACAACTCCCCTCCAGGTGGCAAATTCCCAGTTTAAATTCAGTAACAGCTTCAGATGATGAGGAGGAAGGAAGGGGTGAGGGAAGCAGTGACACCTCCAGGAGCTCAGAATGCATCCCAAGGCCTTTGGTGATCATTTTGTGAAATTGTGGAATACCCTGAGCTGGAAGGTCCCACAGGATCATCCAGTCCCATCCCTGTCCCTGCCCAGACACCCAACAATCCACCCTGTGCATCCCTCAGGCTGTGCCCATTCCCTGGGCAGCGCCAGCACCCTCTGGAGAACAACCTCTCCTGATCTCCAACCTGACCCTCCCGGGCACAGCTCCTGCCATTCCCTGGGTGCTGTCCCTGTCACAGGGACCAGAAATCCCAGCTGCACTCAGGAGGATGTTGAAGACCACAATGAGGTCTCCCCTCAGTCTCCTCCAAGCTGAACAAACCAATTTCTCTCCACTTTGGCTGGAAAAGCTGCTGCATCTTCCCAATACAAAGAGGCACCAAACCACCTTTGTTCCACCTCAGGGGTTTGATCCCAACACAAGAACTCTGGAAGTCTTGGAAACAAACATTAATTCATCCCGTAACTGATTACACATGACCAGAAATCACGGAATGAGACATTCACCAAGGTTTAGTCCCAACACACCCACTTGGAAACACAGGACACCGCCTTGTTGAATGCTGAACATTGAACATCTAATGCTGAATGTTGAACGTTGAATGCTGAATATTGAACGTTGAACATTGAACGTTGAATGTTGAACTTTGAAGGTTAACATTGAACTTTCAATGTTGAATGTTGAACCTTGATCATTAAACCTTCAATTTAATATTTGGTGATCAAATTCAACCAAATATCAAATGCCATGTTGAATGCTGAACACTGAATGTTGAACATTGAACATTGAATGTTGAACATTGATTATTAAACCTTCAATTTAATATCTGTTGATCAAATTCAACCAAATATCAAATGCCATGTTGAATGTTGAACACTGACCATTGAATGTTGAATGTCGAATGCTGAACATTGAACCGTCAATGTTGAACACTGAACGTTGACCATTGAACCTTGAATGTTGACCACTGAACATTGAACGCTGGCCACTGAACATCGACCATTGACCACTGAACATTGAACACTGAATGTTGAAAATTAAATGTCGAACATTGAACCTTGAACACTGAAAACTGACCATCAAACATTGAATGTTGAACGTTGAACAGTGGATGTTGAATGCTGAACATTGAACACTGAATGTTGAACAGTGGATGTTGAATACTGAACACTGAGCTCTGAATGTTGAACGTTGAACAGTGAACCTTGAATGTTGCCATCCTGCCAGATTAGGAACTGGAATAGTATTCCAAGATAAAAGTAAATGGTTTTCCAACTCGACTCACCTCTTACGATGATGTTGGTGGACTTTTTCGCGGGATTGCCGACGTTGTTGTTGGCGATGCAACTGTAGGTGCCGGAATCCTCGGAGGTGATGGCGGGAATGGTCAGAGTGCCCCCGTTCAGGACCGTCTTGTCGGGCAGGACCCCCGCTGACCTCACCCACGTCAGGCTGGGCGTCGGCTCCCCCCCGGTGGTCACACACACCAAGGTGATGGCTTCTCCAGGGTTCACCACAATGGGGTCGTCCACGAGGAGCTTGATGGAAGGGGATGCTGCAAAACACAACAGGAATCACAGAATCAGGGAATGGTTGGGATGGAAGGGATCTTAAATCCCATCTCGTTCCACAACTTCCACTGTCCCAGGCTGCTCCAAGCCCCATCCAACCTGGCCTTGGCCACTTCCAGGGATCCAGAAGCAGCTACATTCCCTGGGCATGCAGAGGCATTCAGGGACTGATGGGAGCATGGATTGATGGATGGAGAGCACTGCAGCCACGCTTGGGAAGGAAAGGGTCATGTGTGGCACAGGTGCCAGGAAATGGGATCGGAAACCCTGGAAAAAGGAATTGGTAAGAACTCCTTCGGCATGGGAAGCCTGTTCTCCTCAAGTCAGATCTTTGAACATTTAACACGGAATGTTGAACATTAAACAGTGAACCTTGAACGTTGCCATCCTGCCAGATTAAGATTGGAATAATATCCCAAGGTAAAAGTAAATGGGTTTACAGCTGATCCAGCCCTCTTCATTCACCTCCTCCCTGACGAACTCCTGGGACTTTGGCTGCAAGCTGGGATGAATCCCTGGAGTTTGAACCAGGAGAAGCATCTCCCTTGGGACATCCCTTTGCACATGGAGAGATTCAACAACCCAGGACCGAGGCGTTTTCCCCTCTCTGGGGTGTAAAACCTGCAGCTCACACCTAATTCCCATAATTCCCATTAAATATCCTATGACCAGCTGTAGCAAGGGCAGCCAGCACAGGCTGCTGCTCTCAAAAAGAAGTAATTAAATTTAATTCTCTCTTTTTACCTCTCTTTTTCCATGAAATATTTCCGTATGACACAAGAGGAGCAAATGCTCCATAAAAAGGACAGGGCAGGGCAGTTCATTGGAG
>VZRM01005558.1:101127-140553 GCA_013397955.1 Grantiella picta
TATAAATATAAGTATAAAATCCCACTCTGAGCTGTGCCATCCCGTGTCCCCTGTGGTGAGGGATCCACCCTTGCTGGATCCAGGCTTTGCTCCAAGGCATCCTTTAAACTGCATAAGTGATGAGCCAATGCATAAATATACATTGCTAGGCCAGAAAAAGCAGCAATCCCAAAGAAATCCAAGCATAAAGGTGAAGGATTGACATTCTGGGCAAAGCATGCCAGCAAAGGTGGTAATAAAAAGGGAAAGGCAATAAAAATGTTACATTCAGAAATCATATCCCCATCCTCGTTATTACAGGGAGATATTCCCGGGTGTTGTGCTTTATATGGGAATCCTATTTCAATATTAAAGGAATACAAACCAAGCACTAGAGGCAAATGCAAAAGTCAGCCGTAAAATCAGAGTTTGCTTATTTGGGCTTCACCCAGGAGGAATTTGCTTTGTCTGCATTCGGATGAAGGAACAAAAAATCAGGAAGAGCTTCCTTTGTACCTGTCCTGGCACAGGGAAAACTGGGAATATCAAAATCATGGAATATCCTGAGTGGAAGGGATCCACAGGGATCATCCAGTCCAGCTCCTGGCCTTGCACAGACACCCCAAAAATCCCACCCTGTGCATCCCTGGCAGCTCTGTCCAAACAAATCCTTCCCAGCACGAATTCCTGGTTCAGGTAATTAAAAACCAAAGGAATTGGGTTCATGGCTGAAAATCCAGACCCCAAACAAGCCAGCTCTGCCAACTGGGTCAGGGTCTCTCTGCTCACATCCTCTGAGCTCATCTTCTTCCATCAGCTGATGGATCCCTGGGTTGGGATTCCAGCTGGGAAGTGTGCCATGATTTGTTTCAGGAGGTTTATCTGGGGAGAAGTGGCAGAAACAGGGATCTGGGTACAATCAGAACAGAGCTCCAGAGCTGTGGGGTCATCCCCAACCAGAGGTAACACCCAGTTGGCCCCTATTTCCCTCTCCCTTCCCTTTCCCTGAGTTTAATAATTTCTTCCCAAACAATTCCTGCAAGGAGCTGCTCTGTGCTCTCACTTCCCATCAAATCACGAGACAGGGAACAAGGGAACCACGGATAATCCTTCAAAACCTGGAGCAGAAGATAAAAGCACCAACGTCAGCCCAACCTGGTGGGGCTGTTTTCCATAAAGGCCTCCTAATCCTACAGATGAAAGGGAGCCCTTTGCCATCCTTCAGGAACAAAGTGGGATAGGATAAAAAAGGCTGTGACACCTCCCTTTCATCCCAGCACTCCAAACGGAAAGTACATGGAAATGATGGCTTGGATACAGCAGTTTCCCTTTATTTACAGCACACATTTCGCTTTCAGCTCCTATCCCAAAAATCCAAACTGAAATCCAGCGACACACTCAGCCCTGACCCCGGAAAGCTGGATTTAATCCGAAGAATATTGAGAAATTCAGGAAGGTTGTTGAGGTTTTCAGCAAATAGAACTCAGTGGAGCAGATAAAGGGTCAAGCTCCTCTTCTGAAGGGAATATTTACAATATTCCCAGCAACAACGAGCCTTTACTTTGGTATTTCTCTGCCATGGGGAGTTACAGCTGGGGAATCAGGGAATCCAGGAATGGTTTGGGTTGGAAAGGGACATTAAATGCTACCCAGTGCCACCCCAGCCATGGCAGGGACACCTTCCACTGTCCCAGGCTGCTCCAACCCCAATGTCCAGCCTGGCCTTGGACACTGCCAGGGATCCAGGGGCAGCCACAGCTTCTCTGGGGATTCCATCCCAGCCAGGAATTCCCAATTCCCAATCTCCCATCTCTCCCTGCCCTCTGGCAGTGGGAAGCCATTCCCTGTGTCCTGTCCCTCCATCCCTTGTCCCCAGTCCCTCTCCAGCTCTCCTGGAGCTCCTTCAGGCCCTGGCAGGAGCTCTGAGCTCTCCCTGGATCCTTCCCTTCTCTGGATGAACATTCCCAGCTCTCCCAGCTTGGGAGACATTCCCAGTGAAACAATTCCTCAAACTCTGCTAGGAATAATAAAAACCATTACCAAACCACAGCCAGCTCTGGGAAATATCCTCAAAACTTGCATGGAACAAGCTTTCCAAACACCACGAGAATAACTCCGTGCTCGGAGGGCTCTGCATCTCCCCTGCCCTTTGGCATTGTGTTTCCAAGCGCCAATCCCACATTTCGGAGTCATGCTCAACCTCTGCCCTAGCAGAGCCTCAGCCAGGCGACATTCCCAGTGAAACAATTCCTCAAACTCTGCTAGGAATAATAAAAACCATTACCAAACCACAGCCAGCTCTGGGAAATATCCTCAAAACTTGCATGGAACAAGCTTTCCAAACACCACGAGAATGACTCTGTGCTCTAAGGGCTCTGCACCTCCCCTGCCCTTTGGAGTTGGCTTTTCCGAGCGCCAATCCCACATTTCGGAGTCACGCAGGGCACAAAGCGAGCGGCAGAGCCCCAGCGAGCTCCTCCTCTCGCAGAACAAGGCCCTACTGATGCAGGGAATCTGCCCAGCTCCCATTCACGCCGCAGCTGCAGCCTTGGGAAAGGAGCTCCCATTCAGAGGCTTCCGTGTGGGAGAGGTGCTGCAGCATCCCGGGATTGCTGAGCCCGCCTGGGAAGCCAGCAGTGCCGGTGACAAAGTGCTCTTGGAACCACAGAGGGTCACAATGCTGTCCCTGCTGCTCCGGGCGCTCCGAGGGATTTAAATGGGAATTACATTTATTTTTTTGGGCTTGCGGGGAAGGCGAGTCAGGCACCGGTGGCAGATGGATGGAGATTGATTAGGAAATTAATAATTAATGGCGCCGACATGGAGCAGTCCTGCCAGGGTGATAAACCAGCAGGAAACACACCCTGGGCTTGATTAATGACTGGGGTGAGGCTTCCTCAGCCTGAGCACAAAGCAAGCACTCATTAAGTCATGGTTAACACTTAATTGGACGAAGCACTCTGGATCAGAGAAGCTGTGGCTGCTCCATCCTTGGAATGTTCCAGGCCAGGAGCAACTTGGGATAGTGGAAAGTGTCCTGGAATAATCCCTAAACTCCATTCCCTCCCAAACCATCCCGGATTTACTCAAGGATCTGGGTAAATAAAGATATCCAGGGAATTTGGAAGTGCGGAATCTCTGCTGCTGCCTGGGATGAGGAGCT
This sequence comes from Grantiella picta, assembly GCA_013397955.1. Classification (NCBI taxonomy): domain Eukaryota; kingdom Metazoa; phylum Chordata; class Aves; order Passeriformes; family Meliphagidae; genus Grantiella; species Grantiella picta. The sequence goes on from VZRM01005558.1 coordinate 104,270, forward strand.
GAGGCTGGAATTGCACTGGGAGGGAAAATCCATCTGTCATTCTTGGAGCAGGCAGAAAAAATCCACTGCCAACGTGTCATAATTACAGTGAGACAAATGGATGTATTTAGGCTGGATATATGGAATTGAGGAAATGTCACAATTGGCTTTAGGGATTACTGGAAATGCAAAAGAAACCCAATAATTTAACAGCAATATCAAAGTGCAGGCAGCAAGTCGTGTCCTTGACAAGTCTCTCAGCTGTGATGAATAGAAATGAAAGGACATTATTTCCTCCAGTTTGGGGCATTATTTGAAAGGCAGAACTGAAGTAATGGAACATAATTGAATTATATTTTTATATCCATTGCTGTGTGTGCATCCATTTCATTTACAGCCAGGGTTTCTTGCAGGAACACATAGCCAATATTCCTAACAAGACACACAACACGCAGGTCTTGCCAGGCAGAGCTGAGAGGAAGGATCGGGAGCAGCATTCCTGCACCTGTTTACTCCAGAAAATTCAAACGAGAGTGGATTAGAATTCCCAGGTTTTGAATTAGAATCAGAGAATCCCAGAATGGGATTGGGAGATTCTGCAAATCCAAACTGAATCTCCCTTCCTTCAGTTCCATTCCCCCTTGTCTATTTTTTTTTTACCCTTATTTTACAGGGCAAAAATAAACTTTTTATTTTCCATCCTGCAACAGGGGTACAATAACATACCTCCTTTCTTTTCATCATCACCCTTCAAAAAAGCCAAACTACCCCGCAAAAACAGATAAACCCAAGGAAAAACAAAAGGAAAAAAATCCTAAAACTGAACAAGCACTGAAAATTCTGTTTTATACTTTTTTATGTCTATCCTGTGTTGCTGCTGAGAGATCCCAGTGGAAGTTGCACACCACATAGAAAAGAGAAAAAAATACTCCAGCTAAACTGTTCTAAACTTCTAGAACTGTTCTAGTTCCAAAATTTTGTCTTTAGGCAAATAAAACATATTTATCTCATCCTTTTTTCTTTTTCCCTCTTTTTCCCCAATTCCTTTCCACTGCCTTTAAGTTTCCAGCACTTCCAGGACAAGAAGAAATAAAGGCAACCTTCTCAAATCCCAATTCTTCCAATTTCATGTCCTTTTCCTGACTTAAAACATGAAATTCCCGATATAAGATATTCCCAGAGCAGCTTTAAGCATCTCAAGTGGTTTAGGATCATCATGGAATAGTTTGGGTTGGAATGGACCTGGGAGGGGATCTGATTCCAACCCCTCCTGATATGGGCAGGATTTAGGGTTTTCCCTGGAACTCGGGAGGAATTTCCTGCTGGTAAAAATATCAGGATCTGTTCTAGGACAAAAAGGTGGCTCTTCCCAGCCAGGGCAGGTGTCCTTTGATGGCCACCCTGCTCTGTGTCCCTTGGCCTCCCACCAGGGTCTGTGTGCAGTCACGGCTTCTGGCAGAGATTAAAAAGCAAAAATCCTATTTTTCAGTCTCCCCTGAGCCCGTCCCTGAAATAAAGAGGCTTAAAGTTCAGGCAAGAGGAGATCATTTTGTCTGGGCAGCCTGTCAAAAATGGAGAATTATGCGGTTTAGGGAGCAGAGAGGGAGTTACAGGAGAGAAATAAAGGATTGAATTATCAGAGAACTGTAAAATTATGGAATATCCTGAGAGGGAAGGATCCACAGGATCATCCAGTCCAGCTCCTGCCCTGCCCAGACACCCAACAATCCACCCTGTGCATCCCTGGCAGCCTCAGGCTGTGCCCATTCCCTGGGCAGTGCCAGCAACCTCTGGGGAACAACCTTTCCTTAAAATCTGAAATTATACATAAACATAAACATAAACATAAATATAAATATAAATATAAATATAAATTACATTTATCACGGTTTTTCAGCTGAGCTCAGTGTTCCTATATCCCCACACACTCACACAAGCCACTCCAGGTATCCACATCCCATTCCCTGCTCTCCTTCCCATTCCCAACACCCTTTTCTCCCCCCTCCTCCAACTTTTCCCGAATCCCTCTGTTTTTCCAGCCATGGGGCCTCAGCTTTGATGGCTTTATCTCTCTCCCCCTTCTCCCTCTCCCTTTCCCAGCTCTTTGATGCCTCCGTGGGCTCCTTCAGCACAGAAGTGGCATTGAGGATCCCAGCGGGAGGAAGGGAGGGAGGAGGAGGAGGAGTTGGGCTATTCAAGGCACTTCCTCGCTGGTTACACTCCGGAGAGCCTACAAAAGCGCCAGACTCCCACACTGGAAGGATTCATTCCGTGGGCATTGCATCCAGCAGGGCTGAGGGAAGCAGGATCCTCCCTCGGGCAGCAGAGTTCAATCAGCGTCAATCCATGGTGGAATTGGCCTTTCCTTGCTAAATTTAGATCCACGCGGGATTAAATCCATCCCAGCCACCCCAAAGCCAGGCCTGGGATGGATTTATCGGCCGAGGTCACCGATCTGAGCACCCTTGAAGCACAATTCCTGCTTTCCAAAAATAGCAGGGATGAGTTGTTCCTCAATTCCCCGAGTGCGGCTCTGCCTGAGCAGCTCCAGACACCTCAGCCCAGCCCTGCTGTATGGCAACATCCTAATTAGCGGATTAGGGATGACTGGTTAATGAGGAGCTGCCAGGAAGGACCCTCAGGCTGCTGGAGGACACAATCTGGGCAGGGGAAAACGTCAGCTGTGTGCTCAGGGAAAGGGAGTTGGGATGCAGGGATGGATTAAAAGGGAGTTTGTTGGGAATGCAGGGAAGTAGTTCTGGTTGAATTTGGGGTTTATGGGGCTGGGAATGTGGGGGGATCTGCATTCCCAGAGGACTGAACTTCTCCAAGGAGATCAGCAGGACCTGGGGATATTGGGATGATGTGACACCCAGGGAAGTGAAGGGAATGTTCTTTATGCAATCATGGAATCGTCAGGGTTGGAAAACATCTCCAAAATTATTGACTCCAACCATTCCCAGCACTGCCCAGGCCACCACTGCCCCATGTCCCCAGGTGCCACATCCTCAGGGCTTTGGAATCCCTCCTGGGATGGGGACTGCAGAACTGTCCTGGATAGCTGTGCCAGGACTGAGCACCTTTCCGTGGAGAAATTTTGCCTGATATCCAAATTAAACCTCCCCTGGCCAGCCTGAGGCTGTTCCCTCTCCTGCTGTCCCTGTTCCCTGGAGCACAGCCTGACCCCCCGGCTGTCCCCTCCTGTCAGCAGCTGTGCAGAGCCACAAGGTCCTCCTGAGCCTCCTTTGCTCCAGGCTCAGCTCCTTTCCAGCTCACTCAGCCTCTCCTGAGACATTTCCAAGACAGTCATTTCCAACATGGCAAACACTGCTGCAGAAGGGAAGAGGACAATTCTTCATTCCATGGATTCATTCTAGATTGCCTGGAAAAACTGCAGGAAGTCAAAACCAGCCAGGATAACTGGGGATTTGGTATGACAAGCTTTAGACCTAATGAAGATCAGGACTAGGGGATCCCTTGGGATCCTTTCCAGCTTTATTTTCTATTATTCCCTTTTGCTAAAAGAATTATCCTAGAGAAGCTGTGGTGCCCCTGGATCCCTGGCAGTGTCCAAGGCCAGGCTGGACATTGGGGTTGGAGCAGCCTGGGACAGTGGAAGGTGTCCCTGCCATGGCTGGGGTGGCACTGGATGGGATTTAAGGTCCCTTCCATCCTAAATCATTCTGTGATTCCATATAATTATCCATAAAAGCTGCAGTGCTCATTTCAGAGCATCCTCAGCTGTTCTTCCATCCAAGCATTTCCAGCCTCTTTCAGCCCATCTCACTGTCACTCCCCCCAGGAGCACCAGGAAATGTGAAAAGCCATATTTTTTCCACCTTCCATAATTCCCTTTCCAGTGCATTGTCTGACTGCCGGGAAACAAAGCAAGTTTCTCATGACAGCCTTCAGCTTAATCGAGGGATTAAAAGTGAATTAAGCCTTTTTTAATTTGTCTCTCACCACAGACCCCAGACAGAGCAGAGGCCTCAGCTGTGATCCCAATGAGCTGTGGCAGGCGGCTGAAAAATCACAGATTGAGAGACTCATCCTGCTCGGGAAAACTTCCTGGGCTGGTTGATTTTCTCCTGGAGGCTGCCAAAATTCAGCTTTAATTTCTGTATGAATGATCACCTGCACTAAACTGCCTGCTAATAGACAAAGTAATGTAATTTTCAAATGAATCAGTGCCACCAAAGCTGCTTTGTAGAGCGAGATAAAAGCCTGATTTGCTTTTCCTCAATCATATTACAAGAAATATTCTAAGGAGCCCAGAACTCCCGTGGTTTTCTGGGTAAATATCCTGCTTTTTCCCTGGCACTTTGAAACAATGAACACTCTTGAAAGGCTCCGTTTGTGATATTCTTAGCTCGGAGTGTTCCAAGTGCCAGGCAGGAGTTGGAGCTAAAATTACCTTCCTTTGGTGCCTCCCATGGAAACTGGGGACACATCAGCTGGGAATGATTGCTGTGTGACACTCAGCAGAGTTGGGCTGGGAGCAGCAGATCCAGGAATTGTGCAGGAGGAGGAATTTGTTCCTGTTTAGAGGAACCTCCTGAGCAAAGCAAGGTCCAGGTTAAGGCACAGAGATGGGGTTAGGAATTGCAGAATCATGGAATGGTTTGGGTGGGAAGGGACTTGAAATCCATCCCATTCCAACAGGAACACCTCCCCCTGTCCCAGGCTGCTCCAACCCCAGTGTCCAACCTGGCCTTGGACACTGCCTGGGATCCAGGGGCAGCCACAGCTTCTCTGGGAATTCCATCCCGGCCAGGAATTCCCAATTCCCAATCTCCCATCTCTCCCTGCCCTCTGGCAGTGGGAAGCCATTCCCTGTGTCCTGTCCCTCCATCCCTTGTCCCCAGTCCCTCTCCAGCTCTCCTGGAGCTCCTTCAGGCCCTGGCAGGAGCTCTGAGCTCTCCCTGGATCCTTCCCTTCTCTGGGGGAACATTCCCAGCTCTCCCAGCCTGGCTATAGATGCCTTGAAGCATCTCTGTGGTCTCCTCTGGGTCTCTCCAGCAAATCCACATCTTTCTTGTGCTGAGAACACAGGGAATAACTTCCCACTGCCAGAGGGCAGGGAGAGATGGGAGATTGGGAATTGGGAATTCCTGTCTGGGATGGAATTCCCAGAGAAGCTGTGGTGCCCCTGGATCCCTGGCAGTGTCCAAGGCCAGGTTGGACACTGGGGTTGGAGCAGCCTGGGACAGTGGGAGGTGTCCCTGCCATGGCTGGGGTGGCACTGGGTGGGATTTAAGGTTCTTCCAACCCAAACCATTCCATGATTCCATTAAATGCAGAACAGCCAAATTCCCATACTCTGGTAACCACAACAATGACAATAAATTTGGGACATCTCTGCACCCTGCAGATATTTCTGACTCTCCATTCCATCCCTCCAGCTTCCAATTAAAACAGGTGGACAGGTCAGGAGTGAAACAGCATCAACGTCAGGCTCTGATTTTCATTACTTTGGATTTATCCTGGATTCCTCTGGATTTACAATTCCTCTAATTTCCCTGGAGTTACATCAGGTGAAGTTCAAGCAAAGATCTTCTAGGAGATGAAGTTTTATTAAGGGAGCAAAGGTTTGTCCGAGAGTCACCCCAGCCTCAGTCCCTGGCTTTAATGAGCTCCTGTTCATCTCTAATCTTGCCCTTGATGCTTGGGAGCAAATTCCTCATGGCAAAGTGGGAATCCCTGGAATTTTTCAGCCTTGTTCACTTGGGAAAATACTCCACGAGGCACAATCTTCTCCCCAAATAAACACGGTACGTGTAAGGTGGGAATAATTCCTTCTTTTGGCAAAGCTGCCCCAGGATCAGATGTCCTGAGCTTAGAAAATGCGAGTTCGGTGTTCCCCCATTGCTGTGACATCAGATGAAGCTCAGCATGGACAGAGACCATGCTGGCTCCAGGAGCAAAGTAACTGCAATGAAAAATGGGAGAGAGAGCAATTCCCACCCTCTATTCCCATGGATGAAGGTGGAGGAATGTCAGAAGTTGCTCCCAACTTCAAGACTTCTCCTGCCATGAAACCAGAGCTACTCATGAAGGACAAACCTCACCTCAGGATATTTTTTCCTTGGAAAAATTAATGAGAGTGTAAATTAAGGCTTTCCAAGTCATTTTGCTGGATCCCTTCAGAGCAGACCGTAACTCCTGTTTGCAGTGCTGTGTACAGCAGTGGGAAACCACAGGTCTGCTGGCAAATCAGCAATTCCAGAAAACTCCTTGGAATAAAGCCGTGAGGACAGGAATAATGAGGAAGTGCCAATGAAATTCCTCGTTCATCCCAGCCACTTCCAGCATTTTCATTTTGTATTCATCTTCTCCCTGTTTTCGGAGCCCTCAGGCACGAACTATTAAGGTCTAACCCAAGCTAATCAAACCCCAAGTCTCCAAATATTCCAACATTTCCTGTGGAATTGTTTTCCAGAGCTGAAATTCCTAATGATTCAGAAATCCAAGCTCAGAATGTGGCCCTTTGGTGGGAGGTTCAGGAGTCATTTCATACATATCTTATCCTGGACATGGAGTCTGTAGGAGAGATAAAATCTGGGATTTCCATCCTCCCGGAGACCAAAATTCCCATTTCTTGGGATTGACCAAAAATTTTTATTGCAGCCAAAACAAGAGGGAGAGACACAAACAACTGATCCATAAAGGGCAAAATTAAAGGGAAGAGCAAAATCACAAGAAATTCCACAAAACTAAAACAACTTATCCAGGCATTCTACCTAAAGGCTTAGAGATCCTCCCACAAAGGATTTCAACACAACTCCTTGGATATTTACATCTTGAAACAATTAAATCCCTAAGAAAACATTTTGCTTGGAATCAATGAAGGAACTGATGCAAGAATAGGTCAAATCAATGCTTGAAATCAATGCAGGAACATAAAAAGGTTGGGGTTTACCCACGGAATGTTTTGTGGAATAAAAATTCTTAGGTTTCAACACAGCACAGGAACGATGTGGAAATATTGGAGAGATTCCAGAGGTCATGGAGATGCTGAAAGCCAGGCTGGGAGAGCTGGGAATGTTCCCCTGGAGAAGGGAAGGATCCAGGGAGAGCTCAGAGCTCCTGCCAGGGCCTGAAGGAGCTCCAGGAGAGCTGGAGAGGGACTGGGGACAAGGGCTGGAGGGACAGGACACAGGGAATGGCTTCCCACTGCCAGAGGGCAGGGAGAGGTGGGAGGGTGGGAGATTGGGAATTCCTGGCTGGGATGGAATTCCCAGAGAAGCTGTGGCTGCCCCTGGATCCCTGGCAGTGTCCAAGGCCAGGCTGGACATTGGGGTTGGAGCAGCCTGGGACAGTGGGAGGTGTCCCTGCCATGGCAGGGGTGGAATGAAATGCACTTCAAGGTTCTTCCCCCACAGACTAATCCAGAATTCCATAAAAAACCCCCAGCCCCAAGGGATGAGCACAGCCAGGGCAGGAGATGCCGCTGGATCCTCACCGGTTTTGTTGGAGAGGCGGAAGGACACCATTTTATCCGGGATGCTGCAGACATTCCGCACGGAGGCGATGCAGCTGTAGTTGGCGTAGTCCTGAGGTCGGAGATTCTTCAGCTTCAGGATCTTTGTTTCTCCCTGGGAATGAAGGAGAAAATGTTAGGAAGGGCCAGAGGTGGAGAAGCAATGGATAAAGGGAATTCCAACGCTGGCAAACCAGAGGGAATTTGGTTTGGCAGGGTCAAGTCAGAACATTATTCAGGATAATTTATTTTATTTTAATTTTTTTATTTTAAATTCCACAATGTAAAAAATCCCAAGGTACAAAATTCCTGCTCTTTTCCTTTGAAAATGAGGTGCTGCTGGATTTTATTTTTAGCCAGGGAGCAGGGATGGAGCAGGGATGGAGCAGGAGAGCTGAGTAGGACATGGAATGTCAGATTCCTTCAGCCACAGAAAACTGGGAAATGTGGGATTCCCCCGGCAAAGCTTCAAAACAACAAAGTGAGAAATGTTCATTTTCAGGTGTCCTGATAAATCTGAAAAGCTTTAATACTGGCACAGCATTAGGAAAGCATGGAATTATTTTTAAAACATATCATGTGGACAAACTGCCCAGGAATATATAGGAAAAATATGGAAGTTTGAGAAAATAAATGTACAAACCTGGGAAAAAAATATATCCATAAAAAATGCTACAGCTGAGCAGGGAAGAAACAGTCTTTGAAATTTTAGAGAGACTTTGGGATTGTTGGAATTTAAGTGGTTTCTATGTCCAATCAATCCCATGGAAATGACAGGATTGAAATGAAGCCCATGGGATTTAGAGTTTGCAAGGCCAGGCCATGGAAATGTGGAAATAAAGACCAAATTCCTGCTTTAGGAAGTTTCTCTGGAATAGGGAAAGGTCTGATCCAGTCTGCCAAAGGCACTGAGCTCTGGAAGCACAGAGCAGCTCCAGCCCAGCAATTCCCTCCTTAGCTCCAAGTCGAACTTGGGCTGAACTCACAATGGAATTCTGGATCATGTCCCCGGCTTGCAGAGATTTATAAAAATGTATATATTTTCCTCATTGGTTGGGATAATTAGTCTAATTATGGCTAATTGCATAATTATTGTAAATACAGCAAATTTAATCTCGTGCTCAGGCTGTGCAATTCCAATGAGTGACGAGGAGGATGAAAACTCTCCAGGAAAAAAATCTCCATTGAGATCTGGGATTTGGAAAGTTCATTTTTCCACAGATGAGGATGGGCAGGTTTGCTCCATTTCTCTCCCCATGGATGATGGAATAAGCAGCTGATATTTCCTGACTGAAAAAATCTGATTGTATTTAAGGAATTTCTCTGGATTTGCCCAGTTTCCAAGGTGCCTCCTGTAGTTTAATTGCTGATGGGGTTTTGGGATCATCCCAGAGGACTGGCAGCAGGAAAGGGGGAATTCTGCCCCTCTGTCCCACTCAGGTGAGACTCCAGCTGAAGTGCTGCTCCAGCCCTGGGATAGAACATCAGGAGGATGTGAAACTGCTGGAGTGATCCAGAGGAATCCACAGAGCTGCTCTGGAGCCAGGCTGGCAGAGCTGGGAATGTTCACCTGGAGAAGGGAAGGATCCAGGGAGAGCTCAGAGCTCCTGCCAGGGCCTGAAGGAGCTCCAGGAGAGCTGCAGAGGGACTGGGGACAAGGGATGGAGGGACAGGACACAGGGAATGGCTTCCCAGTGCCAGAGGGCAGGGAGAGATGGGAGATTGGGAATTGGGAATTCCTGGCTGGGATGGAATTCCCAGAGAAGCTGTGGCTGCCCCTGGATCCCTGGCAGTGTCCAAGGCCAGGCTGGACATTGGGGTTGGAGCAGCCTGGGACAGTGGAAGGTGTCCCTGCCATGGAATGGGATGAGATTTAAGGTCCCTTCCCACCCAAACCATTCTATGATTACCAAAATCAAAAATCGTCAGAAATAACAATCAACCTCCTTTTTTGGGTGAAATACTAGAGAAATTTTGTTTCCCTTTCCATTCCACTTCCAGATTAAAATCCATCTTCAGAGTGCTCAACAAATAGTTCCCTCTCACAATTCCCTCCTCTTGATCCTCTGAAGCCAAATCCCCTCTGTCCCTCTTCACCTCAGCTCTATTTGCATCCCTATCATAAGATGAACTAATTAACCATAAGATGCTGATGACTCTTGAACCTTTAATTACATTTTTTCCTCTCATAAACATGGAGCAGACTTTGCCTGCACAGACCCAGGCCATGCTAATTCCAGCTGCCCTCCAAAAAATGGAGAAAGGTTATGGATAAGTTTCGAATATCATGGGGACAATCTGATTTATTCATTAATTAAACCCACTCCGAGATTTTAGGAAGGGTGATCCTAATAACCTAAAAAAAAAAAAATCTAATTTCATGCGACACATTTTAGTAGATGAACCCTTAGATTTTAGGGAAGGCAATCCTCAGCATTTCCAGACTGGAATATAAAATAAAAAATCCGCTCTTCCTTTTTAATTAAAACATTTCCAAACTCCAGTTTACACTCGAGTCCAAGCAAAGCCCCAGATTTGCTAAACTGGCTCCAAAGCTGTTAAATTAAAAATAATCTCATTACATTGAGGACACCAGTAACTTGGCTCTGTGATTTAATTCCCATCTCTGCAAGGTTCCAGGCTCCACACTTCTCCGGAAAACACGGAGCTGTTGGAGCAATATAAAGCTGTCAAGTACCATAAAAAGGCCCAAATGAAGGTGCTCTCAAATCATTAACTGAAAATTATTTATGAAAGTTGCAGTTGCTTTCTGCTCTGAACACCAAATTACCAGGCAGTTTTCACCTCTGTCTTTCCTTCTTATTGCTTGGGATTTTCCAAAACAATTTTTCCCCCTTTTTTTTTCCTTTCTTTTATTTTTTTATTTTTATTCTTCAGACACCATCCCACACTTTTGGCCACAGACAATGGGATTTGCCACCTTTTTTTTATCCTGCCACAGTGTGAATGTGTTCAGGATAAATTCATCTGAGCTTATCTGACAGACCCAGGCTGCCTCCGGGGCTGGGATTGGGAGCAAGAAGATGACTTTGGAAAAGGTTTTATTTCCTTCTTTGCCACCTCGTCTTTTAAGTGGGGAATTGTGAAACAAAACCTTCTATTTAAGGCTAAAAGAGGCAGAAAAAAAAGGGAGTTAAAAAAACCTATGGGGAGTTGTCATGTTGTCTGGAATCTTAGAATTTTTAAGGTTGGAAAAGCCCTCTAATACCATCAAATCCAACCACCAAGCACCACCATGTTCTCCATAAATCCATGCCTACATCCACACGTTTTGGGAACACTTCCACAGATGGAGACTCCACTCTTTTCCTGGGCAGCCTCTACCCCTTCCATAAAGAAATTTTTCCTAAAATTTAATCCCCATGAAGAGCTTTTAAGGCTGTAATTTGGGCTGTGACTTCCGTGTGGGATCGCTGCGTTGGATCATGAAGGATGAGGAAATAGGAGTCAAATCAGAGCTTTGAGCTTACAGGATCCAACCAAAATCACTTTAAAGGACCTCCTGCAGACAACACTCTCTCAGAATTCACTATTTGATATTTTTACAAAAATCTAAACATATTTTATATTAGGAAACTTTTAACAACACACACAGCATTCAGGTTGGGCGCCATTAACCGTAGGCCAACCTCAATCCCCATCCCGCAAACTCATCAGGCATATCCCGTTAAAAAGCCTCAAGATGGCAAAAATTCCCGCTTTTCCATCCTACCTGGGTAAAGAAGGGCTCGTAGATCTCCACTCCCTTGTCGGAGCCCTGCAGCAGCACCTCCTGGCCGCGGCGCCAGCTGTAGCGCACCGGCGGGTTGGAGTTGGCCACGCACCTGAGGAACACCGTCTTCTCATAGTAAAACTGCTCCTTGGCTTCCCCGATGCTCTGGTGGACTGTGACGATGGGATCGTCCAAATCTGGGAAAAAACAGGTGGGAAAAACCGGGATTAAGCCGGGATTTAGTTGACTCGACAACGACGCGGCGACGGGAATTTCCCACAACGTCTTGTAACGAGTTGAGAGTAAAACAGAGGCCAAACAGCTCTAAAAGCCCCAGATTTTAAGAATTTTGCAGCAAAACTCAGGTTTTGAATTTATATCCTTCTCCCCAACTGGATCTCCTGAAAAACACCCAATTTTTAGGCATAACAACACAGCCAATTCCATGCTAATGTCAATCATATTTCTATTATAGTGCGGTGATTACTGCGGTTTCGTCTGGTTCGCAGCTTCACTCCTTGTTTCTTATAACTCTTTCCGACAAAATTATAAAGCTTTGGAAATAAATAGACAGCCTCATTTGCATCCAAATGGCAGGATCCAGTAGTCCATGGATCATGTGCACGCAGCTGTTTGCTTTTAGAGCTGCAATTTAATACAGCAATTTCATGCAGATTCCCTGCTTTTAGTTACAGGCATTTAACTTCCAGCAGGTAAATTCATCCCGGCCTTTGCAACACATTTCTCTTGATTAAAATACAGATATCAGATAATTACTCCCACTGCAGCAGCTCCGAGAAAATGAGATGCCCACGATGAGGAATTCGCTTCTATAGGGAAAAAAAGTACAACAGCCCTTGGAATATGAGGACACCAAAGCAATTAATTTGGGTTTTATTCCACCAGGAGCAAGGAGATTCCTGGTCTGGGGGTTATTCTGAGCTTTGTTTGGAGGGATGATTTTATTGAGGAAGGAAAAAAATGAAGCAAGGAAAAAACAAGGAAAGCAAGAGCTGTGTTTAAGGACTTGTTAAAAACACCCAACCTCCAAACGACCAGGAATTCCTGGTCATTCACAGGCAGAAATTCCTAATTCCCAATATTCCATTCCCTGTGTCCTGTCCCTCCATCCCTCGTCCCCAGTCCCTCTCCAGCTCTCCTGGAGCTCCTTCAGGCCCTGGCAGGAGCTCTGAGCTCTCCCTGGAGCCTTCCCTTCTCCAGGGGAACATTCCCAGCTCTCCCAGCCTGGCTCCAGAGCAGCTCCAGCCCTTGGAGCAGCTTTGTGATCTCCTCTCCAACAAATCCCTGTTTTTCTTGTGCTGGAGGTCTGTACTCAGCATTCCAGGTGGAGCCTCCAAGCACACAGAAACACAACATTCCATGTGCAACTCAGCCTTGGCTGAAATGATTTCAGAACCTCATCAGCACTGCAGGTTCCTTCAAACACCAATGATGCTTTGAGTAGGAGTTCATTAATCCCTTATCCACAAATTTAACCCAATTTTTGCAAAGCCTGGTGTGAGTAATTATCAAAACATTGGTTCATGGGGTTTATTTGAGGTCAAAATTCAGTGAAATGGAGAACGAGGTTCTCAAACCTTCACGTGATTAAAGGGAACCAGCCAAAGGCATCCCCAAATCCCTCTGCAAAGGTGACGAATTCCAGCACTGTTGAGGTTGGAAAAGCCTCCTGAGATCATCAAATCCAACCATCAACCACCACCACGTTCACCACTAAACCTCAAGATCCACATCCACACACTGGTTGAATTTTCCAGCAGTGGCGACTCCATCCGCTCCCTGGGCAGCCTCTTCCAAAGCTTGACAATCCATGGAATTGTCAAGGAAGAACTTTGTTAATAAAATAAATAGATTAGAACATATCAAAATTCCGTATTGAAAAGCAATTTCCAGAAAAAAAGACCAAACCTAAAGACTAAAAATTCATCTAAAGACTAAAAATTAATCTTTAGCTGCTCTTTTCTGTTTCCATAAGAAGAGCAAAGCAGGAGAGTCTCAAAACTTTTTCCAAAATTCCCATCAATTCCAACAATAATATCTCCTAATGGGGCACAAATTTTAAGTAAATGTTACCTTCATCCTCCCCTCCAAAACATTTAATTTAATATCACAGAAGCAAATTACGGATCTGCTGCTCCAAATTAGGATGGCATTTCCTAATGAGATTTCATTTTTGTTCTAAAGGTTACTTTCAATCACAGCAGCGTTTGAAAAGGGTTGAGAGTGCTCAGAAATTCTGGCTTCTCCTCAGGAAGTAGAAAATAAAGAGGAGAAAGTTAATTCTCTTCAATTTTTAGGGGAAAACAGCTGTTCCCTGTGTTTTGATGGAGAACAGAACTTTTCCCACGTTGATCTCCAGGTTATCCCAATTAAAGCACATCCCTGGATGGTGAACGAGGAGCCATGAGCTCCAGCAAAGAGTCCAGGGATGTTCCTCCAGCCTCTAACCCTTTTATGAAGGCAAATCCATGGATGAAAGACCTGAGAGGTCCAAATCTTGACTCAGCTTCATTTTCATTAATTTGATAAAGACAAGACATAGGAAATCCCTCAAAACCTGAAACCAGGACTGAAACCACCTCCATCCCTGGCTGCAGCAGCAGGAGAGCTCTTTCCAGGGAAAAAATTCCTTCTCTTCCAACCCATCCCCTAATTCCTGAGTGCCTTGTCCTGAGTGCCTTGTCCAGCTCCAGACATGGAAACACTGGGGCAATGCTGGGGAAGCCACCAGGAGGACTGGAGAGCCTTCAGATTCTAAGGGAGTTGGGTTTGGCCAGCCTGGAGATGGTTGGATGATGGGAAAATCCAATTTCTGCCTTCAGCTTCCTACCAGGGAGTTCTAGAGAAGATGAGGACAAAGGAGAAGCCGGGATGAAGAGCTTCTGAAAGAGCTCCAGAATGGAATTTCTGTCTTCAAATTGCTACTGGGAAGTTCTAGAGAAGATGAAAAACTCTTCCTGGAGATGCAGAGGAAAGGACCATGAGCCATGAGGTCTAAGCTGCACCAAGAGAAATTCCACCTGATTATAAGGAAAAAAATTCCCTGTGCAGTCGGAACAAATGTCCAGAGGGGCAAGGGGATGCTGTCCTTGGAGACACCCAAAGCTTGGCTGGACGTGGCCATGAGCTATCTGACCTTGAAGGTTGAGCAGGGGGTTGGACAAGAGGCCATTTTGGATTAATTATTCCAAATTACTCCATGATTCCAGGACCTATGATGTCATCACCTGCTTGGAACAGGTCCGTGCTGGATCATGGAATCATGGAATGGTTTGGGTTGGAAGGGACATTCAATTCCATCTAATTCCACCCCTGCCATGGCAGGGACACCTTCCACTGTCCCAGGCTGCTCCAACCCCAATGTCCAGCCTGGCCTTGGACACTGCCAGGGATCCAGGGGCACCACAGCTTCTCTGGGAATTCCATCCCAGCCAGGAATTCCTAATTCCCAATCTCTCATCTAACCCTTCCCTCTCTCATTTTGAAGCCATTCCCTGTGTCCTGTCCCTCCATCCCTTGTTCCCAGTCCCTCTCCAGCTAATCCCTTCCAAGCAGGCACTGAACTATGGCAAGGAATGGATTTTGATAGGAATATCAGGAAAGCTCCAAGAAATTCGAGTTGGGAATGGAACTGCAGTAAAGCCTCTGCCAAAGCATTTCATAATGGTCAATTAATGGAAAATTCGCACTGCAGAACCTGATGGATTTTTTTTTTTTTTTCCAACGGCAATGCTGGAAAGATCCCGACAGCTGCAGCAAAGCAAAAGCAGCAGCACTACCAGGAGAGCAAAGAACGCTCCCAATTGTTGGGAGATTTCCCTGAATATTCCAGCGCCTGCCCCGCTGTTGGGAAGAGCCACACAAATGTGTGACTGGGTGGTTACATAAGGCTGGGCTTTGGGCAGGCCATGTGAGAGCTGGGGAATATAAAAAGCAGGGAAAAATATGGGGTTTGGACAAGGGATTCTGCAGGGATGTCGCAGGGAACTCCAAAATTCCCTGCCTTGAGCCAGGTTGTTTATAGCCACCTGATCCCAGGGCTCATGGAAGCTCTCCAGAATTCCAGCTTCAGTGCTGATGGAATTGGTATTAATTGATATTCCATTTTCTAAGCAGATTTTAAAATCCCCCCTGCTCAAAGCTCTGTGCATGTGGGTGGCTGGGGTTGTTGTTCTTCGCCTTTGGGAACATCCAGGGGCTCGGAAGGCTGGGAGGGAAGGGAAAGGCTTGGAATGGTCACCTGGAGAAGCTGTGGTGTCCCTGGATCCCTGGCAGTGTCCAAGGCCAGGCTGGACAGGACTTGGAACAACCTGGAATAGTGGGAGATGTCCCTGCCATGGCAGGGGTGGAATAGGAAGACCTTAAATTTCCTCCCAACCCAAACCATGCCAGATTCAATAATTTCAAATACCACACAAAAATAAACTTGCGAGGTTTCAGGAAAAAGAAAGGTTTAACATTGGGAGGCTCGACAAGATTAATCTCTTCACTCTTTTACAAAAACAGGAAAAAAATATCCCAAAACTTTTCCTTTTGGGTTGATCAAACGATGAAGAGTCAACAGATGAATCACTCATAAAATCGAACTGAAGTCATGGGTGCTGCTGTGTCATTCAAGTCTGTTAATCAAACCGAAAATAATTACACAAAGATGTTTCCCACAGAGGTTTGTGCCACCATCAGGTTCAATTTCTCAGTCTTTAATCTCTGAATTGAACCACACACTTCCCAAAACCCAGCTGGCCCAAGCCTGGTAAACACCGGATTGGAAGAATTCCCTGCACGCATCCCTAAGCTCCCAAACAAACAGAAAACTCAGGTCTGAGCTGATCGAGAGGAGTCTAATCCGACTGCCCTGGGAATTACCTCATGATGGAGTGGAAGGTGAACAGGAGTGTAGCAGATGTTGTTAAAATCCTCCCTGCGCTGAATTCCAAAGGCATGGAGCTGTCTGGGAATGGCAAACAAGGATCATCCCCTCACCTGAGCTCCGGGAGATGCACACAGACAAACAGCACAGCAGGATCCAGGCTGGATTTGCTGGATCATCTCCTCTCAGCTGCTGGGCCTGCACAGCTTGCTGATTTCATTTGTTAATTAGCTGCCTTTGTCTTCAGATGTTGGGAGCAGGCGGGATAAGAATAAAACACATCTGGAAAAAGGGATGGGAACGGCTTCATCCCGGCGGGCAGAGCGGAGCCAGCGGTGACGCATCGCTGAGCTGGGAGTTATTCAGCTCCTCAGTTATTCTTGAATGCAAAAGTCCCATGTTTTCCATGGTGCTTTTCCTCCTTGACTGAGCACAAGCTTTCAACCATGGAATTGTTGAGGTTGGAAAAGAATTTAGGATCACGGAGTCCAGGCTGTGCCCAATGCCCACCTTGTCCCCAGCCCAGAGCTCTGAGTGCCACAGCCAGGAATTCCCTGGACACCTGCAGGGATGAGCTCTGCAAACCTCCCTGGGCAGCTCCTGAGCACCCTTTCCAAGGAGAAATTCCTGCTGCTGTCCAACTAAACCTCCCCTGCCCAGCCTGAGGCTGTTCCTCTCCTGCTGTCCCAGTTCCCTGGAGCACAGCCTGACCCCCCGGCTGTCCCCTCCTGTCAGCAGCTGTGCAGAGCCACAAGGTCCCCCTGATCCCCTTTGCTCCAGGCTCAGCTCCTTTCCAGCTCCCTCAGCTGCTCCTCATCAGATTTACTCTCAATAATTCACAAAATTCCAGAATGGTCTGGGTGAAAAAGGACCTTGAAGCCCATCCAGTGCCACCCCAGCCATGGCAGGGACACCTTCCACTGTCCCAGGCTGCTCCAGCCTTTGTCCCACCTGGCCTTGGACACTGCCAGGGATCCAGGGGCAGCCACAGCTTCTCTATCAAAGCAGCTTTGAAGTGCTTTGTGTGGGATCTAAACTTCAACAATCCCATTAATTTCTCTATTTCTTGCACCTTATGGAAAGGATCATGAGCTCTCCTGCTCTGCATCCATTCACGTGTCCAGTGTGGACACACAACAGCTCTAACCAAGCTGGGGAAATGGGAATCAAGTTACTCCCAGCTCCATGTGAGCTATTTTTCCCTCTCCAGCCCTTTCAAAGTGATTTATTCTGCATCTGCAGTGCTGCATGGGCAGAACAGAAAACAAGCAGCACTTCCAGCTGCTGGAAGGAAGCAAATGTTCCCTCCTTGTTCCCACGGCTCAGAGTGTGACCCTGGGAGATCCCTGAGGAGCTTCCATCGATTTCCAATAGAATTTCGGGAGGATCAAAGCCGTGCCAGGAGGCTGTTAACACACTCCAATACAAAACGACAAAGCAAACGACCTCAGCAGTCAACAATACTCAGAAAGCTCCAGCCTGTGATGCTTTCCTGAACGCTCAGAACAAAATTCCAAAAGGAAAAAAACTAAGGAACTCTCAGCAGTGGGATTTTATGGAGAAAAGGTTTTTCCTTCTCTTTTAAGGAGGTTATAAATACAGCTGTTTGAAACTCGCTCCTTCAAGCACGTCCTGGTGACAGCAGGAGGATGGCAGCTCTACAAAGGAGTTTTCCTTCTCCAAGGACACCAAACGGAGACAATTCCCATTATTTCTGAGGCAGGATTAGCATTGGAATTCCCAGGGAGCAGAGAGGTTTTGCATGTGAAGCACAAACAGAGCAAACAGCAACACCCACGACAATGCTCGACTTCCACAGGGATGGGAGCAACCCTGAGGAGAAGGATTGGGAATGTTGGTGGGTGAGTGGCTGGAGAGGACCTGGAATTGAAACCTGGGCTGGTGTGGGAAGCAGGAGAAGGGGGAATTCTGCCCCTGTTCCTCACTGAGGTGAGACCCCATCTGTAGAGCTAACCCCAGCCCCGAATCCAACAGCAGAGGGATGTGGAGCTGCTGGAGTGATCCAGAGAAATCCACAGAGCTGCTCCAAGGGCTGGAGCTGCTCTGGAGCCAGGCTGGGAGAGCTGGGAATGTTCCCCTGGAGAAGGGAAGGATCCAGGGAGAGCTCAGAGCNGGGTGCACGAACAGATGGAAAAGGATCTCAGTGGATTTTCCCAACCCATGGATTTTCCCAACAACCAAGAGTCGGATGCTCTCACAGAACGAGGAACATCCATGAACTCCCAACAGAGCTTCCCAGCACCAAACTGCACCTGGCATGGTCTGAACCACTGGAAAAGTCCCGGAATTGTGGGAATTTCTAGGATCACTGCACAGGAAGGATTTGATTGACTTCCACACACAGAATCAGTAGAGTAGAATCCGAATACAGGATCCTAACCTCGTGTCTGGTGTTTTAACATTAAATAATTGAAGGGCAAAGAAAAATAATTAATCAAAGGGCAAAGAAAAGACCAACAGGAAAACATTTCCACACTGGAAAAATAACTCTGGACCTGAGTATGCTGAACAAGATGTACAGAGCAGAACACTGAATTTCTCCAAAAAGGAAAGTGAATAATTTAAGTTATATTTAAGTTATGATAGGCTGTGAGCACCTCATGAGAGAAAACAGCACAAAAGATCTCTTTTGGCTCCAGGGAATATAAATATAAGGAATAAGAATAGCTGGAAATGGAAGGAAAGCCAATTCAGTTTGGGAAAGAAGCAGATTGATTTGATTTGAAGGTGAAGCAGCTGAACAGAGGAACCTGGGCATAGAGAGAATTCCTCAAAGCTCTGTGATCAGATGGTTTTTAGTTAAATACAAGTCATTAAATTGGTTTTTATAATAGCAAAGAAAAAAAAAATCAACCCTAAAAAGCAGCCAGAGCCACGAGATAAAAGAGGTCAAACCAAACCCATGTCGTGGTCAACTCGAATATGAAATTCTGGGGAAAAAAACGCAATCAGAGTTGATTAATAAAAAAATTCCAGATGATTATCATTAAATCAAGGACACTCGAATCAAGACATGGAGTAATTGAGAGCATCTTTTCATTCCCCTTGCGTCAGACTGTTCCAGAGTTTTCTTTGAATCCCCACTGGGCTGGAAAACAGATGGACCAGGAGCACCCACCAAAAAAAAAAAAAATGGAATAAACAAGATTTAAAACCATTCTGACACTGCAGGGACTGGGATTTTTAGCAGCAATTTTGGGTTATTAATTCCCTCTGCACCTGCATAATTTTTCCATAAAAAAAGCAGGAAAAATGGATTTCCCAAGCCAGGAAGAACAGGCGCTGATGCCAAAGGCCACCTGACGTGCTCGACGTGGAATAATTGTTACAAATTGGGAGTATTAACATCTTAAGTCAGTAATTATTGGTTTCATAATCCCAAACCTAA
Organism: Grantiella picta; assembly: GCA_013397955.1. Taxonomy (NCBI): domain Eukaryota; kingdom Metazoa; phylum Chordata; class Aves; order Passeriformes; family Meliphagidae; genus Grantiella; species Grantiella picta. The sequence continues at coordinate 123,762 of VZRM01005558.1, forward strand.
TTAATGCTCGTTTCTCCGCTTTCTAAAAAACAGAAACTTAATTTTGTGGAATTAATGAACAACAAAGTGGGTTAGGAAAGTCTGGTTTTAGAGCACATCCATCTCCACTTGGTACAATTTTTCCAGAGGCTCCTTACAAGGTTTAAATAAATCCCTGTGAAAAAGGAAATTCTGAATTAATTGAGTGTAAATAATGAGTTGGGGCTCCTGGTAAGACCCTACTTCTCTCTCACTGCCTTATTCTGGGTTTTAAATGGTATAAAAGGAGAATAAAAAATAAATTAATAGAGAAAAAATAGAAATAGTTGATAATTTATGCATTTATAATAGACAAGGGAAGCAAGGGGGGGTGATGGAGATGGTCTGAGGTTTGGAGCATTTCTCCTATGAGGAAAGCTTGGGAGAATTGGGATTATTTACATGGAGAGGAGAAGGATCCAGGGAGAGCTCAGAGCCCTTCAGGGCCTAAAGGGACATCAGGAGAGCTGGAGAGGGACTGGGGACAAGGGATGGAGGGACAGGACACAGGGAATGGCTTCAAACTGGAGGAGAGTTAGATGGGAGATTGGGAATTGGGAATTCCTGGCTGAGATGGAATTCCCAGAGAAGCTGTGGTGCCCCTGGATCCCTGGCAGTGTCCAAGGGCAGGCTGGAGCAGCCTGGGACAGTGGAAATGTCCCTGCAGGGCTGGATGGGATTTAATCCCTTCATTCCCAAACCATTCCATGATTCCACGACAACAGAAACTCCCAGATTTCCTCCCTCCTGTCCCATTTCTATTCTGCTTTTCCAAACCTCCCGTTTCTTTCCCAGCCTTCAACTCTTCCCCATTACAAACATCACTGCAGGAACCTCACCAGTGCTCCACACACAGCCCTACAATCCCTGCTGGAAAAAAATCACATTTCTCCCCAGTTTGACTCCAGCAGAATATAAAACACACGTTTTAAAGGAAGAGCAATAAAAGGAAAAGCAGGACCAGAGGCCATAAATAACAGCGAGTGGATGAGGAAGAAGGGAAGCCGTGGAGGAAACTCCTCGGAGGCAAATGAAGATGACAAATCAAAGCAAAGTGTAGCAAAGAGGAAAATCAACCTGCCTGGAATATTTAGTGCCAAGCCTGATCCCAGACAAGTGAAGTCATTCCGCTGACTGAATGGAATTCCCAGCCAGCCCATTCCAGGAGCAGAGGCTAAAATCCCATCCAGCTTGGAAAAGACCCTCAGGGGTCATCTAAACCATGTCCTGCTTCTCTCTGTGGTGATGTTGAGCCTTAATTCAGCACCAATCCAACCCAAAATGTTGTCCCAGCATGGAAATGCAGCTGAATTCCGATGAGCAGCCAGGATTTTTCTCCTTGGATAATTGCATTTTCCTGCCCGTCTGCCAAACCTTCCTTTCCCAATATCTACCAGGCTTTGGAGGGTATTTTAACTGAATTTTAAATGAGGATTAAGATCCCAAAGATAATTAACCTGCAGAACTTCATTAAAATTGGGGTGGGGAAAAAGTGGGCACTGGAGAATGGCTACTCCTGGATACTCATGGATGCTCAGCAGAGCCTGGAATCACAAAAATAAGGACAGGGATGAGGCTGGAGATGGAGGATGAGAAAAAAATCTGTCAGACTCTACATGCTATGAATTTTGCTACTTTAATTATAGAAAACAATGTCAAGTCATGCAAGTGGAAGGCCTTGAAATGCTTCCCTGTGAGGATGGGGAGGGATTGGATGGAATTCCCAGAGAAGCGGTGGCTGTCCCTGGATCCCTGGAGTTGTCCATGGTCAGGTTGGAGCAGCCTGGGGCAGTGGAAGGTGTCCCTGCCATGGCACGGGTGGCACTGGATGGGATTTAATATCCCAAACCATCCCAGGATTTTATAGAAGGCAGAAGAACCAAAGAGCAAAATTTTTTCCCTGAAGGTGCAGACAGACATTGGAACAGACTCTCCAGGGAAGTGGTGGAATCCCCATCCCTGGAAACAGACAAAAAGCAAGGAGACTCTTCTCAAGGTGATTTAATAATTGTCGTGGGAATCCAAGGTTGGACTCGATCATCTTGATCAATCTTTATCAGTCAAAGGTTGGACTCGATCATCTTGATCAATCTTTATCAATCAAAGGTTGGACTCGATCATCTTGATCAATCTTTATCAATCAAAGGTTGGACTCAATCATCTTGATCAATCTTTATCAATCCAAGGTTGGACTCGATCATCTTGATCAATCTTCATCAATCACAGGCTGGACTCGATCATCTTGATCAATCTTTATCCATCAAAGGTTGGACTCGATCATCTTGATCAATCTTTATCAATCAAAGGTTGGACTCAATCATCTTGATCAATCTTTATCCATCAAAGGTTGGACTCGATCATCTTGGAGGTCTTTTCAATCTTTATTTTCCAAGAATTCTTCATTCCTGGTTATTTCCTGAGACCACCCACACCAAACCCCTCCACACCTCCACGAGAAGTTCCCTCCAAAGCAAACCCCACCCAGGGAATTTTCCAGGGATCGGCAGGAACAGAACATTCCAGTCAGGAACAGCAAATTTGAGCCTTAAACTCATCTCCTTCCACAAACCAAGCCTATTTCCATGGCTGTTTACAGCTCCCTGAAAACAGAGGGAATTTTGGAGCCACTAAAAGGAGCTGTCTCTGCACTCCAGGGATATTTACAGCATCAATTATCCCCAACCTCATCTGACACGAGCTCGTCTCGGGCTCAGCTGAGCACAGCTATTAGAGCACAGCTTTAATTTGGGGAAAGAACAGCACAAAAGGCATCCAAATAACCTCATGGCGTTTTTTCCTGGAGTTTGTTGCGGCGGGGAAAGAAAAATCTCCATCCACAGCCAGGTGATGCGAAGGAATTCAGGCTCTGTAATCAATGGTGAGGTTTGGTTTTGGTTTAAAAAAAGCTGATTTTTTTAATCCAGGAGGATTCTGGGGAGAAGGTTCTGCGAGGAACTTCCTCAGCAGCTCCTCGGGGTTAATTAAACATCATCCAAAGGAGCTCAACATGGAAATAGAAATATTCCGTGCCTCAAGTAAATAGGAATTCTGCATTTCCATTCCTCCACGGAATGTTGGATTTTCCACCTGGAATTTGCACCAGCAGGGTTGTCAGGATGAATGAATCCTTATTTTAGCGGGTGGTTTTGGAAACTCAGGAAGAACAAAGTGGGAATGCTTGGACACTCGGATTCCTCATTCCCAAAATTCCCTGTTTTCTTTTTGATCAAATTCTGTCCTAAAATCACAGAATCAAAGAGTCCTGGTATGGTTTGGGTTGGAAGAACCTTCAATCCCATCCAGTGCCACCCCTAATATCCATATATCCAAACAGATCCTTGTGCAGAGCTGCCTGGAAAGGCACAAAAGCAGGAAAAATGGGGGAAAATGCGCTTTTAGGAAAATGCAAAATATTGTTTAAGTTCTATTCTGTGGTTGCTCAGTTCAGGGGTTTCCGTAAGGAGCTGGAAATGTGAGGTGCATTTAGAAAATGAATAATAAAATTGAAAATAAATGGAATTTAAATAGACAAAAATAAAATGGAAGAGACGGAAATAAAATTAAAACTAAAAAATAGAAATAAATTAAATTTTAAAAATATAAAAAATTTAAAACACGAAGCCAAACAGCTGCCCCTTCACTCAGAGATGCCCTGTGCTCCATCATTTAAGAATCTGGGATTCTCCCTGGAATTCCCTCATCTCCCAGAAGGAAAATCCAGCCACTCCTCCATCCCAAACAATCCCCACACACCCAACCCTTCCCCAGCCCCAGCAAAACCTTCAGGGCTGAGCTAAACCACGGAATTCCACCATGGAAAATGCACCCAAACCCAGAAATTCTGCAGCTCACGGAGCATTTTCTCCTTGTGCCTCCATTGGGAATACGCAAATATTCCATTGGCATTTTCCAAGGGTTCAGCACACAAAAATATCAGGATTTTTTATTTATTTTTCCTTCCTTTTCAAAGGTTTTCATTGTGGAAAAAAAAAATTCACAGGAGTGAGGCACTGATAACATTTCACAGCCACAGCCAAGGGTTTCATTCAGGCTGAGTTGAGTGCTGGGGAGGGAAAAATCTCCTGGAATTATGGCAGCTGCTCCGAAATTCCATTATTAATTCATGGCAGAGCTGCCTCACTTCTTCCCAGCACACAGCACATCATTCCTTGCTTTTTTTTACAGTGAGAAATTCCCTGCCCATGGCTGGGGGTGGAAAAAAAATGGTTTTAAATCCTCTTCCAGCCCAAAGCTTTTGGTGATTTTATGATTCCCCAGTAAAATTCCTCATTTTCCCAGTTAAATCAGCACCCCCAGGCATTTGAAACCTAATTTCCAAATTCGAAGTGCAAGAAATTCAGAATAAAAATCCAAATTTAGATGGGAAATGATGTTAGAGCTGTTATGGAATCCATTAACACCATTTATATTCCCAGGTTTTTTTAAGGAGAATGGTTTGGATCAGCTTTGGTGGATTTAATGGGAATTGGGAGTAAGATCAGCACCAAGATATAAAAAAAAAAAAAAAGGGATATTTGCCCATTCAGGTGAAGCAGAAAATTCCATATTAAAAAGGGTAACAACACTAAGAAAATCAGGAATAAACCAGGGAAAAACACCCTTCAACCTTCAGACAAATTCTTTTCCATTGAAAGAAAAAGGGATGAAATAATAAAAAAAAGAAGGATGAAAAGGCCCAGAAAACATCCTGGAATAGACACTGAAATTTAAAAATAAACCAAACCAAAAAAAAGAACAAAAACCAACCCAAACAACAAAGCTTTAGAAGAGATATTTCTCCTTGTAAGCCTGAGGCAAAATTCCTTTCGGATAACAAAGGGGAACTCCCGGATTTTCCGCTGCTCTCTGAAGTTCTGCGCTCTCCGGGAATTTGGCAAAACTCCCACCTTTGTCATGGAATCCTGGAACGGTTTGGGATGGAAGGACCTTAAATCCCATCCCATTCCAACAGGGACACCTCCCACTGCACCAGGCTGCTCCAACCCCAATGTCCAACCTGGCCTTGGACACTGCCAGGGATCCAGGGGCACCACAGCTTCTCTGGGAATTCCATCCCAGCCAGGAATTCCCAATTCCCAACCTCCCATCTCTCCCTGCCCTCTGGCAGTGGGAAGCCATTCCCTGTGTCCTGTCCCTCCATGCCTTGTCCCCAGTCCCTCTCCAGCTCTCCTGGAGCTCCTTCAGGCCCTGGCAGGAGCTCTGAGCTCTCCCTGGATCCTTCCCTTCTCCGGGGGAACATTCCCAGCTCTCCCAGCCTGGCTCCAGAGCAGCTCTGTGGATTTCTCTGGATTTTTTCCAGCAGCTCCACATCCTTCCTGTGCTCATTTCCTCCCTACACGTCCCAGACACACCTGTGCTCCCAAAATGGGACTTTTTAGAGGAAAACAGGTGGGATAATGACGATGGAGCACAGGGAATAGGGAAGGGAATTATTAGCTGGATTTCCCAGCTGCTCCAGATGCTTCTCAGCCTTCCCCAGCCCATCCCAGTCAAAAAAAGCCGGAAAAGCTGGATTTCATTGCTGGGATGAGGATGAGGAGGAGGTGATCCTTTCTCCTGGAGGGCTGTTTTCCCGAGGGAGAGGATTTTTGGCTCTTTTGGAATGATTTAAGGGCCCTGGGCTTCCCTCGTGCTGCACCATGGGTGTGCTGCAAAGAGTGGGGGAATTCTGGGTGGAAAAACATTAAAAAATGGGATCTTTGCACTAATCCTGCTGGAGAGATTCTCCCATGAGGTTGCAGGAAAGATTTGGAACAAAGGGCTGATTTAGGCATCGAACATTCCCAGCTCTCCCAGCCTTTCTCACATCCAATCTGGGAATTTTTCCTTTCCTTCCTGGATATTCACATGAAGCAGGAAGATCATTCCAGCCCAACACTGCTCGGCAGCCTCAGATCCATCCTCAGATCCAAAGATTTCAGTGGATCTCTGAGCACAAGGAACGGCTGTTTTCCCTAAACGCCCAGCTCTTCATCCTGGAATTCCAGATTTTCTCATCCCACACTGTTTCCTCCACTCCCTCCAACCAGGAGTGAAATCCTAAATTCCTGAGCATTCCCAGCTCTCCAGCTTCCCAAAATTCCTCTGCTGTGACTTTGCACCTCCTCAGGCCATCGTTAGGTCCAAGAATTGCCTGTGATCCAATTTTCCAGCCCAAAAATTCATGGAGAGATAGAAAAGGATAAGAGATAAGGAAGGGAGGAGGTTGGGATATTGGGGATATAGGGACTTTGGGACATTGGGACATTGAGATGTTGGGATATTGGGATAGTGAGATATTGGGATATTGAGATATTGGGCTATTGCGATACTGGGATATTGGGATTTTGAGATATTGGGATATTGCGATATTGGGACATTGAGATATTGGGATATTGAGATATTGGGATATTGGGGATTCAGGATATTGGGATATTGAGATATTGGGATATTGGATATTGGTATTTTGGGATATTGGGATATTGGGAAGGAATTCCTGGCTGGGAGGGTGGGGAGGTCCTGGCTCAGTTTTCCCAGAGGATCCTCTGCCAGTAAACCCCCAAATTTGGCTGTTTTAAGGGATTTTAATGTTGGAAAAGCCCAAATTTGACTGCAGAGATCAAACAATGAGAACCTCACTAAATAATTAATTCGCATTTCTCTCGCTCTGAAAATTCCAATTCTCAATATTGGGAAGCTTTAAATTCTTTCCATCTGCAGAATATTCTAAATTGTCTCATTTTCTTGTCTCATGGAAAAAAAAGGGAGGAAAGATGGATATATTTGCTTTCCTTACACGCTGCTTTTTGTTGCTTTATATTAATTTTCCTCTGGTTTTTTCTCCTTTAAATTTCCATTCATTATTTTCCGTCCTCATCCAAGCATTTGAATGAGGATTTAAGCTCATCCCTGAGCTTTTAATGAATGGAAGGACAAGGAAAGGAGCTCAAAGAAATCAATAAATATTGGGAGACACCAGAGCTGGGAATTAAAAATGTCATTACAGCAAAAACACAAAATTCCGAGCAGCCACGACAAGGCAAACGTGACTCAAAAATGCAGAGCAGAAATGAGTAAATTCTATTTCCAATATCTCAATTACAGCTTTATTGTCATGGCCAGGAGAGCAATTCCAACATCCACAGGGATGGGGGGGAAAAATAGGAAAAGGGAATGGGGGGATTACAGCCAAGGAGAAAAAAATTCAGGAATCCTACAGAAATGAGGGTGAAAATTCAGCATAAATCACTCCTTCAAAACCTTGCTGGCAGCAAGAAGAACTTGGGAAAATAAATCAATGGATGCTGCCTGTGTCCATGTTTTCAACCTTCCTTGGGATGGGGGAATCCGAGTGGGATTTTTTTTCAAACTCTCAGGATGTTTAGGACTCACCAGAAAGGCACAATTTCATTTTTACCACCAAAGTTTGATGCCTAAATCAGCCCCTTGCTCCAAATCCTCCCTGCAACCTCATGGGAGAATCACTCCAGGAGAATTAGTGCAAAGATCCCATTTTTTTTCTACTTTTCCACCCAAAATTCCCCCCACTCTTTGTGCCAGGCAGAGCTGGCCTCACACCTGTGGTGCAGCACGAGGGAAGTTCAGCATAAATCACCCCTAAAAAACCCTTCTGGCAGCAAGAAGAACTTGTGAAAATAAATCAATGGATTCTGCCTGTGTCCATGTTTTAAACCTGGATTTACTTTGGGATAGAGGAATCTGAGTGGGATTTATTTTCGAACTCTCAGGTTATTTAAGGCTCACCAAAAAGCCCCAATTTCATTTTTACCACCAAAGTTTGATGCCTAAATCAGCCCCTTGCTCCAAATCCTCCCTGCAACCTCATGGGAGAATCACTCCAGGAGAATTAGTGCAAAGATTCCACTTTTTACTGGTTTTCCATCCAAAATTCCCCCAGTACAAGGAATGGTTGTTTTCCCTAAATCCCTCAGCTCTTCATCCTGGAATTCCAGATTTTCCCATCCCACAGTGTTTTCTCCACTCCCTCCAACCAGCAGTTAAATCCTAAAGCTCTCCCAGCACTAAATCTCTTGGATAAAACTTTTTCCACCCTGAATTCCCCATTATTCTCAGAAATCTTTCAACCTCCACCTGAATTTTTGCTCCACCTTTTCCCAGGCTTGCTGTGCCGTCGTGTCCACAAGAATCTGGGAAGCAGGAGGAATACAAGAATACATTTTCAATGAGGAAATCAAAACTAAAAAATGGGAAATTGTCCTTTGGGAATGAGCAGCAAAGCTTTCTTGTCAGAACACTGTTTCTTTAAATGAAAATTCTTCCTTTATTCCATCTTTCCCTTCCTTCTAAAAGGAGAAAGTGTCCTCCAAGTAAAAAAATTTTCTCGGAGTCAAAGCATAAAAGGCTTTTTCTTCAAAGACAAGGATGAGCTGGACTTTAAAAAGAGATTTCCAGACGGAAAAAAAAAAAACAACCCAGAGTTCAAGCCTGGTATGAATTGAGTTTGGATATGTGAGGCAATTCCTTCTCCTGGTGGCTCCAAAAGAATGGAGTTTTCCCTGCTGGGAATTCATTTCCAAGGGAACTGAGGGCGTTTGGTGGGATTTGATGTGAAAAATGGGAATTCTCAGCCGGAGCTGGGAAGGGGGGAAAAAAAACTGTTTTGTTGAGTGGAAAATAAGGACAGAAAGTTGTCTGGTAAAGGAATCATCCCTGGGGAATTTGGCATTTTTCCCTCCTGGAAGGGAAAAGGTTTTTCCGAAAGAAATTATCCAAGGAAAGCAAAGGGATGAGGGGCAAAGTTATGGGAGAAGGGAGAGAGAGGAAAAGGGGGAATGGATTTAAGGAAGATTTAGATGGAATGTTGGGAATTAGGAATTCCAGGCAGGGAGCGTGGGATGGAGCTGGAAGAGAATTCCCAGAGAAGTTGTGGCTGCCCCTGGATCCCTGGAAATGAGCTGAGATCGGGAGAAATTGGATATTTGGAGATTCATTAACAGAAAAGCCACTGGAGATGAGCAGATCCAGGCAAAGCAACGGATCCTTCCTGCAAAACCGGGACTAAAAGGATTTCCAAGCCTGCAGCAGTTCCATAAAAATGATGCAATCGCCACTCTCCCTCAGTTTTCTGGCTCCTTCCTCATTTACATTGCAATAATTAATTATTGCAGGAATGACAAATGCAGCTCCAAGTGCCAAATCCCAGACTTCAGTGGGAATGAAAAGCAGGAATCTGCTGGAGAGGAACATTTCCCATCCAGGTGTTGCTGTTAAATTATCCCAACCAGCCAGGAAGTCAGCAATGGAGATGAACAAGGGAAAAAAGATTTTCCTTAGGTTTTATTCAATAATTTCTTTATTCAATAATTCCTTCAAATCTGCTCAAATTTCCAATTAGAGGCTGGAATTATAAGGAATTTTAAATCAGAGGCCTTGGGAAATGCTCTTGGATCCCAAATTTGCGTGGAACACAACTTTGATTTTATTTTTCCTCTTGAGCTTTCCAAGCCAAAAGGAGTTTTCATCTCTATTTTAAGAAATATCAACATGGAAGTTGTTTCTTTAAACACGTTTTTTAGAGATTCCTTGACAAATGAAAACATTCCCTTCTTGCTCTAATGATGGGTTTGCTTCCAACAGGGAACATCATCTGTTTCCCACAGATTTGGTTTTGACAGTTGTCTTTTTCTTTTTTTTTTGTGTAATTTTACTGAAAACATTTTCACTGAAACAAACCAAACCCAGTCTGAGGGAAAATGTTGGGGAAATGGGATCCTCATGGATTTTTTTGGAATCTCAGAGGGAAATTTCGTGGGCAACAAAAATTGCTCACAGTGTTCCCGCTCAGAATTCCACACCACAAAGGATTTACAGAGGAAATATTCAACAAATAAAAAAAACAAATCAGAAAATTACAATTTAAAAAAAAATTAAATAATTTAAAAAAAAATTTAAAATATAAAATTACCCAAAGCGACTTCCATTCCCATTCTTGGATTTCTTGGGAGTTTTTCTGTGAGCTCCAGGGATTTTTATTTCTATCTTTTTCCCAGCCAGATCTAATCCTCCCTGGCACCTGAAGCTTTCCCAGCAGTCCTGGCTGCCTGCGAATATTTGATCATTAACTGCTGAAAAATCCCAGCCTGCCAATGGAAGGAATTTGAATTCCCAGAAGATTCTGTGAAGGATTTCATCCCAACTGGAAACTGGGACTTGTCCCATTCCATAAAGACCTCAGCTGGATTTGAGGTGTATTAAGGAGCAGCGTGGGGTGGAAAAAGGAAAATTAAAACTGGGAGAAATCCCAAACAGCCAATCTGAGACCACATTAAGGGCTGGACAAAAAATGGGATGAGAGAAAAGAAATATTCCAAGAGGAAGTCTTGGAGAAATTCAGGAAAACTCAAAATCTCAAAACAATCATTCCTTAACCATTCCTGCAACATCCCAGTCTGGAGATTGCTCTCCTGCTTTTTCTCCAACATCAATCTCCCAGCCAGGCCCAAAATTAGCAATTTAATAGGAGATTTATTAGGAATTTAATAGGAGATTTATTAGGAGAATTGAATATTGGGATACTGAGCTGAGAAATGCTTTCATGGGATCACGGAATCTTGGAATGGTTTGGGTTGGAAGGACCTTAAAGCTCATCCCAAAAACCCCATCAAGCCCAGCCTTGGACATTCCCAGGGATTGAGCAGCAACAGCTTCCCTATGGAATGTTTATTCTTGGGGGTTTTTATGGAATACTCCCCAGAACCTCCCTATGGAATGTTCCCAGCAGCCTGTAGGACTGCAGGGCTCATGGAGCAGCTAAATCCCTGTATAATGGGAATTCTGGGATCACATCCTGTCCCTCTGAGCCCCAAACATCTCCTGGAGTGGAGATCCTGTTCAGTTCTTCCTGCAAAGCTCAGGGAAGATCCCAACATGGATTTCTCCACACGGTGCTCCTATTGGAATCATTGGAGCTCAATTACTGGACTCCAAGTTAATCAGCAATTCCCTCTTGATTCAGTTATTATCCATAAAGGAATTCCGGATTGGGAACTCACAGGTAGCAGCTTGTTAAGCACAACGGGAAGCCAAGAACACACCAGGCAAGGAAATCCCACAAAAATTAGATTCGTTATCCCACAAAACCCAAAAGCAACTCACAAAAATTGTGTCTAAGTTATCCCACATGCCTGACACGGAGAGAGCACTTTTTGGGAAAGACAAATCTCATCAATCCACAAAAAATCCACAAAATCCCCCAAAAATTTGCCTCTAAATCATCCCATATCCTGAGATCCACCTGACACAGAGAGGGCACTTTTTTTGGGAAACACAGATCCCAGCAATCCCACGTTTTGGGAAAGACAAACACAAATCCCATTTGTCACCGCAATCCCAATCCTTCGTATTTTTCCCTACAATCCCAATCCTTCACATTTTTTTCCTGCAATCCAAATCCTTCATATTTTTCACGGCAATCCAAATATTTCTTACTTTTTACCATGATCTCAATCCTCCGTGGTTTTCCCTGCAATCCAAATCCTATTTTTCCCTGCAATCCAGATCCTTCCTTTTTTCCCTACAATCCAAATATTTCTTATTTTTTACCATGATCTCAATCCTTCACATTTTTCCCTGCAGTCACAATCCTTCCTTTTTTCACTGCAATCCAAATATTTCTTTTTTCACCATAACCAAATCCTTCACATTTTTCCCTGCAATCCCAATCCTTCACATTTTTTTCCTGCAATCCAAATCCTTCAGGTTTTTCCCCTACAATCCAAATCCTTCACATTTTTCCTTGCAATCCTAATACTTTTTTCCCTACAATCCCAATCTTTCATATTTTTCACTGCAATCCAAAGATTTCTTATTTTTCACCATAACCAAATCCTTCCCATTTTTTTCCTGCAATCCAGATCCTACTTTTCTCTGCAATCCCAACATTTCTTATTTTTCACCATGATCTCAATCCTTCACATTTTCCCCTGCAATCCCAATCTTTCACATTTTCCCCTGCAATCCAAATCCTACTTTTCCCTGCAATCCCAATCCTTCATTTTCCCCTACAACCCAAATCCTTTATAGTTTTCACTGCAATCCCAACCATCCACACTTTTCCGATCACAACAACTCCTCAAATCTCTAGAATCCACCACTAAAATCAGGACTGAAGTGGACTTGACCATTCCCTCGGCACAGCAGACATTTTAAAGCCTCACCAAAGCCCCAAAGGAAGAATTCCCAAGGATTTACTCACAGTACACATCCACCCGGATGGATTTGATGGCTGGAGAGCCCAGGCCGTTCTCAGCCTTGCAGTAGTAGCGACCTCCCTGGTGTCTCTGGATGTTGGAAATCCTCAGGGTTTCGTTGAAGACACTGGAATCTTGGAATCGGTCAGAGGCACTTCCTGCTGTTTTGGTCCACCTGATCTGAGCAAGCAGCAAAACAAATTGTTACTCCAGGCTGGGAAAGGAGAGGAGTCCAAAACTCAGCAGCAAACCGTGGGGTTTGTGGGGTGGGAATGGGATTTCACCTTGGAGGACTCAGGGAACTTCTCCAGGAAGCTCAGCTGCTCAGGAGATCAATCAAATACTTCATGCAAGATTCCCTGAGTAGTTGCATTTCATGGAATCCAGGAAAGGATTGGGTTGGAAGAGATCTTAAATCCCACCCAGTGCCACCCCTGCCATGGCAGGGACACCTTCCACTGTCCCAGGCTGCTCCAAGCCCAATGTCCAGCCTGGCCTGGGACACTGCCAGGGATCCAGGGGCAGCCACAGCTTCTCTGGGAATTCCATCCCAGCCAAGAATTTCCTCCTTAATAACCAGGAGGTTTGGGTTTTGAGGAATAAATTTTGCTCCAGACCTGCAGTACACCACACTGCCATCAAAACCTCCTTCCGTATTTATTTCACATGGGAACATCTGGAATATTGGGCTGGGAAATGGTTTCAAGTCAAAGTGTTGTTCATTGTTCCAAACTTCTAACATGGAATATTGGAGTGGAAAACAGGCAACCCAAAAAAAAAAAATCCCTGCTTGCTATGGAGAGCTGGGAATGTTCCCCCGGAGAAGGGAAGGATCCAGGGAGAGCTCAGAGCTCCTGCCAGGGCCTGAAGGAGCTCCAGGAGAGCTGGAGAGGGACTGGGGACAAGGGATGGAGGGACAGGACACAGGGAATGGGCCTTGACACTGCCGGAGGATAAATTGCCTTTCTGGGACAACTCGAGTCCCTGGGATTCCACATCCCAACACTTCCTCAGGCTGCCCGGAAAAAACACAATTTTTAGTGATCCAAGTAAAGCAGGCAGTGACAGGAGCTGTGAACAGGCAGGACGTGAGCATTCCGATTCCCTGCCAGGGATCCCAAGGAAATTGCTCTTTTCCAGCTCGGTTGTTGTGACACATTGGGAAAAGGAGATTTCCTTTTTATTTTCCAGCAGAGGAAAAATGTGGATATTAATTACGGGAAAAAATCAGCAGCAAATCTACAAAGCCACAATTCCTGTGGAAGAATTTCAGTGCTTTTTTGCACTTTATTCTAAAAGACTCCAGAGTGATGCTGGGATTGGAATCTGGGATGCCTCCAAAATGGAAATTAAAAATTAAATTAAAATAAAATAAAATTAAATAAAATAAAATAAAGAAAAAATCGATTCCTTCACCTCTGAACTCCGATTTTACACATTGGCATCCAAACTTTGGAAAATCATGCACCACAGATATCCAAGAGGTCTGAATCCCCAAAATGAGGAATTTGGCTTTGAAATTGCAGAGGAAACGTTCCTTACACCTCAAGGCTGAAAGCCAAAATATAAACTGGAAATAATGAAGGAATTTTAAGGGATCATGAAATAATTTTAGAGGATTTTAATGAGTGGATCCTGAGGGAAAAAATATTGCAATCCTTAGGTAAATTGGTAAAACTTTGGTTAAAAAAAAGCACAAATTTGGTAAAAATTTGGTAACTTTTGGTAAAAACTTTTTTTTTAAATAAAAAATTGATAAAATTCCTTTATCCTGCTCAGTTGGATCAGTCTGGTTTTTTATGGAAAAGCAGAAATTAGGGAAACATCCACAAATGCAATTGAAGCCACTTTGATTCCAATGTGGTTCCTCATGACTTTCAGATGTTTCCCTACTTCCAAAAATTAACATTTTGATCCTAAAGTATCCATAAACATTTTCCAATAAATGTCTCATGGAAGTATGATGGATTTTCCATCCTGCATGGATTAACTGGGAGTTGAGTTCAGGAATTCCATGGAATTTTTTTCTTCTGGGGTCAGAATCACTTGAACCTTCCTGGTAGAAATTACGGATTGGTCCTCACCTAAATCCAGGGATTTTGATTACATGATCCAAACATCTCTAAATTTTTTGATTTTTTTTCATTCTCACTGCTTTTTTTTATTCAGCAACATTAATTAAATTAAAAAACTTTTCACCTTCCTAATAAAGATGTAATTTAAGGGCAGAAAGAAGCAGACAAAGCTCCAGGTGGAATTCCTAATTATCCCTTTTTGTGGTGCCTTTCCCAGGCTGGAATTCCATGTCAGAGCACTGGAACCATAAACACATCCTCATAACTTCAATGCTTGGGAATTCATTCCCTGTAATACTTTAAGACAAATAAATACAACACATTTTGTAATTCTGAGCTCCTGAACTGGCGCAGAATTAAGCCAGGGGATGAGAACTCCATCAAATCCAAATCCAGACTCTTATTTCCCTTGTGGACCACTCTAAATCCTGCTTTATTTTTTTCCCTTTTTTTTTTTGCCCAGGGACAGAATAAGTCCCTGTTGTTGCCATCCAGGTTCAGGAATTAATCAAATCCTCCCAGTTTTTGGGAAGAAAGGCTGGGTTAATCAAACTCACAGGAGTTAAGAGTCATTCCACAAGGAAGAGGTGAAAACCTGGCAGGATGGGCACTGGAAGAGCTGTAAAAAAGGGAGTTGGATCCAAGGATGAGGCAATTCCAGGGATGCTGGGCAGGAATTACCTCCAAAAAGCAAAAATTGCTCAAAATTGCACCTTTCCTATGAAAATGGGATAGCTGGGATGGTCCAGCCTGGAGAAGGGAAGGATCCAGGGAGCGCTCAGAGCTCCTGCCAGGGCCTGAAGGAGCTCCAGGAGAGCTGGAGAGGGACTGGGGACAAGGCATGGAGGGACAGGACACAGGGAATGGCTTCCCAGTGCCAGAGGGCAGGGAGAGATGGGAGATTGGGAATTGGGAATTCCTGGCTGGGATGGAATTCCCAGAGAAGCTGTGGTGCCCCTGGATCCCTGGCAGTGTCTAAGGCCGGGTTGGACATCGAGGTTTGGATCACCCTGGGACAGTGGAGGTTTCCCACCCAGGGCAGGGAGGTTGGAATAAGATGATGTTTAACATCCCTTCCAACACATTCCAGAACTCCCAGTGAACCAAAAAGTTCATTTTCATTCCAAAAATCAGAAAATAACCAGATTAGGAATTTTACACTGTCTCCACTTGAAGCTTTTACAATTCCCTGGGCTTAAAATCCTAGGAAATGCCTCTTCTCTGAGTGTTGTAACCTCGGGATGATGTGGAATATCAAGCAAAGGTCTGGAGAAAAGCCACAAAACTCATCAAAATAACAGGGATTTACTCAGGAGTTCAAGGGATAAGCTCAGCAACTGTGCAACATCCAAGGAAAAAATCAGGGAATAAAAACCAACAGCTTTAAACACCCAGGAGGGACTGAAAATCGATCGCTGATCAATTCCCAACATAAAAGGCAAAGTTAAGGAAGTTACAAAATGGATTGGGAATCTCTTCCCATCTGCCCAGCCCTGAATGTTTATGCAAAACATCTTCAAGCCATGATGTTCCATTAAATCGGAGGCAGCAGTGCCAAAGGATTTTTCTGGGAATGCTGGAAGTTTTAGGATGGAGCCAGGGATGGGAAATCTCCTCCTCAGCACCAGGATCAGCTCCGTGGCCCAAATCATCACCAGGTTTGGGATTTCCACTCCCCAATTCACCACCCTCGGTGTCCAAAGGTGAAAACTCCAACTTTTCCCTAAAAACCATTTCTTATTCCTAGTTTTCCCAGGAAAGTGCCTCACTGCTCCTCCCTGGACAACCTCTGAGAGATCTCAGTTTATCCCAAATTTTTATCCCAGCCCAGAGGTGAATGGGATAAAATTCCCCCATTTGGGAATGGGATGTTTGGAGGATGGAGATCTCTGGAGCTGCTCCACTCCATCCCAAGAAATAGTGGGAAACCAGGAGCCAGCAGCTCCCTTTTCCCAGAATGATTTGTTTCCCTTAAAAGCAAAAATGCATAAAAATGTGTTCCTGTCATGAAACTCAAAGACTGCAGTCTAAACAGAGAGGGGGAAATGCCTTAAACAGGGATTTTTTTTCCATTTTAAATCCACTCCTCGGAGCAGAATCGTGGCTCAAAGTGACAAACCCCGGCAGTTAAAATCGAGGCTTTTTTTTTTCCTTTTAAAACAACAATTTCAGGTGTTATTTCTGCTTCTCCTTCTCTCCATCTCCACCCTTTTCTCTTCCTCTGGAAGACTCTTGGGAAAAACAGGGAAGCAACTTCACAGAGTGTTCCCAAAACGCTGTCAGAGATGACAACAACTCAACTGAGCAGCACGCTGAGAAATGTTTCTCTTCTAATCTTTCAGCAATAAAAATGCTGAGTACATTTCCTGTCACAACCATTAGGGGAGAGATTTTGGGGCAGGCAGGAAGATTTTGGGTGCAGAAGTGTCACAAATAAAGGAACCCACATAAAACCCCCACCCCAAAAAA
>VZRM01005558.1:142750-152817 GCA_013397955.1 Grantiella picta
GGGGGGGTTCTAAAACAACCCTTTTACCTCTCAAATTACAACAGAAAATTAGAGTGGGTGAGTGATGGTCACAAAATATTGACAACTGCGATGACACAAAATTCAGGGATCCAAACACATTCCAAAAAGGAGATTATTCCTTTGTGGGAATTAAATCCATTCATACCTTCTCATCCCAGGCATTGGATGCAACCTTTCCATGGGGCAATTCCAAAATATTGGGCTGAACACATCCTGCCTGCACACTCCAGGTGCTCCAGACAGGACAAGAGATCAATCAGGATGGAAATTCCTAAGATTCTGACTCAATATTTCCATGTTTTTCCTTCTGTGTGCACTGATTTTCCCTTTTTTCCAGAAGATGAATTGGCAAAGTCTCCTTCAGGCAGGAAAATGCCTCAAAAAATTGTTAAACAACACTGGAAAAGGATCAAATCTCTCCTGCCCAAAACTTGGCACGTCTTAAAATGACTCTGGCAATTCCTTTGTTCGGGGAAAAGGAATTGGAAAGGTGTTTGCATCCCACTGACTGTGATTCCAGCTCGCTTTCCAATTCCACACGGAGCAAAACTCGGCAAACTCCAGCAATCCCGAATAGCATCATTCATGTCTTGTTGAGCTCTCCTGGCACACCTTTCAATGACTCCCACGAGTGCCAAGGAACAGAATCTGGGAACGATTCCCACTTTCCAAGGGAATTGCAAAGAGATATTTAGGGGGGAAGAAAAGAGAGGCTGGTTTGGTTTGCAGCTTGAAATAAAGCCAGGATTAAGGGCTGGGATTGAGGGATTGGAAAGGTGGGGTTCAGGGAATCAGCGCAGTGGGAAGCAACAATGGGCTGATGTGATTTCTGAAGGAAAAGGAAGGGAAGAGAGGTAAAAATCAGGGAATGTTTAAACTTGGACAAAACAGCACAGGGAAAATGAGTTGCAGTCATGGATTCAGCATTCCCTGAGGGACAGGAGGGACAGGAATGGCTTCCCACTGCCAGAGGGCTGGATAGATGGAATTTTGGGACTTAGGAATTCCTGGCTGGGAGGGGGAGGAGGAGCTGGGATGGAATTCCCAGAGAAGCTGTGGTGCCCCTGGATCCCTGGCAGTGTCCAAGGCCAGGCTGGACATTGGGGTTGGAGCAGCCTGGGACAGTGGGAGGTGTTCCTGCCATGGCAGGGGTGGAATGGATGGGATTTAAGTTCCCTTCCAACCCAAACCATTCCATAACACTTAAAGGCTCTTCCCGATTACACCATTCCAACCCAAACAATTCCAAGATCCCATAGCACTTAAAGCCTCTTCCCAAATATACCATTGCAATCCAAACCATTCCATGATTTCATAACACTTAAAGGCTCTTCCCAACAACACCATTCCAGCCCAAACAATTCCAAGATTCCATAGCATTTGAAGCTCTTCCCACCTACATCATTCCAACCCAAAACATTCCAAGATTCCACAGCAGTTGTAGATCTTCCCAATTACACCATTTGAAGCCAAACCATTCCAAGATTCCACAACAGCTGAAGGCTCTTCCCAACAACTCCATCCCAACCCAAACCATTCCACGATTCTGTAGTGTTTGAAGCTCTTCCCAACTACATCAATCCAATCCAAACCATTCCAAGATTCCATAGCAGTTGGAAGTTCTTCCCAACAACTCCATTCCAACCCAAACCACTCCAATTCCCACGGCTCCTGGATTCTCCAAACTTAAAGGATTCTTTCATTTTTATTGTGATTTCACTTTCTTGGGCTCGCGTGCAAATTCCCTGGATTTTGCCAGAGATTTCTCCTTAATGATGTATTTACCTAGTTAGCATAATTGTCTGCAATTATGTAATTAGTGTTCATATGTGTAATCATTGGAACATGGAATTATCCCTAATTACGCCATTAAAGCCTGCGAGTCATAAATATCTTTATCATTTTGATTGATAGACATATGGGGAGGGGGGAGAAAAAAAATCTCACTCGTTATTTTTATCTCCTTGGATCACGAAATCTGCAGGAGGATGAGGATTCAGCCCAGAATGCTGCTGGAATTATTTATATAATTAATATTATTTCTATAATTTATGTTATTTCTCAAAATTAGGGCAAGGTTGTTCCTTTGCAAGAGAATGAGAAAAAAACGACTCTAAAATGAGGAGGCAAATTAAGGGAAGAGTCACCAAAAGTGCAGCAAGATTTTCCTGTGAAAAGAAATTGAGAATGATCTTGAAATGTTTAATTGTTTCATGTCTAGCATCCACTTGATTTTAGGAAAAAAAAATAAGACAGGAAAAGAGAGAACAGAGAAAAATCCCACAGAAATCATTCTGATGGAGATGCTGTCAAATCCTAAAAAAGGATTTTCAAACTCCCTGAAGTTTTAGCCCCTCTGAGAAATCTGGATTGATCAGAAATGTCAATATTTCCCTTTGATTCTGTTTTATTTCAGCATCTGTTCTGGGGCTCTGTAGAACAGCACGAGAATAAACAACTGGCCCAAAATCATTGAATTGGGACAGCAAAAATTGGGGCTTTTTTGAATTGCTTTGGGCTGGGAAGGCAAATTTTGACCCTCTGATGAAATATTTTCATTTATTTCAAGTTCAATAAATACTTTCATTTATTTCAAGTTCAACTTTTGCTCTTCAAGCTCAGGGCTTTTGGTTTTTTTCCTGACATGAAGATCAGTTTATTAAAAAAGAAAAGCAAAAAAAAATTAATTAAAAATCAAGTGGCTGAGCTGCCTCAAAAATCTTGGAGGATTCAAGGGGCAGCCTTAAAAAGCAACATTCGGGAATAAATCTCAATTGGGAATATAAATCCTCCTGGATATGGACTTTCCAGCCTGATAAACTCAATCTGAGCATCCAAGTGCTCAGGTGAACAGCAGCTAAATCTGCCTGGAGCTTCCCAAAGCAGCCATTCCCAGCTGGCTGAGGAGGAAGGAGAGCTCTGTCCATGAGAAAATATCATCCATGGAAACGGCAGCATGGAGATTCAAACATCACAGAAAAGATCCAGAGGGGTTGTTATCCCATCCCAGCAGGAACATCCCAATTTGTCCAAACTCTCTCCCCATCAGACACCTTGGATGGATGAGGTTTTGGGAGCAGAATTACTTCCCTTAAAATTTAAAAGTAATAAACTCCAGAGCCTTAGGAGTTCATGAGATCCTAGAATTCCAGGATGGATTGGGTTGGGAGGGACATTAGGGATCATCCATTCCACCCCAGCCATGGCAGGGACACCTTGCACTGTCCCAGGCTGCTCCAACCCCAATGTCCAGCCTGGCCTTGGACACTGCCAGGGATCCAGGGGCACCACAGCTTCTTTGGGAATTCCATCCCAGCCAGGAATTCCCAATTCCCAATCTCCCATCTCTCCCTGCCCTCTGGCAGTGGGAAGCCATTCCCTGTGTCCTGTCCCTCCATCCCTTGTCCCCAGTCCCTCTCCAGCTCTCCTGGAGCTCCTTCAGGCCCTGGCAGGAGCTCTGAGCTCTCCCTGGATCCTTCCCTTCTCCAGGGGAACATTCCCAGCTCTCCCAGCCTGGCTCCATCCCTGGAGCAGCTCCATGGATTCCTCTGGATCTCTCCAGCAGCTCCACATCCTTCTGCTGTTGGACCCAGAGGTGAAAGCAACTCCTCAGGATTCTCCAGGAGAAAATGCCTTCCACTCCATCCACAGCAACGGGAATGATTCCCGATTATCCTCCAGAAAAAGCCTCTCAAGCATTCCCTCAGGAGCTCTCATTCCAAAGCCACCAGCACTTCTCCTCCAGCCCTGGCTGATCTGCATAAGCCGCTGGTTTCCCTGGATACCAAATTATCCTTTTACTCATCAAATCCATTCCTTTCCTGCAAGACCTCCCAGCAGCAGCCCTTGTTCCAGAACCACCCACCTCCCTGTGCCTGGCAGAGCAGAGCTTTCCATGCTCCTGGAAAAGCAGCTCCCGGTGCGTTATCCCAGAGCTCCTTTTCCAGCCTTTTCCAAGCCCATCAGAACCAGGGAAATCAAAGCACAAGGAGGAAAACAAAAGACTGCAGAGTGTTGGAGGGGAGAAAAGAGGTGCAAAACATTCCGAGGACAAATGGCTGTATTTCTGTAAAACTGGAATTTTTCCCTGTTTTCCTCATGGTGATGGGAGAGTCCTGCTCTGTAAATTTTCCATAAGGGATTTCTGGTGGATTTGAAGCTGCCCAAGTGTCACCACAGAACTGTTCTGGTGCCAGTCTCCAAACTGGATGTCATTTCCAGCTCCATGTGATTCCCTCCAGGCTCATCCCAATGATTGCTGAGGCTTTAACAAGTCTGGGCTCAATAATCCCAGCTGAGGGAGTGGGAATTTGGGTTTGAAACTCAGATTCCAATCCAAATTTGGGATTGAAATCCAAACTTTCCTTGGCCTGATGCTACTTTTTTCTGGATTTAACCCAACCTCTTGCCCTCAACACTTCCAAGCCCTTTTTACAAACCTGCAAACACATTCCTTGTGGAGAGACAGAGGCCACCTGGAGCCAGGAAAACAGGCAGGAGCTGCTCAGATTATTCAGGATAAAACAATGGATTAATTTAATTCCTTTTATCAGCTCGCAAACCACTGGAATCATGGAATGGTTTGGGATGTTAAAGATCATCCTGTGGCCAGTGACACCTTCCACTGTCCCAGGCTGCTCCAAACCCAATGTCTAACCTGGCCTTGGACACTGCCAGAGATCCAGGGGCACCACAGCTTCTCTGGGAATTCCATCCCAGCTCCTCCCCATCCTCCCAGGTGGGAATTCCTAATTCCCAATATTCCACCTAAGCCTATTTCCTGTCAGTTTAAAACCCTTCCCCGTCATCCTGTCACTCACAAACTCCTTGGAAAGCATCGAGGTGTCCCCATGAGCAGACACAGGTAACTGTGGCACATTATGAAAACCCCTTAATTACTGAAAATGCACCCCCTAATTACTCCCTGTGATTAGCGGAGCCTCCTCCAACGCTGCACAACAGGATCCTGCCTTCCCCTTTCAACACACAGAAAGGAAACATTCCCATTCCCTGACACTCCATCCACAAAAACAGAAAAAGCAGCATTTCCCCCCAAAAAAACACCCAACAAAAAAAACCCCCACATTCTGTTCTCTTTGATCAGCTGCAAGTGGGACACGAAAGGCTCCTTTGAGGCGAAGTGGGGGCCACGATTTTTATTTTAATTGATAAGAATTCTTATCAAGTGCTGATGCAGCCCAGAAAAGGGGGTGTGGGAGGAGAGTCCCTCACACGGGAGCAGCTGTTTGCCCACCCCACTCCGCAAATCCTTGGAGCAGTAATTGGAGCCTTGTTAGGAAAATTAAAGCTGATTCCATCTGACACTCCTCAGTTCACGGGAAGACTTTACAAATGTTCACTGAACACCTGACAAAATCCAGCCTGACTCATGCCTAAATTAGCCTGGATTTTATGCTGGGGAAAGGAAAAAAAAAAAAACCTTTCCTAAATGTTTGACTCAATAAAGCTCCCATTTAGCACCGAAAAAATGTTGCCAACCTCCTCCAGCATGGAAAGAAATGTGTGATTAAGCTTTACATGACGTTTCTGCTGCTCTGAGGAGTTCATTTGATGTTTTCTCCCTCGTGCAGCACCTGAATTCCCACCTCTGCAGAGCTCACTGCAAGCCTGCCCTGCTCTGGCTGACAGCAGGGATGAGCGGGAATTGTGACAAAAATCCAGGACAGGAATCACAGCATCCACAGGGAGCGACAGCATGGAGTGAGAGACTCCTGGAGCTGCACAAGGATCTTTGAGAATGTGCCTCTGAGCACATCCTGAGCTCTGATCCCGCTGAACTCTTCCCATCAGAATCATGGAGTTGTTAAGGTTGGAAAAGCCCTCCAAGATTATTAATTCCAAGAGATGCTCCAGGGAGAGCTCAGAGCTCCTGCCAGGGCCTGAAGGAGCTCCAGGAGAGCTGCAGAGGGACTGGGGACAAGGGCTGGAGGGACAGGACACAGGGAATGGCTTCCCACTGCCAGAGGGCAGGGATGGATGGGAGATTGGGAATTGGGAATTCCTGGCTGGGATGGAATTCCCAGAGAAGCTGTGGTGCCCCTGGATCCCTGGCAGTGTCCAAGGCCAGGCTGGACATTGGGGCTTGGAGCAGCCTGGGACAGTGGGAGGTGTCTCACCATGGCAGGGGTGGGATGGGATGATCTTTAATATCCCTTCCCACCTGAACCATTCCAGGATCCCATGAATTCCATATTTTAATATATATATTCATATACAGACATGAGCTTCAAGCCTCCTTCCAACCCCAACCACTCCCTGCTCCGTGGCACTTGGGTCACCCCCTTTGGCCACCGGAATTCCCAGCAGGCAGGATGTGTTTCTCCAGGCCCACAACCCCCTGGAGCAGCATTTCTCCCGGCTCTGCTCCAGCCGCACAATCCCAGGAAGCAGTTGGGATCTCCTGGCAGCTCCAAGGGCAGCAGCTCCTGTTGGCTCAGTGGCATCAGCACAGCACCCAACTCCTCCAAGTGGGAACAAAACACAGCCAAACAGAGGCAGGGAGGGATTCTGGGGCTCCTAAAAGCAGATCCTCCTCTGCTCTGCTTCCCGGGAAAGCCACAGATCCACCACACTCTTCACAGCCCTCCAGCACTGAGTGCACTCCTGGATTTTTCCTGCAGAAAAGGATGTGGCCTGATGATAGCACTGCCTGGGAGAAGGGTGGCAGGAGGATGTGAGGAGGTGGAATCTCGTTAAGAGGTGTTGCAACCTCAAAATAGGCAAAATCCCGGAGCGTGCAGCTTCCAGATGGTTGGAATGACGTGTGGAAGTGGCAGCTGCTGCTTCCCGACCCCGGGGAGGGGACAGGGGACAAGTGTGGGGAGGCAGCAGCTGGCAGAGGGCACTGGGCCACCCATGAGCACAGGGAGGGACTGGGGGAGCACTTGGGCTGCTGGCAGCTCCACACATTTTTCTGCTTGGAATGTGTCATTCCCACTGGGATAATGTCAGCCGAGGTGACATGGGGAAAAATCACACCCAGAGCAGTGGAAACTCCAAGGAGGGGAAGGTTGGGCTGCAAACGAGGTCTTTATGGACTCATGGAATCATTCTGGATGGAAAAGCCATCCAAGATCGACTCCAACCACTCCCAGCACTGCCAAGGCCACCACTGCTCCATGTCCCCAAGTGCCACATCCACTGGGCTTTTAACCCCTCCAGGGACGTGGAATCCACCACTGCCCCAGGACAACCTTTTCCATTTCCATGAAGAAATTTTTCCTCATCTCCAGTCTAAACCTCATCCAGCACAACTTGATGACATTTCCCATTTTCCTATCACTTGTTACTTGGGGAAGAAAAGCCTGGATACAATTCCCGTCAGGAATTTCTCATTTATCTTTTAATGGCCAACCAGGAACACAAAATCCCAGCCAATCCCTGCTCATCAGGTGCTTCTTTCTCTGCTCCCCACAATCCAAATGTCATTCCTTACTTTATTCAAAAATCAAACAAACCTCTCCTGACAGCAGCAATTCATGGGGAAAAAAAGGGTTGCATTCACCTCACCTTCGTGGGGATAAAGCCTTTTAAAAATTCCATTCAAGAAAATGATTTCTATGGCAACTAATGGTGCATTCCAAAGCTGAGTGTGAGAAGGTGGGAAATCGGGAATAATGAACAATAATTGTGTGGAAAAGCTCAAAATCGCTCCATGGATGACAAGCAGACATTCAAGGATGGCTTGGGATGCTCAGTTTTATATTTCATCAGGAGTGAGGTAAATTTTGAGGATTAACTGAGCAATTATTTGTAATTCTCCTCCCTTCCAACAATCCCTACATCCTATTTTTCTTCCCAAAACCCTCATTGATACTGAGAAGAGTCCAAGAAAATGCAGAAGAGAAGTTCAAAAAAATTTCAATCAGTTTGCAGCTGGAAAGTGTAACCCCTGCTCTGAACCCAGGAATTTCCCTGCCTGGAAATAATCCTAGGGCCAATTTTGGGGCACGTGGTGAGAAGGCAGCAAAGAGAGCTGAAAAAATGGGAAGATTTGAAAAATCCAAGGATTTGTGTTCAAAGGGAAGCTCCCCCTGAGCAGAGTCACTGCAAGGATGACTTGGAGCAGATCAGAGACATCCCCGAGTCATCAGATCCCAAAGAACAACATCCATTGATCCCAAAGTTGAAAGAATAAATGCTGGGAAGACAAAAAAGGGATAAATGTGTGCTTTGGTAAAGCAGAAAAGAGGAGTGACAGGAGAGAAAGAAAAAAAAAGGAAATATTCGTTGATTTCTCCTCCTCTCCCAGACCCATCACGGGCAGCCTCTAATCCCACAGATTAGAAATCCCTGGGAATGTTCAAGGCTTGGAGCAGCCTGGGATAGCTGAAGGTGTCCCTGCCATGGCAGGGGTGGCACTGGCTAATCTTTAAGCTCCTTTCCAACCCAAACCATTCCGTGATTCCATGATTTTATAAATTCCCATTCCAGGATTGTTTAGTTCTTCCAGCATTTAAAACAAAAGGAGTTTCAACGCCAAGAATTATTGGAAAATTTGAGAAACCTGGAAGCGTAAAAGCATCCTTGGAATGCACAATTCCATATTTTATAACCTCACTCCCCAGCTTCTGGCCAAACAGCAGATGGAAAACAATTTCCATACAATTTTAAACTCAGATATGAGAACATCCTGTAGAAAAAATCAGGGGAAAAATTGGAATGCGGGAAACATCAGCCCTAAACCACCACAGAATAAACTTCCACTTCTTTAGCTTTAAATCTTCTCCTTAAATTGGAAACAATCATGGAATAAACAGCCAGAAATCACCAATCCTCCTTCCTGGAGGAGCCCCACACTGAAGGTCTCCCAGGGAATTCCCCTCTCCCAGCTCCTGCCTGCCCCCTGCACTTCCAAGAGCAAAGGGTTTAATTCACCACCTTGGGAAGAAAATCCCGGGTGATTATCCTGATTAAAAACTGATTAATGAGGTGCCCTGGCCCAAGGGGTGGGGATGAGGACACACCAGGCAGGTGCAGCACGAGTTGTCAACCTTCTCAAGCTTGATAAAATAGGGTCAGACCTGGGAAAAGCTGATTTATTCCTGGTGAATTTTGATTTATCCAGCTGCAGTGCTGGGGGTTCCATGATATCCCAGATCCAGGCGCACAGGGAGACCTTCCCAAGCTCCTGGGTGTCCCTGCCCCAGCTGTTCCCTCTTCCAGAGTTCCAGCTGAATTTCTGAGGACAAATCCCCTTGGATGTGAAGATCCCTGTTAATAGCACAACTCTGGGGTTTTTCACTCAACAATTGCCATCCCCATATTTGTTTTCCTTCTCTTCCACCGCCAGCCTCCATGGATCTCCAACACACCACTCTAAAGTGCAATATTGCTGATTTTAGCACCAGATTTTCACAAACCTGATCAACATTCCTGTTGTTGGCGTTTCCCCTGGAACACCTAATATCCACCCGCCAGTCAGGATGGATCCCACTAACTGGATCCCGCTGGAGCCCAACTTGTAGAGGGTCCGAGGGGACAAAAGGTGTGGTGGGCAGGGACTCACCTGGGGCCGGGGGTGGCCGGTGACCAGGCAGGTGAGCTCCAGGGTCTCTCCCTCGCGGATGGTGTAGACCCTCTCGGAGTAGCGCTCCTCCTCGATGTTGCAGGCCAGGCCCGAGTGCACGATCCGCACCGTGGGAGGGGCTGCAGGCCAGGAGAGAAACGGGATCAGAATCACAGGGATCACGGGATTACGGTATGTTCTCGGTTGGAAAAAATCCACAAGGATCAAGTTCATGTTTTAATGGAATTGAACCCGAGCTCGGTGTTCTCAGCGCCGTGATCCAACTGAGTCCATCCCAGACCACTCCAACTCCTGAGTGGATGGTGGGTACAAAGCCAGGAGAGAAACGGGATGAGAATCACATGGACCACAGAATTACAGGATGTTCTGAGTTGGAAAAAACCCACAAGGACTGAATCCAACTCTTCAGGGAATCAAACTCAACCTCAGCATTCTCAGCTCCCTGTTCCAACCATCCCATCCCATCCCATCCCATCCCATCCCATCCCATCCCATC
>VZRM01005558.1:152842-182117 GCA_013397955.1 Grantiella picta
ATCCCATCCCATCCCATCCCATCCCATCCCATGCCCCTCCACCCCTGGAACCAGCACTGAGTATCTCCCCCACATAGATACTCCTTGTTTACTCAGCACTTACTCACTCAGCACAAGAGATTTCCATGGTTTTTATTAATCCCTAGCAATCCCCTGAACGAAACCTTCACCACCCCGCCTGCATTCCAATTTTTTTGTTTCCATTTCTGAAATGAACTCCGCGTTATTGTTTTTATTCTATATCTTCCTAAATGCATTATCACACTCGTTATGCAAATGAAAAGACTTAATTAAAGCAGGAAAATTAAGCAGGAGAAACAGCGGCGCTGATGCTGCTTCCTTTCCAAATCCCGTTGCTGTCAGCAGGATCAGGATTTGGAGCAGGAGCTAAGGTCAGGAGGAACCTTACTTTAATTTCCTTGTAGGTACAACCTGTAGTACAGGAATTACTCGGCTTTACACGTTGTAAGTGTAAGGAAACCGCGAGATTGCTGTTCATACACCTGCATAAATCCCAGCTCTACTCCCACAAGTCTCCAAAGCTCATTCCTGGCTCCACGATTTCGCTTCTGAACCACGACATTCACAACTGTGATCATTTCCAGGGAGCGAATCAATAGGAGAAGGAAGCTGATTTACAGTCCCAAATAAAATCACAGAAACTAAAGAGCGCAGGGGATAAAATAGAATTCTGTGGATTTCCAGGATTTCTGTCCATCCATGTGATGCCATCGAGCTCCCAGCCCGGTTCCCCAAGGAGAAGCCTTAAGACTTCTCCCCAAACTGCTTCCAACGGCTGGATTCCCTTCCCAAGGCTGCTTTTCCAGGTCTCTGTGCTGAACATCACACCAATCCTGCTTCTCTGATCGTTTTACAATTCCTCTGCTAAGATCCACATGGAATTCCTGGGACGCAGCAGGAACCACAGCATTCCTGGTCCAACCCACACACAGCTCCCAGCTGACACAGCCCATTGTGGGATCCTGATCCAAATGCCTGGGATTGATACAAACCTGCCAAGAATCCCAATTTCCAAGCCTGGCTCTCCACAGCCTGAAGAAAATGAGACTCGAGGCAAGGAGGCAGAGGAGGAGGAAAGAATGGAAGTTTCCTCCATAGGAACACGGAATTGTTTGGGTTGGAAGGACTTTAAATCCCATCCCATTCCAACCTGACACCTCCCACTGTCCCAGGTTGCTCCAAGCCCCAATGTCCAGCCTGCCATTGGACACTGCCAGGGATCCAGGGGCACCACAGCTTCTCTGGGAATTCCATCGCAGCCCTCCCCACCCTCCCAGCCAGGAATTCCCAGTATCCCATCCAACCCCACACTCAGTTTGAAGCCATCTCTCCAGCAAGCTCTGCTCTTCCAGCCACCACATCCAGAGTTCCAAATCTCCAACAGTTTTCCCTCTCCACTGTTCTCCAGAAGGTTTAGCAAAGACCAACACATCCCTGCTCCAGGTAGCTTTGTGAGCCAAAATTCCTCCCAAGTTTCAGTTATTCCAATGCAATGATGGAATAAAGGTGCTTGGAGCAGCCTGGGACAGTGGAAGGTGTCCCTGCATGGCAAGGGTGGAATGGGATGGGATTTAAGTTCCCTTCCCACCCAAACCATTCTGGGATTCCATGATTCCCTTGTCCCACAGATGCAGGCAGCTCTTTCCAAGAAGTTCCTGTCACTCCTGGAAGGACAGGAATGTCCTTGTTAGGAGTCAGGGCCATGTGTCCCACTCTGACCCGGACAGAATCTGTTAATTCCTAATCATGATTATTTTTCCAAGTAGAACAGCAGCACTAATGCTTGGTTTTGGTGCTGGTTTTTCCCTGGAATTCCTAGCAATGCTGCAACCTCTCCACACTCCTCAGCATCCCAGGACATGGAATGTGCTCCTTGTCTGGTCACTGACAGGGCTCTGAGCCACCACTGGGACTTCAATCATCTCCCACACCACAAATTCCAAAACACGGGAATGCTGGAACAGAGCCAAGGAGCAGAAAGGTAAAAGAGGGTTCAGCACAGCTCATCAAACTTGGGATCTTATTGGAGGAGGCAGCAACATTATTCCAACATCCTTTAAAATCCATATTCCATTAATATTACATTTTTATTCATATTCTATTCATCTAGCTCCAAATTACAGCTGAAGTGTCCTTCATTTTCGTGTCTCTGCCACTCTTCTGTATCCATTAAATTTGGGAAGGAACAGAAAAGGAAAAACACCCCCCTGGGTGTTATTATCTCCAAGGAAAACACTGCTTTAAGAGGAGATCAAACCAATCAAGGAAAATAACAAATATTCTCCTTCCTTTAAGTGAAAAATCTTATGGTTCAGAAGACATCCCGTAATTATGAAATGTCACCTCCCTCTTTTCCTGCAGGAATATTCATTCCAGCTCTTTCTGAAAGCTGCCTCCAGGGATTTCATACATTAAAATAATATAAACTTAGCATTGATTTTGTTCGTGACATTTGAAGAGAATTTGTCTGGTGATTACACACAGAAAATGCTGCACAGATCCATCCTGGCGCCATTCCTGGCAAGGCACAACCTGGAGCAAGGAAAAGTTGTCCGAGGAAAAGACAAAACAACAAATCCAAGCACAACCCCTCCTTCTGCTGGAATTGTGTGGAATCCCAACAAGATTCCTTCTTTCCGTGAAAAATGGCGCCACGTTGCCCTTCCTGTGTCTCCTGACAAAGATTGTCCTCTTGGCTGCTCTTTTCCACTGATTTCAAGGGATAGATGGGATATTTGGAATGAATTCCTGGCTGGGAGGGTGGGGAGGCCCTGGGATGGAATTCTCAGAGAATCCCCAGGCTTGGAGCAGCCTGAGATGGTGGAAGGTGTGGATTCCAGGGTTGGAACTGTATGGGCTTTAAGGTTCCTTCCATCCCAAACCATTCCGGGATTCAAGTCCATGTTTTCTGGTCACAGCTCTTTCCTGGTTCAAAGCTCATCTCCCACACACAGAGATTTGGGCAAGACTCGGTTGGAAAACAGTGGTGGGAGAATTAAACTCTGCCCAACATCAGAACTCAGATCCTGGAAATAATCCCCTTAATCTGAGCATTGCTAAGATCTTCCTGATTCATGGAATGTGTAGGATTCCCTAAAACCTAATTAAAAAGAGATATTTTTGGGAAATAGGAGATCCGTAATGGGATCCTGCTGGAAAATGCAGGATGGATTTGTCGTGAATCAAATTCTTCTCCCCTCCTGCAGCCATGGGTTTTCCTCCTGATCCATACTCTGCACCAGGAGCTTTTCCATAGAAAACTGATTAGCAGGAGTGAAGCCCCCAGTGAATTGAGCACAGTTCTACATGAAAAGAAGGAGGAAATAATGGGTTTTCTCAAGAAAAAGGAGATTTAAAGTAATTGCAGATATTTCCTTCTCTCAGAATTAAGTATTCCCATATTATCCCAGCTCTTAATTCTCCTAACTGCAAATGGAGTGACCAGGAATCTCCAAGGTATTGCTGTGGGAATGCACTGCCCTCATCAAGGTGGAATTTGGAGTATTTTACTGCAGGTAATTTGGGATTTGGGGCTATTTTCCCAACTGGAGGTGAGGCTCAGTCCTCAAATAAATGTATTCTTGAAATGGCTTTTTTTGTTCTTGTCTAAGTGCCGTTTTCTTTGGGGAAAGTCAAATGTTACACGAGTCGTTTTTACTGAATAAATGTGCCATTTATGGAGAAATCCTTCATTTTGGCTCTGAGCTGAGACAAATTCCAGGTGCCTAACAGAGGAAACTTTCAGGGAGATGATGCTGACCTGATTTAAAACCAGCTGTACCATTCCCGGATCAATCCCTATCATTCCTAAATATTTCCCACCTGCCTTCCCTCGGGAATATTTCACCATGAGAATATTTATTGTTCACCACCCTCTGAATTTATCCCGAGCCAAACTTTCCCATCAAACAGAAGGACAAAGTCACCTCTGATCCCATTTTGGGCTGATTTTTCCACCTTGCTCAATCTTCCCCCAATCCCTATGACTGAACCATTGTTAGTGGAGCTCGGGAAGGTTCAGTGATGGATGTCACTGTCATTCCAAAGCTCCCGGATAATCAAATCCCACTGCTGCTTCCCAGCACTGCTGCCACGGCCTGACCTAATTTTGACACTACAAAGCTTATCAGTGCTGCATCTATTGAGTTAGAGCTGCCCGAATGCTGTTTTTCCAGGAACAGATGGATTTATGGCTTTTTTCCACCCTTTACAACTCCTTGCACTGCTGGTTCTTGTTCCTGCTGCCGGGCAGGTGTTAAAAACTGACAGAGTTCAGGGAGGGATCAGGAAAAGGGCAGGAGATCTCCTCAGACAGGAGTTTGGGATGGGATCATGAAATCCCAGAATGGATCTGGAAGGAAACTTAAGTCCCATCTCATTCCCACCCCAGCCATGGCAGGGACACCTTCCACTGTCCCAGGCTGCTCCAAATCCCAATGTCCAACCTGGCCTTGGACACTGCCAGGATATCCTTTCCAAAAACTCATGGAATGTGAATTTTCTGTGAAATCCAGAGAAGGAAATACTTCCAAAAACCACGGGAATCATTCGCCTTAATGATTCAACACCTCACCACTTCCTTTTCATCAGCTTTAATTTGTCCTTAATCATTTCTCCTGCCTTGTTTAGCAGCCCAGAGCAACCCTGCTGACATTCCAGTCTCTCTGTATCCTAGAATTGTTCTGGTTGGAAAAATCCCCTGAGCCCATCGAGTCCAACCGTTCCCAGCACTGCCCCCGTGTCCCCAAGTGCCACAACCACAGGGCTTTAAATCCCTCCAGGGATGGGGATTCCACCTGGGCAGCTGTGCCAGGGCTGGACAGCTCTTTCCAGGGAGAAACTCCTCCTGATACCCAAATTAAACCTCCCCTGGCACAGCTTGAGATCTTTTCCTCTTTCTCCTTGGAAGAAGCCACCAATCCCCACCTGGAGACAAATCCCCTCCAGGGAGTTGTGGGAGCAAATAAACCATCAGGAACCCCTTTTTCCCGCCCCACACACATTCCCTGTGGAAATTCCGCCTGTTTTTCCCTCAGACGAGCCACGGACAAATCCCTGAAAGACCAATTCCTGCCATTTCCATGGAGCAAAGGTCTCCCAGTGATCTGCCACCACCAGGTCACCCCCGTGTGTCCCTGCCCAGGCGAACAATTAGGGATAATTCCCTCTGCGCTCCTGCAGGAATTTATTTCCTGACTTAACTCCTGCTCTTTCTTTCCCTCATCCAGAGTTCAGCTAATTCAGCTCCAGGAGAGGAACTGCTCTTCTCCATGCCTAAGGTCACGAGGGGATTTAGGGATTTTGGCTGCCACGTCATGGTCCCAAAAAAAATCCCAGGATAACGGGGGTTCTCTCGCTTCCGCCAGCACCACATGTGGGACACTCAGGGCAAATAACCTCAGAATTAAAAACTGAATTGTCTGGGTATCAGCACTGAGAAAATATCCCACTGGTCTGGGAATTCCAGGCAGGGTTTTTAAGGAATTTTTGGATTTTTGCGCTGTTTTAAGCTGGGTTTTTGTTTTAAGTGAGAAGAAAGTCACTGAGAGATACTGCCTTGTAATTCTTATTTCTGCTTGAAACCCTGCAACTGAGGTTTGGTTTTTTTTTTTTTGCCTTTTTTTGGTTTGTTTGTAGTTTTTTTTTCTTTGTGTTTTTTTTTTCTTTTTTCCTTTTTTTCTTTTTTTCTTTTTATACTTAAATAACAGCCAGGGAAATTACTACTTCCAAATTTCCCAGCCCTTTATTCCAGCATTTCCAGAGGATGCCACACACAGTTCCTGGGGTAATTCACAGCATTCCAGGTTGATCTATCCCTCCCACCCGACAAAAAGGGCATTTTCCATCTGTTTCCCACTGATTTGATGGGAATCTCAGAGATGAGCACAGAGGGAATTCCACTCCCTCCCTGAAGCTCTCCTGGAGCCTTTTGCATCCCACGGATCGCAGGCAGCGGGATCAAGGCAAATTCTAAAATAAGACAAGGAATCATCGACGAGTTGGAGGGTTTAATTGAAGCAACACTTTGTTGTCGCTGCCATCGCAAAACACGACAGTGCCAAACCCTTCTCAGCACCATCGCAGGCTGGCAGCAAACACATCACACTTATTGGCCTGTCGGGAGCACGAAATAATCTGTGGAATTTCCCCCCCTCCCTGGGAAAAAGCACAGAGGGATGAAAATCAAGTCACGTTCAAAATCGCCTCGTCAAAAACGGCTCCTGAATTCGAAACGATTTGCAGAGTTTGCTAAAAGCTCTTTTAGAAATGTGGTTTTAAGTTATATTCTTCATTTTTTTGCCTTAGCAGGAAGTGCTGGTGGAGCAGTTCCTGCCAGGCAGAGTTGAGGACATGGATTTGTCCCACAGGGAAAATGAAGGTATGAAAAATGAGGGTGAGAGGAAACTGCCTCAAGGTGTGCTAAGGATTTAAATGGGATCTTGGAAATTAGGAATTCCTGGCTGGGAAGGTGGGGAGGTGCTGGGCTGGAATTCCCAGAGAAGCTGTGGCTGCCCCTGGATCCCTGGCAGTGTCCAAGGCCAGGTTGGACAGGGCTTGGAGCAGCCTGGGACAGTGGAAGCTTGCAAAGTACTCAGGATTATGCTCTAAGTCCAACTGTTTCCCCATTTAGCAGGAGTTCAAGACAGATATTCATGGAATTATTAAGCTTGCAATATACCTCTAAATTCATCCAACCATTCCCAGCAGTGCCAAGGCCACCACTGACCCATGTCCCCAAATGCCACATCCACAGGGATTTTAAATCCCTCCCGAACCTACGCCAGGGCTGGGGAACCCTTTTAGGGTGGAAATTTTCCCAAATATCCAATCTAAACCTCACAGAATCATTGAGGTGGAAAAAGCCGTCCAAGGCCATGGAGTCCAGGCTGTGCCCAAAGCCCACCTTGTGTCCAGCGCAGAGCTCTGAGTGCCACAGCCAGGAATTCCCTGGACACCTCCAGGGATGAGCACTGCAAACCTCCCTGGGCACTTCCAATCCCTGACCACCCTTTCCATGCAGAAATTCCTGCTGCTGGCCAAGCTGAGCCTCCCCTGGCCAGCCTGAGGCTGTTCCTCTCCTGCTGTCCCTGTTCCCTGGAGCACAGCCTGACCCCCCGGCTGTCCCCTCCTGTCAGCAGCTGTGCAGAGCCACAAGGTCCCCCTGATCCCCTTTGCTCCTCACATGTTTCCTTCTCATCAGCCCAGGAAAAGTCCTAAAACCACAATTTCCAAGGATGTCCCAAAGCAGGAGGAAGTGCTGCAGGTGCTACAAAAACCCCACGCGAATTCCAGCAGCAGGGATAACATCATCCAGAAAAATAAACCTGTCCTTGTCTGGCTCTGGAACAAAAATTCCACTGACTATGGAATCTCAGCTTGGTTTGCTGCCTGAAAAAAGCATAGTTTAATATTAAAGAGGAAATTTTAAATACAGAACCTTCTGTGAATGCAAATCAATGGGGAAATGCCACTTTGGAATGTAAACCAAAAGTAAACAGCTTTTTAAACAACAATTTGCAGTTCTTGGGAGATAGCACAATTCTGTCCCGAGAAAAACAGGAAAACAAATCTCTTTTCAGAATGTAAAATGGTTTCTTGAATTAAAGCCGTGTTTCCCGTACTTCAATGTCTCACACCTCGTTCTCACATCTTTGTTGTCAAACGCTAGGTGGAGAAGGAGCAGCTGAATGACTGGGATATGTTCCCTTTGTAAAGGTGGGAATTTATTCCATGGATTTGAGGTGCTCCAGGCTCTATCGAAACTTATTAATGGGAATGGATCCCTTTGAATCATGGAATGGGTTGGGTGGGAATGGACCTTAAATGTCATCTAATTCCAACAGGGACACCTTCCACTGTCCCAGGCTGCTCCAACCCCAATGTCCAACCTGGCCTTGGACACTGCCAGGGATCCAGGGGCACCACAGCTTCTCTGGGAATTCCATCCCAGCACCTCCCCACCCTCAAAACCAAGAATTCCTTCCCAAAATCCCATCTAATCCTTCCTTCCACCTCCCCAACCACTTCAGCTCCAAACGTGCTTGATCAGGGCAATCACAACGTGCTTTCAGTGCCACACCTGGCGCTCAAAATGTCATTCCCAGCCATTCCAACCACTGATTTCCCTTAAAAACCCCATTTCTTTCAGGCTGTGGCATTGAGAAAAGAACTGGGGACTCTGTCAACCCTGAATCTTTTCCTCCTGTGCAGGAATTCCGGAGCAACAAACTCGGAGTGTTTGAGAGCTTTTCCAGGAAAATTCCAGCTGGTCATAGCATAAATCATCCCATTCCCAAATTTTGGCCAACTCAGGCCATGAGGGGCGATTTTCCTTCATTTTAGTAAATTTTCCCAGAAATTTTCCTTCATTTTAGTAAATCCCAGGCTGTGCTGGGACAGGAGAAAGCTGCAGAGGAGCTGAGGGGACAGAGATCCTGAGAGTTCCTTGGTGTTTCCATGATTTCTGTGCCAGCTTCCCACAAAACCAACAGCGGGTTGTCCAACCAAGGCTGCTTGGAAGAGCCAGCAGGAATTCTGGAGATGTTTAGCCCAGTTTAGAGTGAGATGCTGTGGATGATCCAAGCTCTCCTGGCGCTGGGAACTTATAACATCCCTCAGTCAATCCCTGCTCTCTCCCTTTCCCGGTTTTTGATGGATATGATATCCCATGGCAATATTTCTCCTGGAAGCACTGTTAGGACACTCCTTTGTGTCAAACCATTGGAAATGGAAACAACTCCATGAGCTTTGGCAGCTGAGCCATTATTGAGGCTCCTCCATTATTGGTAAATATCAATATTAATTAGTATTTGGATTGACACAGAGTCCAGCAGAACCAGAAATCACCTCCCTATGGAACTAATTCCTTGGAGAAGCCAAATTACAGCTCGGTATTGATGTGAACACCTCCAGAGCTGAGTTACCCCTCAGCATTCCATGATTTATTTGGACAGCTGATCAACAAATCCATACAAATTAATGAGGAGAATTAATAAACTCCCACCTGGCTCCTCAGACACCACCAGGTCGGGTGATATTGTTTATAGGATTTTCCAGCCCCTTTCCCGGGGCTGAGGATAGCTCCAATCCTATTAAGAGAGGGTAATTAGTCATTAACTTCCATTGGGGAGTCTCTCCTTCCGTGCCAAATTTGTGGGAGTGGGAAATGGATTTCACTTCTCCTGGGCAAAATTCATCACCCAACTCTGCACCAACCAGCAGTGATTACCAAGGGTTGGGATTGATGGAGAGGAACCTCCAGCTCCTCATGGATAAGTTCACAAATGCAAGGAAAATGTTATCCACCATATCAGCTTTTCCAGAGAAAATCCCTGCTCTAATGGAATCACCATGAGATCGGCATCTTCATAAAGCATTAGAGTCAAGATTTAGGAATAAAAAGAGGGAGAAAAGGGGGAAAAAAGCATCTATTCCTTCCATCTTTCCCTATTATCAATAAAACCCTCCAGCATGGCAGATAGGTGGATTTTCTGGAAGTAATTTTCTTATGAAATTTACTGAAAAGTTCTGGTTTTAAGTCTTTTTCTAATTTAATCAACACTGAGACAAAATGGCCCAGGAGGCCACAGAGCTGCTCCAAGGGCTGGAGCCAGGCTGGGAGAGCTGGGAATGTTCCCCTGGAGAAGGGAAGGATCCAGGGAGAGCTCAGAGCTCCTGCCAGGGCCTAAAGGAGCTCCAGGAGAGCTGGAGAGGGACTGGGTACAAGGGATGGAGGGACAGGACACAGGGAATGGCTTCCCACTGCCAGAGGGCAGGGAGAGATGGGATATTGGGAATTGGGAATTCCTGGCTGGGATGGAATTCCCAGAAAAGCTGTGGTGCCCCTGGATCCCTGGCAGTGTCCAAGGCCAGGCTGGACATTGGGGTTGGAGCAGCCTGGGACAGTGGAAGGTGTCCCTGCCATGGCAGGGGTGGCACTGGATGATCCTTAAAATCCCTTTCCAACCCAAATCATTCCAGGACTCCATGAAAGTCCAACACTTCCACCACAATAAACTCCTGACATTGGATTTTGCCCATTCCCACGCAGAGAGAACAAAGCCCAGGAGTTTCAGGAGGAGAAAAACCCAAAAACTAGCTTTCTAGAAGTTTGTTTTCCATCATTAAATTCACAGAATCATTAAAGCAGGAGAATCTTTGAATCACTGAGTCCATCATCCAACACCACCGCTATGGTCACCACTAATCCATGTCCCCAAGTGCCACATCCACATGGTTTCTGAACACCTCCAGGGATGGGGACTCCACCACTGCCTGGGCAGCTGTGCCAGGCCTGGACAGCCCTTTCCAGGAAGGAATTTTCCAAATATCCACCAAAATCTCCCCTGTCCAGCCTGAGGCTGTTCCCTCTCCTGCTGTCCCTGTTCCCTGGAGCACAGCCTGACCCCCCGGCTGTCCCCTCCTGTCAGCAGCTGTGCAGAGCCACAAGGTCCCCCTGATCCCCTTTGCTCCAGGCTCAGCTCCTTTCCCAGCTCCCTCAGCCTCTCCTGGTGCTCCAGACCCTTCCCAGCTCTGTTCCCTTCTAAAAACCTGGTTGCACTCAGGGTATTCCCAATCCCATTTCCCTCCTTAAACCCAACCCAAAATATTTTTCCATGTCACAAGGCCTTGGCTTGATCAGTTTAAAAGGGTTCTTTTGGGGTTTTTTTGGTTTTTTTCTCATTTTTCCCCAGGCAAAGCAACAAACTTCTGGGAGAGATTCCACTTCAATGCCCAGGCCAGGGAAGAACTTCACACAAGGAATATGAATTGGATGAAATGTCCAAGGCTGAGCTTTGAGACAAAATCCTCAGCTGGAAGAATCCAACAGCATCCAACTTCCCCAGTACTTTGCTTTCCACGATCTGCCAATCCTGCTGCTGATCCCAGCAAACAAAATGCCTGAGAAAAACCGGATGAAAACGGAAAGGATGGTAAGAAAATGCCTTCAAAACGCTGAGATTATGGCTTTAAACACACTCCTAATTAATGGATCATAAGCTGTCCTTAATACATTCCTCAGCACAGCAAAACTCTGTCAGATTCCATGGACTCCTGGAATTGGAAATTAATTGGAAGAGCTAAAGATAGCGCCGAAGAATGAAAAATACTGACATATGCTTTCAAACGTCCTTAATCAAAATAATGATTGCATAAATCCTTCGTGCAACCTCGGGAAAAAAAAAATAAAATATTGCTACCTAATATCCTCCTCATTATCTGGGCCCCAAAGTGTTTGATAGCTTTAAATTCCAGCCG
The DNA here is from genome assembly GCA_013397955.1 of Grantiella picta. Lineage (NCBI taxonomy): Eukaryota > Metazoa > Chordata > Aves > Passeriformes > Meliphagidae > Grantiella > Grantiella picta. Next base: position 164,123 of record VZRM01005558.1, read on the forward strand.
ATTTCAGAAGTGTCTGTTAAATATTCAACACGAGATCCAAAAGGTTTAACATCTCTCCGCACATCCATGGGAGACCATCGACTCCGAGCAGGATGTGGGCGAAAAAATCAAGGTTTAAGCTCTTGCTCAAAGCTTTGATCAAACCACATTAAACCGCAGGCAAAAATAAAACATCAAAAGCAGCTTTAACTCCCCTCGATGGGAGCTGCTGAAGCGTGGTGGCACTAGGGGACATCCCAGGACCCCCCAGATCCTGCTGTGCCACCAGGAGTGCCCTGCTTGGGCCAAGCTTGGATAGGGTGTGGGACAACCTGGGATAGTGGAATTGTCCCACGGCAGGGTGGGACTGGATGGGGTTTAAGGTCTCTTCCCACCCAAACCAATTTGGGATTCTCCAAAGGTGGGAATCTGCCCAGGAACCCCGGGCTTGAAACATCCATGGGCTGGGGTGGTGCTGGCATGGAGAAATAGGACCATGGAATGGGGATTTTTGGGGTTTTGTTTCCTCTGGAGCAATGCCAGGAATTCCTCTGTGGATGAAAGGACTGGGAGAGTTTCTGGGTGCAGAGAATGGGAGTGGTTTCCAAGGAAAAGAGAATCCTGGAATGGTTTGGGTTGGATGGCACATTAAATCCCATCCAGTGCCACCCCTGCCATGGCAGGGACACCTTCCACTGTCCCAGGCTGCTCCAACCCCAATGTCCAGCCTGGCCTTGGACACTGCCAGGGATCCAGGGGCACCACAGCTTCTCTGGGAATTCTCTTCCAGGGCCTCCCCACCCTCACAGGAATTCCTGGGAAGCTCAGAGGATGAAATCATCCCAAGCCAGGGAGCAGTTGGATTTTGCAGTTTCACAGAGTCCATGAGTCCATCCTGGGCTCCTGCTGGACCAATCCAAATCCTCTCCATGTGGCCTAGAGAAGGGACATGGCTGAGTGCCACAGCCAGGAATTCCCTGGACACTTCCAGGAATGAGCACTGCAAACCTCCCTGGGCAGCTCCTGAGCACCGTTTCCATGGAGAAATTCCTGCTGCTGTCCACCCTGAGCCTCCCCTGCCCAGCCTGAGGCTGTTCCTCTCCTGCTGTCCCTGTTCCCTGGAGCACAGCCTGACCCCCCGGCTGTCCCCTCCTGTCAGCAGCTGTGCAGAGCCACAAGGTCCCCCTGATCCCCTTTGCTCCTGTCACATCTGACAGCAGCTCCTGCTGCCCAAGTGCTGCAGACAAACCAGGCTTTATTGCACTCCACATCCACCCCTCTGAAGGAATGCTCTTTCCATGGACTTCCACCTGAGGCATCTTGTCCTGGGTTTTGGCTCTTTGAAGGCAGCATTGATTTTCCAGACAGGGCTGAACGAGTTCAGATGATGAAGAAATGTGATCCCAACATGTGTTCGCCTGTGTTTCTTCCCAGAGGGAAAAGCTGCCTGACATTTACCATAGAAATGCTGTAAAGCTTCTGAAAGCTCCGGAAAGAGATCCATGAAGGATGAGCTGAGTCAGGGAGGTTTGGGATGAATACCAGGAAAGGTTGTTCCCAGAGGGTGCTGGCACTGCCCAGGCTGCCCAGGGAATGGGCACAGCCTGAGGCTGCCAGGGATGCACAGGGTGGATTGTTGGGTGTCTGGGCAGGGACAGGGTTTGGACTGGATGATCCCTGTGGATCCCTTTTCACTCGGGATATTCCATGATTCTATAATGGAATGGATGAGAGAGACAGGGATGATGTCCCAGCACAGGACAGAGGAGATTTGGGAGAACACTCAGCAGAGAGGTAACAGAGTTCTCCAAATCCTCCAGCGGGATCAAGGCTTTTCAGGAGAATCCGAATCTCCGTGGGTTTCCTGGGAGGCTGAGGGTTATTTTCCACCCTCACAGCGAGTTCAGGGCTGGATCCTGCTTTTCTGGGAATGAAAAGTGCTTCCAGATTTCAGCCACAGCAAGACCCAGATTTGCACGGCACGGTTTAACTGCTATGGAATGTGCAAACACAGTGTCAACCTCCAGCCTGGGGTGTTCTCCCACTTTTCCTGTCTCTGGATGGATTGAGGCCAAAGAATCATGGAATTTAAATTTCAAAAGCTCTCTATGATCACAAGTCCAACCATTCCCCAGCACTGCCAAGGCCACCACTGATGCCCCATGTCCCCAAGTGCCACATCCACATGGCTTTAAACCCCTCCAGCAATGGGGACTCCTCCAATTCCATAAATAACACACAAGACCCAGGCTAGAGTCCTTCAGGATTAGGATAATAAATATCAGGCATTAGTATGGAAAATCCTTGGAATGCTCCAATCCAGTGTGTTGATTTCTAATATTGACAGCAGAAATCCATCCTCTCCCTTTCATTTCCAACAACCAAACCTGGGATGTTTTCCATCCTCTCATCCCTCACCCTGCCCAGCTGCTTGTGGAGTCTGCACTTCCCCTAACCCTGTTTCCCAATGATTCAATTCCACGTTCATCCAGGGACAAACTTCCCCAGGAGGATTTCAGCCACTGTAACTTCCTGGGTGTTCGATATTGAAGGATTTTCTTCCATCTTAACAAGGCAAGAGCTATTCCTGATCCAATTTTGCATATCTGGAACTTTCTTCTGTCCTGTTTTTCTCTAGTCTAGAGGAGCTGTAGCTGCCCCTGGATCCCTGGAATTGTCCAAAGCCAGGTTGGATGGGTTTGGAGCAGCCTAGGACAGTGGAAGGTGTCCTTTCCCATGGCAGGGGGCGAATGGAGTGGGATTTAAGGTCCCTTCCAACCTAAACCCTTCTGGAATTCTCTGCCAGCTCAGACATCAGAATGTTCACACTCGCCACTGAAATCTACTCAACTTATTCTCCTCAAAAAACCCACAGATGCAAATATTACAACGGTCAAAGTGCCAGCAAATCCATATTTTATCAGATGGTGCATTAGGATATTCATCTTAATGGATGATATTCATCTTTCAGATCACTTCCCCAAGGATTTCTGCCCAGATCCTTTGGAGTGGGCTGCAGCCAAATGGCACCAAACCCCTTGGAGCTGCACAGCACCAGCCCAGCAATGTTTTGAGAATGACTTCATCAAATTTTCAAGAGAACAACTTCCTGCATCTGCCTAGTGATTGTCATCTCCACCAGCCTGGCCTGCAGTCAGTCAGTGGCAGAAATTCCCTTAAAAATCACCAGTCAGTCCCAGACTGGCTTGGGTTGGAAGGGAATCCTAAGGATTATCTCATCCCAGCCCCTCCATGGGCAAGAACACCTTCCCCTAGAGCAGGCTGATATCAAAATAATGTTAAATAATGCAGCGCTGCAGATCAATAAACATTTAAATTATTTAGGCAGGGAAAAGGGAAGCCTTGAACTGGCCTGCTGCTCCAACCTCACATTCCACAGCCTGGGAACTTCCATGCTGCTCTGCTCATGGAATAACGTTTTGAGGAAGGTAATTATTAGTCAATGATAATGTCACAGTTCATTAGGGATATGAAGGCAGCAATGCCTCGGGGTGCTAATTGTTAAATACAACAATTACTGAGATAAACACAGGGCAGGGCATTGACCACACTCAGCACAGCAGGGCAGAAATTCCTGGGAATTTCACCATGGAAAAACAGCTCTTGGATAAGTGAATGAGAGCTCACAACTCCATTTTGTCAGGATGCAGGAACGGAGCACAAATGGGAGTGGCTGAAAATAATCTCCTCCAACTGCTCAAGGAGAAATGAATCACCGAAATGAATCTTTAAATAAATCCCAATAAACAAACTCGTGCTGACCCAAAGCTGTTTACACACAATTAATGAGCAATCAGAAAAAAAAAAAAAAATAAAAGCAAGCTGAATGTCTCTCACTAACTTCAGCAGGCTCTAGACTGGAGAATGAGTTGGTTATTCCAAAGTTCACTGAATCCCAGGATCACTGACAACCCCTGATAATCCTCTCTCGGAAGCCCATCACCGAAAAAGCTTGGAAAATTCATTTTCTTCAGACAAACACATCACTCCCAACATGAAGATAAATGTTGGGATCCTTCCAAAAGAGAAAATTGGCTTAACAATTTATACAACTTAGGATGTTCCTTAAAATTAGGACATTTCTTTTTAAGCAAATAGAGACATCTTGAGAAAAGAATAAATTTTTGTTCCAAAATCAGGAACTTTTTTCGCTGGTTTGCACAGGGCGAACTCTTCCTAACCCTTCCTAATTTATTAGAAAATTAATAATTCCCAAAAAGTCTCCGCATTGGTTGAGCTCCCAAAGCAACAATCCAGCAGGAATAGGATTTCTGCCTCAATGTCAGGATTTCTGCTCATCATCCGAGCTCCTGAAATATCATGGCAATAATGGGAACGGGCACGAGAGAGAAGGATAACAACCTCCAGCTTGCAATGCAATCAATTAATGAAATTAATTACCCGAAACAGCTGCCTGCAATCAAACCATGGGAATTCAGAACCACCACTCTGTGCTTCTCCCAACGTCTCCATCACTGGATCCTGCGAGGAGCTTTCCCTGATCCTTTATCCACACACTCAACCTGCCAGGACCTGTCAGTTTTCCTGAAGGATTCATTTCCCGCCTGGCACTGGCAGAGCTTGGCTGGCACTTCCTTGGAGTTTCTCCCACTGTGCCTCCAGCTTCCCTAAATCACATCTCCTCTTGTTGCTCCGATGCTCTCATTATACATCGTGGCAAGCGGCAATGGATTTTGTCGCCTTTCCAAAGGTGATTGTTATTCCACGGGAAAATTTACATCCCTCTGAAGTCAAGGAATGGAAGGAGAAAGCATCTCTGATGGCTGATCACACTCGGTTGGCAGGAGAGAGGGAAAACATTCTCCCTACTTTTATAAACTGTCATTCCTGATTTTTTTCCCTTCACACACACATAAAACTTCCCCTTTCAAAGTGCAGCTTCAATTTTTTTCCCCTCACACACATATAAAATTTCCCTTTTTCAAGTGCAACTTCTACCCCAATCCCAAATCCCAACCCTCCCGTGCCAGAGTTCAATCCCACTTCCATATTATCCAAACAAAACACACCCAGAAAACCTGGAGATGATTTATCCTGGTGCATCAAAGAGCAGAGAATCTTCCCAATGTTTTACTGAGGCATAAATCCCAATTAATCACCGAGATGTTTGTTTGGATGCTCAGGAATATCACACACAATTAATTTATCTGTAGGAATTACTGGGTCAGGCGTTCCCGGCATAAATCAGGAATAATTCCAGGGGGTGACAAACGATCTTCCTTTTACCGCACAGGGACAGGATAAAGATTTAAACTCTCTATTTTTAATGGATTATTTACTCTTCCCAGGGCAACAACTTGTACACCTGGAATTGGATTCGGTTGGAGCATCTGGAGGATGGATTAGGGAATAACAATTATTGCCTACAATGGGTAAAAGATCTCTAAATACAGCAATGGAATTCCCAACATCCAGACTAGCAGGAGATGAGGCTCAGCATTGGCAAGGGACACTCCTGGGTGACAACTTCTGCCCAGTGGCACAGGATCATGGAATCCTGGAATGGTTTGGGTTGGAAGGGATTTTAAAGCTCATTCCATTCCTTTTTCTACGGCAGGGACACCTCCCACTGTCCCAGGCTGTTCCAATGTCCAGCCTGGCCTTGGACACTGCCAGGGATCCAGGGGCAGCACAGCTTCTCTGGGAATTCCATCCCAGCCAGGAATTCCCAATTCCCAATCTCCCATCTCTCCCTGCCCTCTGGCAGTCGAAGCCATTCCCTGTGTCCTGTCCCTCCATCCCTTGTCCCCAGTCCCTCTCCAGCTCTCCTGGAGCTCCTTCAGGCCCTGGCAGGAGCTCTGAGCTCTCCCTGCATCCTTCCCTTCTCCAGGGCAACATTTCCAGCTCTCCCAGCCTGGCTATAGAGCTTTGTGGTCTCCTCTGGATCACTCCAGCAGCTCCACAGCTCTTTACTTTGGTTTCCAAGGAGAACTTCCAGCACAAATCTGGACAAAGCCACAAATTCCTTCTCCATGGCTTTGCTGCTTGGCTCCTGCCCCAGGAGGGGACAGTGCTGCCACTTAAACAGCCCTGCATGGAAAAGGTCCCAATTCCAATGGGATCATCCATCCCAGCCCGTTCAGGAAATGAAGAATAATCACAAAATGCTGCTGACACCTCAGCACTTCCAGAACCTCAGACGCTTCTCACACTGAATAGTTGAAATTAAACACAACCAAAACGCTGAATATTTTCCCTATTTCCCAACAGCTTCCCCGACACCTCTCCCAGTGGTTAAATAGCTGAGGATTACCCCAGATGTCCTGGTTCTGCTTTTTCCATGTAAAATTATCCGGATGAAACACATTCCTGTCAAACATTTGGACAGGAGGTCCATTGATCTAATTAAGGTATGAATCCAATTTGGGTTTAATTTGGGGTTTTTTTCCTGCTTTACACGGGGTTTTGCAGGATGCAAACAGCTCTTCCAAGCTGCTCCAGACCTGTGGCTGATCCCTTCAAACAGCGCTTGAGGGAAAACGCTGGGAATTGTTGAGACGCCTATGGAAAACTCTCGTTCTCCAAAACAGTCGGAAATTGATTTCCTTGTTTTTAAAGCAGAAAATTTGTAGTGCTAGAGCATCCTGGAAACAGGATGTGGAATTTCCTGGGATTTCCACTGCTCTCCATGGCCACCCAGCCAGAGCTCCTGCTTTTTTATTTTATTTTCCTTTCCTTATTCTCTACTCAACGTTCCTGAATTTCCCTCTCTTTTCGCTCACTCTCCTTTACCCCTTATTTCTCCAAACACAAAACCTTCCCTAGGATATCAATTATTTTCCTTTTTGGAGCCTTTCCAGCTTTCCCTAAACACAAAGGTTCTCCATCCCCTTCCCACGACAATCCCACACTGTCCAAGTACCTGGAGCTCCCCCAGCATTCCCACATTTCCCACTTCTTTCCTGGCTCCAAAAGACAAAACTCCAGGCACATGGATTTTCCAACTTCCAGGAACTAAAGCAGCTGTGGGTATCTTTTTCAGGCTGAGATTTGACATCACCAAAAATCCCCAAATCCCCAGCGCTGCTCATTTCAATGTTAATGATCATCCAGGTGTTTTATGGACACGACAGCAGATGGAATATGGGATAAAAGGGATAAAACAGGGATAAAAAGGAATATCCCAAGAGATATCCTGAATTCTTCCAATGCTTGATGAGTGTGAGAATCCTGTTGGATCCATCACCTGTAAAACTGCCTGAATTCAGCATTTGTACATCCAGAAAAATGAGCTGAATTTTAGTGGCTGGGTTTTTAATAGCTATAAAAGATAAAACCTCAACATATATATACATAAATTCGTGGAATTTATGTCTATATAAATTCATGGAATAGATATAAGTAAATATAATGTAATATAATATATAAATACAGTATAAACATATAGATTATATATTTATCATATATATAATAAATATATATATTTATATATGTAAATATATAAATCCATGGAATCCCAAATTTGTTTCCACCAGCACTCTGGGCAGTAGGTTTTCCCTTGGATAACTTGGAGGCAACTTCCATTCCCACTGAAAAACTCTTCCAAACTTTCTCCACCCTCTTTGGAAAAGGAAATAAACTCCAGCAGTTCAAACCCAGAAATATTCTTATAATAGTGCCTTAATCTGAGCTCAGGCTTTTTTCTAATGGAATTTATGGAATCCCTCCCAGCCAAAAAACTTGGGAATTTTAATGGTTCTTCCCCATCAGAAAATGGGATTTTAAACCCACACAATTCCCACTGAATGCTCTGAGTCAATTTAGACCTAACAAAGGGTAAATATTGACCACTTTTAGTTGCTCCAGAGGGAAGGACTTGGATTGATCCCTTAAATATCAAGCTCTGCTGTGAAATTTCATATCCCTGCTTTCTGAAATTACTCATTTCCTTAAAAAAAATATAATAATTATTGCAATTTATCCCAAGGGGAACAAAAAAACCTGTGGACACCTTCGTCTTATTATTTAAATGACTTCCATATCAAATATCTTTTTAATATTGCTGAGGTTGAACTCTGCAGACAGAAACACCCTGGAGTTTCCAGGGAAAACATGGCTTTATCAGGATTTATAAGATTATCACTTCTCTGTTGTTCCTACCAGCTCTGCTCCGTGTTGTTCCTGATATTCCCTGGAGGGCTGATGACATTCCATGGCAGCTCCCAGGTATTTGTGAAAAGATAACACCAAACCAGAGCAGAACATTTGGGCTCTAAGACTTGTCATTCCCCAGGGAGAAAAATTCCGTTCAGTTCATTTACATGAGTTTTTTGGTGTTTTTGGCGGTTTTTTTTTGCCTTATTCTCTACAAATCTCTGGATACTCCGGCAAAAATAACACAGCAGGAAAAACCAGCTGATTTTGTCACTGCTGCTGCTACTTTTAGGTGTTTTCTCCTTAAAATCCATGTCAGGCTGTGTTTTTATTCTTCCATGACATCCATTATTCATTCGGGAAGAGGTTGTCGAGGGCAGTGGTGGATTCTCCATCCTGGTGGGATTTAAATCCCTGTGGCTGTGGCACTTGGGGACACGGGGCAGTGGTGACCTTGGCAGTGCTGGGGAACAATTGGACTCAATGATCTCAGAGGGATTTTCCAACCTCACCAATTCCATGATTCCCTTTGAATTTCCCATCATTCACAGCTGACGTAAATCCTGTAAAGTCCATGTTGCCTGAAAATTCCATCATCCTGGAACATCCTCTCCTTGTTAATTGGAGCATTAATAGCTCCAGTCTCCCAGTGAAAGAATTCCAGGATTACTGAGGTTGGAAAAACTCTCCCAGAGCATCAACTCCAACCCGTGCCAAATCCCCACCTTGTCCCCTCTCCTTGGACACCTCCAGGGATGGAGATCCACCTTTTCCAATCCCTTTCCATGAAAAGAATTCCTCCTGGGAAAGCCAAAATCCTCATCAGCTCCCAAAAAAGAACTGCAGATGTTTTTTTCCCGTTCCCATCCCTGCGTTTGTCCCATAATTCCACCTAATCCTCCCAGGATTTGAAAGCCAGGACAATGGAGGGAGGAATTTGGATTAGGAATACCTGAGGTGGAATAATTCCATGGCCAGAACTGGGTCAGATTTAAGCTGTGGATTAAATGATCAGCGCCAGAAAAGGAATTTTCTCCCAATCAACCCTAAAAAAAAAAAATTCCATCTTTTCTCATCAGCGTTTGCAAGGGAGTGAATGGAAAAAAAAACTTTGGGAGATGGGAGCTGTTCATGCTCTTTCCTAGGAGATTTGGAATCGTGGAAAATTCTCAGCCTGGTATTTGGGATAATCCCAAACACTTGGAGAGGGAAAAGAGTTCTTTTCCCAGCTTGGGAAATACTGAGGTTCAGCGGTGCACAGGAAAGGCAGGAAAGGGAAAAAAAAAATCCAATTCTGCTGGAATTCATCACCTTTTCCAGTCAAATCTGGGATATCTCTATTCCCTACCGGATGTGCACAATTAAACACCCACTGATATCATCAATTACTGAATTCTGTGCTAATTAAACATTCCCCATCCCTCAACAATTAATTGCCGGAGGTTTCAAATCCATCACCACTCCAATGGAGTGAGACATCCCTGGAGCATCCCTCACCTGGTGGTACCCAGAATTCCAGCGATTTTCCTGATATCTAGGATATAATGAGCATCCTGGGCAAATTCCCAGGTTTTTGTGGGATGCTCCTTGGCAGCCACCACATTCCAAGGTTTTCCTGCCCTTTGCTATTAATTAGGTACTTAATTAGGTTTTCTCTTAATCTATAGATTAATAGATTGATTCTCTTAATATATTTTATATCTTCTATTTATCTTAATATATTTTATCTTTATCTTCATATATTTTCTATTTATCTTAATACATTTTCTATTTTCTATTTCTCTTAATGTATTTTCCATTTCTCTTCATCCATTTTAAATTTTCTATTTACCATAATATATTTTACATTTATCTTGATACATTTCCTATTTCTCTTCTCCTGAACAGCATCCATCAACACCATTGGAAAATCCCCTGGCTAAAAACAAAGGAAAATTTTTCCTCCCTCTAATTCACACAGGGAAATCCCCAGAGCAACATTCCTGATTTTCCCTCCATTCTCCATCACTCTCCTTTACCCCTCATTTCTCCAAACACGAAACCTTCCCTAGGATATAAATAATTCCCCTTTTTTCAGCCTTTCCAGCTTCCCCTAAACACAAACAGAGCCGCTCAGCCCTGGATGAAAAACCCCAACCGAGGAGGAAAAAAAATTCCCCTTCTGTTTTTCAGCCTCGTTTCCAAGCCGGACAGGCAGAGCTCGACATTCCCTATTTTTAGCTCTGCTCCGCAGGTACAAATCCCAGGGACACTTATGCACCTTGACACCCCAGAGGGGCTGCAGGGCACTGAGCTCAGCAGTTGTCATTTCCCTTCAGATGCTTCGGACGGGGAGAATTCCAGAGGAAAAGAGGTCCTTTCCTGCCTCTGAGTGGAGTGGAGAATTCCAAGGAAAACATCTCCTTTCCTGCCTCTGAGCTGAGAATTCCAAGGAAAACATCTCCTTTCCTGCCTCTGAGCTGAGAATTCCAAGGAAAACATCTCCTTTCCTGCCTCTGAGCTGAGAATTCCAAGGAAATGTGCTCCTGTCCTGGCTCTGAGCTGAGGAGAATTCCAAGGAAAACAGTTCCTTTCCTGCCTCTGAATTGACAATTCCAAGGAAAAAAGGTCCTTTCCTGCCTCTGAATTGAGAATTTCAATGAAAACAGCTCCTTTCCTGCCTCTGAGTTGAGAATTCCAAGGAAATCTGCTCCTGTCCTGGCTCTGAGCCGAGGACAATTCCAGAGCAATGTCCCATCCATCCCTGCCCTCTGGCACTGGGAAGCCATTCCCCATTTTCCTATCATTCCATGCCCTTGGAAAACCACTTTCCCTTTTTTTAAGCCCCTTGAGGTACTGAAAGGCCACAGAAATGTTCATCAATTCCAAGATTATTTATCCTCTCTCCCAAGAGGATTCCCGAGGGTCACAAAACCCCAAAAGCAACGGGATAAAATTCCACAGGAATGGAATTCCTCCTCAGGAGGCTGAGAAAAATCACTCAAGGAGATGGAAAATTAGTGGGGAAGGGTCAGCAAAGCTAAGCTGGATCTCCAAAAATTTTCAATCCCAATATTCCTTCTGGAGATCTCCAGGACTGGATTTTTATCCATCGCATCCCCATCTTTAGGTCATAAAACCATGGAATATCCTGAGCTGGATGGGAGCTGCATGGTTTAATTAGGGTGGCTCATTTAGCTGCCTGATTTTAGGGAGTCCTGACCACAAAAAAAAACCCAAAATCAATCAGTATTTCCCTAGAAAAATAGGAATTTGGCATTGATAAGAACGAATGAAGCGAGAAAATAATTAAGGAATAAAATAGAGACTCACTGACAGCTGTCAGGAATCACAAGATCCTGTGGAGCTCTCCCACATTTCAGGAACGACTTTTAATTACTTCACCACACTTAATTATTTCCCACATTCCTTCCATCATTTGGCCATCAGGACTTTTTTTAGGAATTAATTTTTTTTTTTTTTAGGAATTATTTTCCACATTCCTTCCACCATTTGGCCATCAGGATTTTTTTTTTAGGAAGCTCAGGTTTGGCTTAAATTCCCAAGGAATGTCTCCAAAGCAGCTGCTGAGCAAAGCCAAAATGTGAACGGAGAGGGGAACGTCATCCCAAATTTATGTAACACCTATTTATAGCCCAAATTCCCAAAACATTCCTGATTTTCCCACTTGGAAAGGGATAAAATGTTTTTCTGTGTATTTCTGATTCCATGAGCAAATCCAGTGTTTCTAGAAACTCCTAAAACTTGTGCCTGATATTTTATTATTATTATTATTAATTTTCCTTGGTTTGTTGGGAGTTTTTAATAATCAGAGAAGCTGAAATTTCTGTAAAAAGCCCCCGAAATTCCCAGCGTAACTCCAAAGGGGAAGAGTTGCCACTATTTGGAATTCATGGAGAAAAATCTGGATAGAGGGAATGAATTCTCCAAGCTCTGGACCATGGGATTTCCCTCTAAATGGAATTATATTGATCCCCAAAAAAAACTCTGGGAATAAATAAATTCCGATGTGTTGATGTGTTTCTCTGCTCCCTCACAGTCCTTTCTTCTTTCAGTTTGGCTCCATCCACAAAGCCAAATAGAATTCCAGGATATTTTGGGATTGAAGGAACCTTAAATCCCACCCAGTGCCACCCCTGCCATGGCAGGGACCCCTCCCACCGTCCCAGGCTGCTCCAACCCCAATGTCCAGCCTGGCCTTGGACACTGCCAGGGATCCAGGGGCACCACAGCTTCTCTGGGAATTCCATCCCAGCCAGGAATTCCCAATTCCCAATCTCCCATCTATCCCTGGGAAGCCATTCCCTGTGTCCTGTCCCTCCAGCCCCTGTCCAAATCTCTCTCCATCTTTCCTGCAGCTCCTTCAGGCACTGCAAGGCCACAGTGAGGTCGCCTCAGAACTTTTCCAGGCTGAACATTCCCAAATAGTTTCTCACACACTGAGGCCAAATCAGCACCACTCCCAAACTTCAGTATCTCCAAAGAGCCAGGTTTACCAAAGGGGAAATCCCAAGCTCACAACCTGCCTCAAACCAGAAACTACCACGGAGAAAAATTCCGTGGAAATCCAGCAGGGCTTTGCTGAGGAAAGGAGAGGGAAAGGAACACCCGAAGGAGATGGAACCAAAGGAAAATTCAGGACAAGGTTCTCCATTTAATAAATCAGTTAAAAATGCAGCATCACATCCTTAGTCATGAAGAAATCTGTTGGTCAGGGAATCCCAAAAGGATTTGGGCTGGAAGGGACCTTAAAGCTCATCCCATCCCACCCCTGCCATGGCAGAGACATCTCCCACCATCCCAGGCTGCTCCAAGCCCAATGTCCGACCTGGCCTTGGACATTTCCAGGAATGGAGCATCCATCATCTTTCCAGGAAATCCATTCCAAGCACTTCCAGTGCCTTTAAAATGGTGATAAAAATGTGAAAGCAGCAGCTTTTAATGCTGTTTCTTACACAGCAAATCGAATGTTCAGTTGCCCAAAACCGAAGAGCTTCACACTTTCCAAGGGGCTGGAATTCACACAGAAGTGGGTTTTTTTCATATTTTGTTATTTTCTGGCACACTAAATCCATGTTTTCATCCCCTTTTAATCGCTTATTTCCGCCCCTTAATTTAATTTGCGCCGCTATCCAAGATTTAGATTTTCCCTTTTTTTTTTCCCAAACTGCTCACGTTTTGCATTCCTGCAGCTTTGGCAAAGCCTTTGGCACAGCTTTGGGCTTTGTTTCTTTCTGCTGAGATCTTCTTTGTGGCACTGGTTCCGACAGAGCCTCTCGGTGGGACACATTCCAAAATCTCATCCAAGTGATTCCCAGCTTTTGGGGCAGAAAAAGGCCAAGAAGGTGGGTGGAAATGAAGAAGACTACACAACTCCAGTCTTTTCCACTAAAAGTATGGATTAATCCCTTGATCCACAGGAGGGTTGAGGATGAAAAAAACGCCAAGAAGGTGGATGGATTTTCCCACTCTTCCACTAAAGGTATGGATTAATCCCTTGATCCACAGGAGGGTTGAGGATGGAAGAAGGCCAAGAAGGTGGATGGATTTTCCCACTCTTTTCCACTAAAGGTATGGATTAATCCCTTGATCCACGAAGGGTTGAGGTTGGAGGCACCTCTGGGGATCACCTGGACCAAGGTCCTTCTCCAAGTCTGAGTATCCCAGGATGGTCAGGCTGGAAGGACCACATTGGGATCACCTGCTGCCACATCCCTGCTCCAGCAGGGCCGTCCAGGGCACAGGGTTGTGTCCATGTGGCTCTGGAATGTCCCCATGAGCAAACTCCAGCCCTCTCTGGGCTCTGTTCCAGCTCAGTCCCTGCCCAGGGAAGAAGTTGTGCCTCCTGTGCAGGGAGATGTTCCAGGCCCTTCCTCATCTCCACAGCTCCCACTGGATCCACTCCAGGAGCTCCGTGTCCCTGCTGTTCCGACGATCCAGAGCTGGACTCAGGATCGCCAAGGATGAAGACTCCACAAACTCTGGGCTCTGAGGTGGGAAGCCCATTAAGAGCTGGGATCCCAGAAACCTCCCATGTTCTTGCCCTCCCTACTAAAAAATGCTCTTCCCACCCCAAAATCCACACATTCCCAACCTCCAGGCTCCTGACCAGGTATTTCCCTTCCTGTGGAACACAACCTCACTTCTCCCACCAAAAACTCTGTGAAAACTCCAAGAAAACCACCGAGCCAATGCTTCCAGCTGATATTTCCCCTGACTTTCTCAGGAAGGTTTTTTTTGTTTCCCAGCAGAAGAACAACACAATCACCTCCATTTTCCTGGTGACCTTTTTGCTCCAGCCTGACACCCAACAGGTGTCACTGAGGTCACTCCTGGCGCATCAGTTTGGGCTGTTTTTATTCCCTTTCCCACCTTAAATCCCTCTCAGGAGTAGCAGAGCAGCCTCAAAGCTGAAGGATGATGATTTGAGGTCATTTGGGGTGTTACTGATGCCCTCAAAGATAAATTAGGTGTGAAAAAAGGGGCAGTTAGTGCCTCTTGGGCTAAGGCTCAAAACCTAACTCTGCTTGCAGAAGGACCTAAGAAGGTTCTGGAAAGGTGGAGGAACCGGAGGATTTCATCCCTGGGATCATTGCTCTGAGGTTCCCGCAGCAGTTGGGGATTTTAGGTTAAATACAAAAATGAATGGTTCTTGTTCAGCATTTCCAGCTCAGGTCTGGAATTTCGGGTGGTGGTGACATCCCACAGGATCTGCAGTGGGAACAAAGTGAAGTTCAGCTCCCAGGGTGCTGTAATTCTCCAGGAAATAGTAATTCCTGTAATTCCTATAATTCTCCAGGAAATAGTTCACATCAGCATGGAAACAAACTGGGAAAAAGAGGAGGAACTCAGCCTGGCTGATGGGGAGAAAGATTCCTGCTCTTCCACGAGGATTTTACCTGTTGGCTACAGGTTTAAACCCACCTAGGAATCTCCAGGGGCAACTGGAATGCTCAGTCCAGGCACATCCTGAAATCCTACAGGCAAATCTGAGCTCACCGAGGAATGCTGAAATCTGATTTAAAATTTAAATCAGGAACTGGCAGAATGAGGAGCCAGATGATTGGAGGTGCAGAATCCATGGAAGTCAATCCCACTGCCGCCCATCAAGGCTTCTCTGGGAACAAATTCCCTCATTTTCACCCTGCTCGGGAGGACAAGCCGAGCACAGCGGGGGAGGTGGGAGGGTTGCACATGTTCTGTGCACGAGACAAAGTCAAACTGGGCGAAAAATTCTGTGCTCAGCTTTTCCAGCGACCTCAGGACCTCCAGAGACATCAGAGAAGCTTCAATCACCGTTCCAAACTCCCTCGTCCATCCCCAGCTCCTCCAAAATTCTTTGGCAGAGGAGCTGGGAATTAAGGTCCAGCTTATCTCACTTGGAACACAACAGGACATGAGCCCAGGTGGCCAGGAAGGCTAAGAGCACCTGGGCTGGAGCAGGAATTGTGTGGGAACTGGTGAAGGACATCAAGGGCTCCCAACAAGGACATGGAGAGGCTGGAAGTGTCCAGAGAAGGGAATGGAGCTGGGAAGGGAATGGAGAGCTCCTGAGGGAGCTGGAAAGGAGCTGAGCCTGGAGCAAAGGGGATCAGGGGCACCTTGTGGCTCTGCACAGCTGCTGACAGGAGGGGACAGCCGGGGGGTCAGGCTGTGCTCCAGGGAACAGGGACAGCAGGAGAGGGAACAGCCTCAGGCTGGGCAGGGGAGGGGCAGGGTGGACAGCAGCAGGAATTTCTCCTTGGAAAGGGTGCTCAGGAGCTGCCCAGGGAGGTTTGCAGAGCTCATCCCTGCAGGTGTCCAGGGAATTCCTGGCTGTGGCACTCAGAGCTCTGGGCTGGGGTCAAGGTGGGGATCAGGCACAGCTTGGACTTGGTGATCTTGGAGCTCCTTTCCAACCTCAATGGTTCCACATAAACCTCTCCAAAATCCACAAAACCTTTGGCCACCCTCAGCACCATGCTCAGCCAGCCAAGACAAGCCCTGCCATGGTGGAATTCCTCCTCTCCTCCTTTTCCTGAGCTCCCAGCATTCCCGTAATCCCATTTTCCCTTTTCTTTTCCTAACAACCCTCCCAGCACTTTCCCGAAGCAATAAATCAGAGCCCACAGCTTTTCCCCTGGGTGACAACTCTCTCCAGGCAGGAGTGGGAATGGGAAGCTGCTGTTGACCTTTCCAGTCATTCTGCTCTCTGTGGGCACCGCAGAGATCCAGGATTCCTTTAAACACAGCTCCAAAAAGGAAAACACGATGGAAAGAAATGAGACCACCTCCCTCGAGGCTTTATTAGAGCTCCTCCAAAACCTCCAGGAGAATGAAGCTGGAGTGACCCTTCCTGCAAATAAAGCAGGAGCTTTGGGAGAGCTTGGAATGATGTCCGGGAGAGGAAGCAGAAGGAAAAGGAAAAGGAAAAGGAAAAGGAAAAGGAAAAGGAGCAGGGAGCAATGGGAAAAAATATTTTTAGGGGAAAAAATCATAGATGGAAAAGATGTCCTTGGCCATGGCATGGTGCTTGGGATGAGGTGATTTTTAAGATCCTCCCAGCCCAAATAATTCTGGAATTCTGTGAGTTAAAATTCCCTCTCATCCCATATCCTGCTGACTTCAAGATTTCCTTCCCAGGAGAATAAGACACCTAACTGGTGTTCCTGGTCAGCCCTGGGAGCCTTCCCTGGAATTCCTTGTAGAGCTGCATTTTTGGGAATCCATTGAATTCCATGATCCCTGTGGGTCTCTCCCAGCTCAGGATATTCTGGGATTCTCCAGCCAAGCACAGAACCTCAGCCAACCCCCCGAGGTGCCAATCCTTCCCCGGTGTGTCTCCTGTCTGCTCTTCCTGATTTAAATAGACCCTGGAATGTGGATATTCCTAATTTTAGCTGCTCCAGAAATCCCTGGGGTGCAAAGCCTCTGCTAACTCATCCTAACGATAATTTAGGCCAAGCTTTAATTGGCTCTTCTCCGTCCCACTCTGTCATTCCAATAGTTTTAGGGACAGCAGAGGCTGCAGCTCCACAAACCATCCCCCAGAAATGGTGGATAACCTCAGCCATCCCTCATTTTTGGGATGGAATTCCCATTCAACCACCTTAGAATCCCTGGATATTTATCTTGGAATGGATTTTTAAAGCCCACCAAGGGCAGAGGCAACTCCATTGGGCCACTCTGGGTTCAATGTTGCTCCTCAAAAATCCACTGTGTCCTTAATTTTAGAATTCCCTTTTCCACCTTTTGCCTTATTCTGGAATAATCCATTACCCTCCTGGAATAATAATAATTATTATTATTATTATTGAATAATCTATCACCCTCCCGGAATATTATTATTTTTCTGGAATAACCCATCAGTCCTTCACCACCTCTGCTTCCTCTCCAGAGGCTGCCCGGAGATCCCAAGGGTGCTTTGGACACCCTGGGATGAGGTTTTCCCACATTCCCATCGTCTGGAATGACTTTGGAAGCGACAAACAAGGCACTGATGGAGGTTTGTGCCAGTTGGGATGACCTGAGCTGCAGTCTGGATCTCTGGGAAGTCCTGGATTTTGGGAATACTCAGAAAAGTTCGGCAAATTTGGAATCTGGGTGTTGAGCAAGGTGAGTGAGCTGAAGGGCAATCCAGGAATGGGAATTTCTCTGTCTTGGATTTACCAGAGCCAGACAAAAATCCTGGAGGCAGACAGAGGACCTGGACATCTGACAGCTCCTATTTTCCAAAGGCTCAGACAAATTGCTGGATTTAAAACCTGACCTACTTCAGTGGCTGCTTTGTATTGGATTTTTTTCCCTTCAGGATTCCAGCTTTTCTTTTGGGTTTTTTTTTTCCCCTGCCTCAGAAAAGCATCTTTATACTTGGAAATATATAAATATAAATACAAATATA
>VZRM01005559.1:0-22528 GCA_013397955.1 Grantiella picta
GTTCCCAGTGGGAATGCAGAGGGTTGGAATCCCAGTGGGAACAGCTGGGGTGAGGTTGGTTTTAGGAGGAATTTCTACTCTTATTTTTGTGTTTGCCCGGGTTTTGGGTGGTTCTTTTCCTATTTTATTTTTTAAAAATTTAATATTAATAATTATTAATTAATTTCATCACTTCTATTGGTGGTTTTTTTAACATTTATTTGGGTATTTTATTTACTATTATGTTTATTTTTTACATTTATTTTATTTTTGTTTTGGTTTTTTTGGTTTGGTTTGGTTTGGTTTGGGTTTTTTGGTCCCTATTATTATTTGGGTGTTATTTTTTTTATTTAAAGGGTAAGAAATACCCCTCTGGAATTGGTGAATAGGAAAGAATTTTGGTTTTTCGGGAACTCTTGGTTTTTTTCCCAGTATAGTTGGAGAATTTATGCTTTGGGTTGGACATTGATCGGAACAGAAGGAGCAAAGGGAATATCCTGAGGAATTTTTCCTGGGATTAGCACAACAAAGGGAATCCTGGAAATTCCCTCTTCCTCAGTTTTCTCCTGGTCTGGGAAAAGATCAAGGAGAGAACCAAGAATGAGAAGCTAATTAACACCGAAGGTGAAGAGACCAATAACCAGTGGGAAACCAAATACTGAGAATTGAGGAATTTTGGGATCAATGGACATTGAACCAATGGATTTCTGTGGGTTTAGACTGTAAAAATATGGGAGAAATCTAGGAAAAACCACGAGATGAATGATTGTCTCTGCACTGCCTGGGCAACGAGTGGATGAAATGATTTCTGCTGCTCCTCCTGGCCAGGAGAAAGCAACAACCGATTCTCTGAGGCTGAAAATGTGGCTGGAGAGGGAAGCAGGAGGGGCAAACCCCACCCTGGATTTGGGGAATTCAGTCCAGAATCCCAAATCTGGGCTGGAAGGGGCAGAGTGGGATGGTTTTTGGCATCCCTTGGGAAGTGCAATTCTGGGAAGGAGAAATGGGAGCAGATAAGAGGCAGCCATGGTGCTTTGGGAACTCCTCCAGGAGGGGTGAATCCCACACTGGATTTGGGAAATTCAGTCCAGGACGGGCAAATCCCAGGCTGGATTTGGGGAATTGGGTCCAAAATCCCAAATCCTGGCTGGAAGATCAGGCTGGGCTGGTTCCCTGCATCCCTTGGGAAGTGCAATTCTGGGGAAGATAAATGGCAGCAGATAAGCAGCAGCCATGGTGCTTTGGGAACTCCGCCAGGAGGGACAAAAAATCCCACACTGAATTTAGGGAATTCAGCCCAGAATCCCAAATCACGGATTTTGGGCAGGCTGGGCTGGTTCCCTGCATCCCTTAGGAAATACAATTCCGGGAAGGAGAAATGGGAGCAGATGGGAAGCACCCCAAGGGCTGGGGTGGCTCAGGAACATCTCCAGGAGGGACAAATCCCACACTGAATTTAGGGAATTGGCTCCAGAATCCCAAATCACGGATTTTGGGCAGGCTGGGCTGGTTCCCTGCATCCCTTAGGATGGGATTAGAATTCCAGGAAAGGCAAAGGGGAGCAGAGGAGCAGCAGCACGAGAGGCCATGGTGCTTTGGGAGCTCCTCCAGGAGGTGTTCCAAACGGGGTTTGGGGAATTGGGTCCAAAATCCCAAATCCTGGCTGGAAGATCAGGCTGGGCTGGTTCCCTGCATCCCTCGGGAAGTGCAATTCCGGGAAGGACAAAGGGGAGCAGATGGGCAGCAGCAGCACCACCAGGCCTGGGGAGAGCAGCTCCATCTGTGCTCCAGAATCCCAAAAATCCCTCCCAGCCCTCCTGATGCTCCGCAGGAAAAGCAGGAGAAGCAGGAGAGGGAAGATCCAGGCATGGGGGGCACTGAAAATCCATTTTCGAGGAAAAAAAGGAATTTTTGGCTGAGGAGAAACTGCTCAGGATGGGAATAGGGACAGGAAAGGAGAATCCATCTGCAAATCCATCTCTGAGGAAAAAAGGAATTTTTTTCTGAGGAGAAACTGCTCAGGTCAGGCTCAGGTCGGGAACAGGCAGAGCAGGAAAACTGGGAAAACTGAGGAGACTCTGGGGAGTGACAGAACAGGCAAACACAAAAATTCATTAGTGTTTGCAGGGTTAATTAGCACCTGAGATGGCAGAGACCAGAGATTCCAGGCAGGAACAGATCCCCAGGAAAGCAGAGGTTTTCCAGCTCAAAACATCTGGTGGGAAGAGCCAGATGTGAGCCAGGGAGGGATTGGGATCTCCAGGGCTGAGGGGAAGAAATCCCACGAATTCCAGCATTCCCTGGGTTCATTTTAAACATTCCATGAGGATTTTCTACCCTGGAATTCACCTGATTCCCAACAAATCCTAAGTTGGTGTTTGGAGGATCTGCCCAGGACCCATTCCCATTGATTTTAAACATTCCATGAGGTATTTTTGCCCCAGAATTTGCCCGATTTCCAACAAATTCTAAATTGGTGCTCGAAGGACCTGCCCAGAACTTATTCCCATTCATTTTAAACATTCCGTGAGGAATTTCTGCCCCGGGAATTCTCCTGTTTCCCAACAAATCCAAACTTGGTGCTCGGAGGGCCTGCCCAGAGCTCATTCCCATTCATTTTAAATATTCCATGAGGATTTGCTGCCCCAGAACTCTCCTGATTCCAAACAGATCCAACGTTGGTGGAGAGCCTGCCCAGAGCTCATTCCATGGGGGTTTGAGGAAGGATTTCCCACAGGGATCCAGCGAAATTCAGCCTTCGGGAATTCCGCCAAGAGTGGGATTTCAGGGAAGGTTTGAGGAAGGATTTCCCACAGGGATCCAGCGAAATTCAGCCTTCGGGAATTCCGCCAAGAGTGGGATTTCAGGGAAGGTTTGAGGAAGGATTTCCCACAGGAATCCAGGGAAATTCCGCCTTCAGGAATGGGAATTCCCACCCATCAAGAGTGGGATTTCAGCGGCTGAACTCCACGCAAATCCCCTCATTCCCTTGGAGAAGGAGCTCTGGGAAGTTCCTGAGGATGAGGAGGAATTTCTGGATCACCCAGGGGGATGGAAGGCGAAGGCTCCTGACAATAATCCCTAACCGAACAACAAATATTTTCATTTCTGGACCAGTTGGAAAAACGGGGAAAGAGCAGCAGGTATGCTGGTGGAGGAGGAATTTTGGAATTTTGATCCATTGCACTCCTGTGATTTCAGATGCAGGCAATTAACTGGACCTAAAAATGCTAATTTTAGCTCCTCTTCGACCAAAAAAAAAATATTAAAAAATAAGGAGTTTTCATCCTGAGCACTCAGGAGTTTCTAAATCACAGCTTTCCAAGGCTAAAACTCAGAGTCTAACTCGTGTAATAAACTAAACAAAATTTAGTCCTGATTTAACTGTGGTGGTCAGGAAAAAAATGGAATTTTTCCTGCTCTTCCTTTGGGTTGTTTCCCATTCCCATCAATGATTGTAGGCTGAACAGAGGTCGAGAGCCTCAGGCAGTAAAGAGCAGGAATTTCTGGAATTTCTCCCTGGGAAAGGATGGAAAAACCGAAGGGGGAAAGTCTGGGAAGAGAAGGGATGGAATTTCGGGGCCAGGAATTCCCAGGATGTGGAATTTTGGGGATGAAAATCAACTGGATTTGGAATTTTGGGAGCTGAGATTCCCCTGGAATTGGAATTCTGGGAGCTGAGATTCCCCTGGAATTGGAATTTTAGGGATGAAAATCAACTGGATTTGGAATTTTGGGGTCGAGACCTCACATGGTGAAGGTTTGGATTCTGGGAAAATCTCAGGGATTTCCTCCTCAAACCAAAGAACAAAAGTGTTCTCCATCCATGGGGGAAATCTGCCCTTCCTTAATAGCTGGGAATTTTTCACTAATAGCTGGGAATTTTTCATTAACAGCTGGGAATTTTTCCTTGTTTGTCCCCATTTGGAATTCTCTTCGCTGCAGGAGTTTGGGGTGGATTTTCCTGACCCCAAATACCTCAAACCCAAAGTCATCCCTGTTCCGTGGTGGACAAAAGGAGAGGAATCCTTTCCCTCTGGGATCGCGGTTGGGACAGATGGGTTGAGTCACCCTCCAGCAGCTCCTGATTTTCTGGGCGGCCTGGAACTTTTAGACCATGAAATGAGGGAAAATCAATTCCTTTTTCCTTTTTTTAATTCCTTTTTTTTAAAATTAATTTTTTAATTAATTCCTTTTTCCTGAATTTCCTTTTTCAAGTGGAAAAATTTAAAAAAAACCCAAACAAAACCAAACAAACCAACCCAAAATATGAAAAATTCTAAACTTTGAGCAGAGTTAAACCCTGCAGAATTCCCTTCTGGGTTTGCAGCACATTTTTCTTTGGAAAGACTTTATCAGGGATAAAAGATGGACCTCCGAGCTCCTCATTCCCAAAATCCAGGCTATTTTGGGACACCACAATCCCCGCTTTTCCTGTTTTCCTCCTGCTTGCTCTTCCATGTGGGTCCTGCAGGAGCAGAGGAGAAAACCTTGGGACTTGGGAATTGTCCTTTTGCTCTACTAAAGTCTATCCTGACATTTCAAATGTCATTTCTAAGCCACTTATCTGACATTTTCCTATAGAAAAAAATGTACCAAAAATGTACTTTTTGCCACCTGGAAGGACATCCAACCTGGCCACATTTGCATTTCAGGCATTAGGAGCACAGGAGAAAACCTTGGGATTATTGGATTTGCCTCCTGTGCTCTCCTTGACATCCCAACAATTAAAACATCATCTCTAAGCTATTTATCTGACATTTTCCTATAGAAAAAATGTACAAAAAATGTGCTTTTTCCCACCTGGAAGAACATTTAACCTGACCACACTGGCACTTCAGACAGGCCTTGAAAATGCTGCTGGAGAGCCGCAAGCCCTCTATGAGATATTGCCAATATTCTGGGAAAACAGGAGTGATTTGGGGCAGGGAACACCCAGCAACTTCCCCGTCCCATTCCAACCTGGAATGTCACTTTCTACACTTGTTTTTCTCACGCAGACTGAAGGAGCATCTTCCTAAAGACCTCCCAAGCTTTTGGGAATGCTCAGTGGCCATGTCCTGATCCATGTCCTGCTCCATGCCCTATTCCTGTCCTTGCTCTATGACCTCCTCCATGTCCTTCTTGATGTCCTCCTCCTGCTCCATGTCCTATCCCTGCTCCATATCCATGTCCTTCTCCATGTCCTGTTCCTGCTCCATGTCCCTGTCCTTCTCCATATCCGTGTCCTCCATGCCCTGTTCCCGCTCCTTGTCCATGTCCTGCTCCCTGTCCTGCTCCGTGTCCTATCCCTGCTCCGTGTCCTTCTCAATGTCCTCCTCCTGCTCCATGTGCTATTCCTGCTCCATTTCCTGATCCATATCCATGTCTATGTCCTGCTCCACATCCTATTGCTGTTCCATGTCCTGCTCCTGCTCCATGTCCAGCTCCTATTCCACATTCTGCTCCATGTCCTATCCTTGCTCCTCTTCCGTGTCCTTTCCTGCTCCATGTCCTATTCCATGTCCTATTCCTGATCCATATCCTGCTCCATGTCGTTCTCCATGTCCCATTCCTGCTCCATGCCCTATTCCTTCTCCACGTCCTATTCCTTCTCCACGTCCTATTCCTCCTCCATGTCCATCCCTTCTCCATGTCCTTCTCCTACTCCATGTCCTGCTCCATGTCCTCCTCTTGCTCCCTGTCCAATTCCTGCTCCATATCCATGTCCTTCTCCACGTCCATGTCCTGCTCCTGCGCCCAGGATCCTTTCCCGGTGACACTGACACCAAGCCACCACCACCCAGCGTCACACCAGCATCACCACATTCCCTGCTCCCTGTTTCCCACCCCCTTGGATGATTGGTCCCCGAGATTCCAAATTCTGATCCCCAAAATTTGGTCTTCCAAAGTAGGAAGGGAGGGCTGAGATCATTCCCAGACACAAACATACCAAGGAAAGGGGAAAATCCAAATTATTCCTCAGTTGGAAAATTTTTCTTTCTCCGCTGGTTTGTTTTTTTCAAGTCTCCATGCTGGAGCTGTGGGGGTTTTTGCAGTTTCTTGGTGTTTGTTAAACAAGGAAAAAGCTTCCTCTCCAAGGCCTGGCATATTCCAGAGAATGTGGGAAAAGCAATTCCTTGGAGAGCAGGAAAATTAAATAGGAGCTCAATTCTGGAGAGTCTCATCAGCATTTGTTGTGTCTTTTCCTGCAGAAGTTTTCCTTTCCCTGCATTCCTGACCAGGAATTCTCCACTCCTGGGTCAGAGGGAAGCTCGAGGAGCAATCCCAGCTGGAATCTCCCATATCCCCACCCAGGAGAGCGCGGGATGAACCAAAACATCCTCCAGGGATTCCCTGTGACTCCAGAGACATGCCAGAGTTATCCCAGAGCCATCCCAGAGTTATCTCAGAACTATCCCAGAGTTATCCCAGAGTTATCCCAAAATTATCCCAGAGCTATCCCAGATCCATAGAAGCAGCCAGGCTTGGAATTGCTTTGCATCCCAAAGCCTGGGAGCACTGGGAGCACAGGGAGCACTGGGAGCACTGGGAGCATTGGGAGCACTGGGAACACTGGGGACACTGGGAGCAGTGGGAGCACTGGGAACACTGGGAGCACTGGGAGCACTGGGAGCACTGGGAGCACTGGGAGCACTGGGAGCAGGGCTGGGAACGGATGTTGTGCATTCTGTGCACCGCGGAGGCGCCAGGAATTCCTTATCCCACGGAATTTTCATTTTTCCCAACACATCACAGCTTAAGGGGGCTCTGAATGAACACTGAAGTCCAGGAGAGCCCCTAAATCCTAAATTCACCCCCTAAATCCTCCATTTCCCCCCTAAATCCTCCATTTCTCCCCTAAAGCAGATCTCAGGCTCGGAAGGTGACAGGAAGGTGGAGAAGGTGACATGAAGCTCAGCCCGGCAGGCGCAGGGAGCACAGGACACCTGCTGCTGCCCTTTCCCTTTGGATTTCATTTCCAGGTCAGGAATAAACCACACTGCCTTTCCAAAGGACATCAAACCATCCCTCAGCAGCCTCGGGAGTGCAATGAAATGATAAAATCCAGCATCCCGAGCAACCAGGAGGCTTTGTTTTCCCTTTAAATTCCAGCTGTATTGCAGAAACTCCCGGAACACCATGGGAATTGTGGCTTGGACGGGGCTGGGAGCAACCTGGAGTGGTGGAAGTGTCCAGAGGGAAAGGATTCCTCTCCTTTTGTCCACCAGGGAACGGGGATGACTTTGAGATATTTGGGGTCAGGAAAATCCACCCCAAACTCCTGCAGTGAACAGAATTCCAAATGGGAACAAACAAGGAAAAATTCCCGGCTATTAGTGAAAAATTCCCAGCTATTAATGAAAAATTCCCAACTATTAAGGAAGGCCAGATTTCCCCCATGGATGAAGAGCACATTTGTTCTTTGGTTTGAAGAGGAAATCACTGAGATTTTCCCAGAATCCAAGCAGGTTGGACATTTCCATCCAGGGGGATTGGACACATTGGAGATGAGTTTTGAGGTCTTTTCCAACCCCAAATCACCCCAGGATTGTGGGAATTGCAGCCTGAGGAGACACCAAGAGGGACGGAGGAGAGGATGGACCACATTCCCTCATCTTCCCGAAATCCCAACCTCGTCTTCCAGCAGGAGCAGAACTGATGCTTTGGATTTTAGCTTCTGTATTTTTCGTGTCTCTATAATTCAGTGTATAACTCTGCACTCCATACAGGGTGCTAAAGCTGCTGTTCTCAGCATTTTTAGACAAAACAATTCCTCTAAAGTTTGGAATCCAAGGACATTTCGCTGCCTCAGAGCCCCAAAATATGTAAACAACGGTGAATTGGGGGAGCAAACTTGGGGTACTTGACATCATCACCTGAAGGTGTAATTGGAGGATTAAAGCTCGATGTGTTAATGGACAGAACTTACACAGTGTGAAAAACTCGTGACTCACTGTCCATTTTGGGTGTAGCCTCTTGAGTAGGCTTTGCATGCCCTAAATGCACTTGATAATAGATTAATAATATATAAAAATTAATAATAAATTAATAACAAATGCACCTCTAATAAATTTATCTGCTTTTTATTCTCCTAACTTTGCCCAGCCTCTGTTTCAGGTGAGCCCAGCAGGCAGCAGACAGGCATCAGCTCTTCCTCTGGGATTTTACTGAATTCCCATCCCTCGGGATTGCCTGGCGCTGCTCCCTGGCCCTGCACACCCCAAGGGGTGAGCAAGGGGAGCAAATCCTCCCTCAGAACCCCTTGGAATGGGAATTTTCCCCCGTAAGGACATTCAGAGCAGCACTGAGGAGGTTTCTATTCCGAGCTGCAGACAGCAATTAAACCCCCTAACCCCACAGCCTCAATTACACCGCGCTGTTTACAGCCACTCAACCCGCAATTACCGACCTCAAACCCTTCCAAAATATCCCCTTTTCCCGGGAAAACAACCCAGGCACGTTCTGTTGCTATCCCGGGTTGGTTATTAGAGGCTCAGCACCCACTCGCTCGATATTTGGACCAAACCTTGCCGCCTGACCTGTTTGGAGTTAATTTTCCCTTTCCCCGAGTATTTTGGGGTTGGACAGCACTGTCAGCCTGGCCAGACATGGAAACTTCCCAGGATGACCCAAGGAATGGGAAAAATTAGCTGGGAATGGAGGAATAAAAGGAATAAAAAGGAATAAAAAGGAATAAAAAGGAATAAAAGGATTAAACGGAACCCGCCAGTGTCACCGACTTGTTTAAAGTCACTCTTATTTTGGTGGCCTGAAGTCAAATTCTGCCCCTTCCCCGATCCCTCACAGAACCCACAGAGCTGCTGGGTGGAGCAGGGAAATATTTTTTGACTCAAATGTGCTTTTGCCCCCACCAGTTCAGCCGGAAAATGAGTTTTTGGGGAATCAAGGTCCAAGGCTGGCAGCCACAGGGAGTTCTGTCCTCTCCAAGTTGTTCACAGCCCCCAAAATGGGTTTCAAAATGCAATTTTGCAAAGCCAAGTGCACACAAACTCCTGATCACAATTCCCAGGCATCCTCTGGGACGGAACCAGGATTTGGGGAGGATTTGGTGACACTGAAGGTTTTTTCCCAACGTTCATCATTCCGTGGATTTCACCTGACAAACGCAGAGCCGGAGTACAGCAGGGAACTGCAAACGCTCCTGGCTTATTCCATCCGGGAATGCTTTTAAAAACTTGGGAAGTGGTCATGGGAAGGAGGGTATGGCCCAGAAATTCAGTATTTAACTGATATTTCTCAACTCTGACTCAAAATGTAACAAATATTGAGCTGCTCAATTGTCACCCGAATTTGCTGATATCACCAGGACAAGAAATTCTTGGCATTTCCCAGCCAAAGGCGTCATTCCTGCTTAAGAAAATATTCTCCAACTCAATCCCCTTTGGCTGCAAAGCTTCCATTCAACCCCAGGATTTCCAGTCCTTGGCAGCCAGAAGGATTCCCAGGAATTTTTGAGGGAAGGAGACAGAAATCCCACGGAAAGCAAGGAGCAGGCGAGGCTGGAAGCACCAGGAGTGACAGGGTGGGTGGGAAAGGCAGGGTTGGATCCAAGGATGGGGAATTGTGGTTCTTTCAATGAAATAACCTCTTTTTCCCCCCCAAAAAATATTCCTTTCCATGCATTGCCTTCCCAGCAAGGAGGGAAATCCCCAGGGGATGAGATGGAAGGGATGGGACAGAGCAGGAGTGGGGGAATCGCCTCAGGCAGGGCTCAGAAATTCCACAGAAATTGATTTTAGACCAATATTTATAACTTTGCAATAAGAAACAGCTCCTTGCTGCTTATTTTCATATTATATTTTTATAAATGGATAATATTATAAATGTATGTTTTAATAAGAAGCAGCTCTTTGCCCCAGAGCTGGGGGGAGCATCTCACCTGTCCTTGGAATTCTACAAAATTCCCTCACCCTGGGTCTCTGCTCCTTCCTCACAGAAATTTGTATTTTATTTATCTATATTTTTTTAATAAGAAGCAGCTCTTTGCTGCAGAATCAGAGAGAAGCGTCTCACCTGTGCTCACCTGTCCTTGGAATTACACAGAATTCCCTCACCCTGGAGCTCCACAAAATTCCCTCCCTGGATCTCTGTTCCTTTATCAGAGGAGTTTATCTTTTATATAGATATTTATAATTTTTTTTTAAATAAGAAACAGCTCTTTGCTGCAGAATCAGAGAGGAGCATCTCACCTACACTCACCTGTCCTTGGAATTCCACAAAATCCCCTCATTCTGGGTCTCTGCTCCTTCCTCACAGAAATTAATATTTTCTCCATATATTTATATTTTTTTTTAATAAGAAACAGCTCTTGGGGGAGCATCTCACCTGGGCTCACCTGTCCTTGGAATTCCACAAAATTCCCACCCTGGATCTCTGCTGTTTCCTCCCAGAAATTTAAATTCCCCGTAATTTGAGCAACACTCCGATGCCAACAGGTGATAACCACAATTGCTGCGATTACCTCAATTCAAGGGAGGAAACAACACAAACCTCTGGAATTACCGATATTCCCGAGGAAAATCATTCAGGGCTGCCGGGAGGGTTTGGGGTTATTTCCATAGGGAGGAATTTTATCTCCTTCCCATCTCTGCGTCCTCCCAGCTCAGACACCTCAGAAAATCCACAGAAATCCCACTGATAATTCCAGCGGGACAGGGAAAAAAAATCCCACGGATTCCGAATGAATTCCTGCCTGTTCTCCACCCCCTCACTCACACAAACGCGTTCACAGAATTCCCTGGACAAAGCCGCAGTGCCAGGGGGGAAAGAAAAGCTCCTTTTATTCCCATCAATGGCCACTTTCTATGGAAATGGAGGCACATGCTTCCCGAACTTCCAGCGGGACAGGGAAAGGAAGAGAAAAGAGAAAAAGTCTTCCTCTTGTGCCTTTAACGCTTTTAGGGCTGGGAGGGTTCGGCTGGAGGGACCTGGAGAAGAGGGAGAGGAGGGAAAAAGGGAGGGAAAAAGGGAGAAAAGGCTCTGCTTTGCCCTTGGAGCCAGGCTGGGAAAACTGGGAATGTTCCCCTGGAGAGGAGAAGATCCAGGGAGAGCCCAGAGCTCCTGCCAGGGCCTAAAGGAGCTCCAGGAGAGCTGCAGAGGGACTGGGGACAAGGGCTGGAGGGACAGGACACAGGGAATGGCTTCCCACTGCCAGAGGGCAGGGAGAGATGGGATATGGGAAGGAATTGTTCCCTGGAGGGTGGGGAGGGGCTGGGATGGAATTCCCAGAGAAGCTGTGGCTGCCCCTGGATCCCTGGCAGTGTCCAAGGCCAGGCTGGAGCAGCCTGGGACAGTGGGAGGTGTCCCTGCCATGGCAGGGGTGGCACTGGATGGCATTTTAGGTCTCTCCCATCCCAAACCATTCCAGGATTCCCTGACATTTTGGTCTCTCCTTCACTTTTTAACCTCACACACCATCAGGTGAAAATCCTTTCCCAACACAATCACCACGAAACGGGAAGGAAGGAATTCCCCACATTTTCCATGAAAAGGGCTCTCATTGGGATTCCTCCTTCCTGCAGCCACGACACCAAAAACGTCCAAAATTCCCCAAAATCTCACTGCTTAAATCTCTGGAAAAGCCCTGGATTCCCTCAAAGCAGCCAAATCTCCACTCACCAACCTCCCACAAGAGATTCAAGCCTTGAAAACCTAATTTTTTTAATAAATTCATGGATTTATTTATTCAGCTGGAGTTCCTCTGAGGAATTCACAGCAGGGAGTTCATTGTACCTGTGAAACTCAGAGCACACCTGAGTTATTTGCTGTTTTCCTTCACCATTTTTCACCAATTTTCTTTCCCCCAATTCAATCCCCTCCCAAGACAACTTTTACAGCATTAAGACGCAGCAGGAAGGGGAAATAAAAGAGTGGGAAAATCAAAGTGAAAACCTTCAGCTGCACGAAAAAGAATCAACCTTGTGCTCCCGAGGATCCCAGGCTGATGTCAGAAATAGAAAAGGGAGATTTGAGATTGAATCCCCCCAAAAACTGAGGATAAAACCCCAACCTCAGCAGATTTTTGCCCTTTCCAAGGTTTCCTTCCCATCTGTGGTGCCACCCAGCCTCAGAAATTCAGGATTTGGGGTTATTTTTGGGATTTCTCCCCTCCCCGTTCCCTGTTTGTGGCGCTGGACCTCAGCAGGGTTTTCTCGGTGGTTTTACTCTTTCCCCCCTGATGATTTTTACACATTTCCCCTAATTTATCCCATTTTTTATGACAAATTCCCAACCCAGGGAAAACAGGCAGTAGCTCTGCTTGGCCCTGAACATCCAACACCACCTGAAGGGCCAGAAAATACCTGAAGGGGCAGAAAATACCTGAAGGGGACAGAAAACACCTAAAGGGATCTGAACAGACTTAAAGGGATCTGAAGAGACCAAAAAGGGACCTCATCAGACCTGAAGGGACCAGAAAAGACCTAAAGGAACCAGACCAGACCTAAATGGATGAAAAAATACCAAAAGGGACCTGATCAGACCAGGGATCAGAAAAGACCCAATAAAAGGACCTGAAAATGCCAAAAGGGACCAGACCAGACCTAAAGGGATCTGAAAAGACCAAAAGGGATCAGAAAAGACCCAAAGGGACTTGAACAGTCCCAAAAGGAGCCTGAAAAGACCTAAAGGAGCCTGAAAAGACCCCAAAGGACCTGAACAGACCTAAAGGGACTTTTGCTTTTGCCTGCAGGGTGTTTGCCATGCCTGCAGCTGCTGCTGGCAGAGCAGTGCTGGGAAATGAGAGTAAATTGGTTTATCCCCCGAGCAGTTGCAGGGCTGCACGACGACTCAGGTGCCAGCCGGGCAGCGCCAAGCTCTGCAGCCGGGATTAAAGCAGGGCTTGGCTCTCAGATTCTGATTTCTCAGGCTGCTTTGGGGTGGGAAAGACCTCAAAGATTCCACCTCATCCCAGCCCTTCCCTCATGCCAGGCTGCTCCAAGCCCCATCCAACCTGGCCTTGAAGGAGATCTTGAAATCCTTTTAAATCTTTTAAATCGCTTTCATTTTTGTTGCTTCATTATTAATATTGGAGCAGAAACTTCTAACTCCTTTTCTCAATTAGGAGAAGTGAGAATCCAGCTGGAAGCAGAACACAATCCACACTGCTCTTGAAATATTGCTATTTTAAGGTGCTAAAGGAACATTTTTTAAGATTTTTAAACCTCCTCCTCTCACCAAACAGCACAGACCCTCTTCCATTTGTTTAATCATTAAAAAAAAACCCAACAAACCCAGCAAATCTTTGCTAAAAGAAATAAAGCAATAAAGAAATACAGCAAAGAAATAAAGAAATAAAACCACATTGAAATAAAGACCTAAAACCACAAAACCACCGAATTTCTGAACTGGGCTCTGTGCAGGACATGGTTCATGTCAATTATCTTATAAAGGGAAATCACATTGTGATACAGAATGAGATTAAGGGAAATGAAATTATAAAAGGGAAAAAAAGTCCTAATGGCAGCTCAGCGTCTTTAGAAGGAAAAGGAAAGGGATTTGGGATCAATCTTGGCAAACGGGGATGATGGGAGGGAGGAATGAAATCCTGGGGGCTGAGAGGTTCTGAGGGGCTGGAGAGTAAAATCCGGGGAAATTTGGGAGCAGTGAGGAGGAGGAGGAGGGAAAACTCGCAGCCCGATGAGTTAGCAGGGAACAAATTGGTCGCTGCTGTTCCTGAAGATGTACATGGATTAAAAAAAAATGTACATGGATAAAAAACTGCCCAGAGCAGTGGGATATTCCTTATCCCAAAGGATGGGAATGATATTTATCCCACCAGGACCCCAACTGCCATCCCCACACGGGCAGGATGATCCCAGGCAGAGCCACTCCTGCTCCCGGAATGACATGGTGTCACCCCAAAAATCCATCAGCTCTTCTGGCAATGGATGGGCAGGAAGGAGGGAAAATCCTCCACATTCCCAGGGAAACCCACTGGGATGAGAGGGGAAGTGTGGGATGGTCACAGGAATTCATCCCTCAGCACATCCAGTGGGCAAGGAAATCCCGAATTTCCAGAGAGCAGGAAGGGAGTTGAAATCCACCAGTGTGGAGATGGAATTCCAGAGGGAGAGCTCACAAGGAGAGGCAGCTGCACCCCAAAATCGGGATGGGCACGAAGGAAATTTGGGATTTTCTCCCACGGCAAACAGAGCCCAAGGGATCCAGGATCCTGTGGGGAAGGAGCAGAATTCCAAGAGGAATCCCAAAATTCCCACCATCCCACAAATGGGGTCAGACTTTGCACCTCCAACCAGTCAGACCCCACCTGGATTTATTGGTAAAGTTGCACTGGAGAATCCTGCACAGAAAATTCAGGAATTTTAGGTCCCTTTCAAGCCAGGCCATTCCACAAGATTCTTGCCAGAAGGCTCCTGGGGATGATTTATTCCACGGCCATAGTGGGATAATTAGTTTAATTAGGGAGGTGATCCTCATTAATGATGCTCCCAACTTCCCCCAGCCTGGCCTTGAAGTCCTCAGCTCCTCAGCATTCCCTCTCCTCCTCCTGAACTTCACTCACACCTCAATTCACATCCCAAATCCACTCCATTCCCCTTGGAAAATCCGATTAATTTGGAGAATTTTTGGGGGTGGAAGTAGCAGAAGCAAAGGCTTACTTCATCCTCTGCCCCCCACACTCCGGCCGTGGGGCTGGGAAAGCCGGGAAGCACCCAGGAGGTGTTTTGGGGTCTGGAAAGGAACAACAAATCGGAATCAGCGCCCTCAGTGCCGCCCCTGGGCAGGGGAATCCCTCAGCTGGAGGGTGGGAAGGATCTGGAGATTTTAGTGGAATTTTAATGGAGAGATTTCCAGCATCGGAATTGGGATTTCGGAAATTTTCACAGAAATTTTAATGGAGAGATTTCCAGCATCGGAATTGGGATTTCGGAAATTTTCACAGAAATTTTAATGGAGAGATTTCCAGCATCGGAATTGGGATTTTGGGCATTTTCACAGAACATTTGGTGGAGAGACTTCCAGCATTGGAATTAAGATTTTGGGGATTTTCACTGAACTTTTAACGGGGAGATTTCCAAGGTCAGAATTAAGATTTTGGGGATTTTCACTGAACTTTTAACGGGGAGATTTCCAAGGTCAGAATTAAGATTTTGGGGATTTTCACTGAACTTTTAACGGGGAGATTTCCAAGGTCAGAATTAAGATTTTGGGGATTTTCACTGANCAGAATTAAGATTTTGGGGATTTTCACTGATTTTTTAATGGAGACAGTTCAAGCGTCAGAATTAATATTTTGGGCATTTTCACGGAAATTTTAATGGATATATTTCCAGCATTGGAATAAGATTTTGGGGATTTTCACTGAACTTTGAAAGGATAGATTTTCAGCGTCAGAATCAAGACTTTGGGCACTTTCACTGAACTTTTAACAAGATTCCCAGTGTCAGAATTAAGATTCCAGGTACCGCGATATCCCTGAGCTACACTTGATGGAAAGCAACCTGGAAATAACTCAGTGACAGCTTTAGGGCAAATCCACTTGGAAAACAATCCCAAACCTGGAGAGACGAGGAATGAGAAGGGGAAAATCGACTAAACCTGGATTTGTCCTCAGCACAGCCTAAATTCTGAGTAACTGAACTCAATCACAGCGACAGCTCCGGAAAAAATGTTCTGCCAGGGGGAATTTTGGGGAAGGAAACAGGGAGAAGGGAAAGGTGGTGGAATCAGGGTTAGGATTATCCAGGATTATCCACGACACGACCCTAATGAAAAATAGAAACAGCCAGGAAAAGGGCAACAAGGACAGCCTTTTTTTGGAATTTCCTTTCCTTCCCATCACAGACACAATAATTCTTTTTTTGTTTTTTTTTTTTCTTTTTGGTTTTTTTCTTTTTGCATTCTGAATTTGCTGGGGGAGAGCATTCAGCAGCTCCTCTTTGGGGTGGCAACAAATGCTTGGGTGAATTCTCATTTAAATTGGAGAATCCCAGAATTTTTAAGGGTTGGAAAAGACCACGAGGACCATCAGAACCAATTTTGGTTGAGTTTGCAATTAAATCAGAGAATCCCAGAATTTTTAAGGTTGGAAAAGACCTCGAAAACCATCAAATATATCCAAATTCATAGATCCATCAAATTCAATCAAAATTCATCAAATTTTGATTGAATTTGCAATTAAATCGGAGAATCCCAAAGTTTTTAAGGTTGGAAAAAACCTCAAAGACCACCAAATCCATTGAATTTGCAATTAAATTGGAGAATCCCAGGATTTTTAGGGTTGGAAAAGACCTTGAGAACCATAAAATCCAATTTAGATTGCATTTGCAGTTAAGTTGGAGAATCCCAGAATTTTTAAGGGTTGGAAGAGACCTTAAAGACCATCAAATCCAATTTTGGTTGAATTTGCAATTAAATTGGAGAATCGCAGAATATTTAGGGTTGGAAAAGATCTTGAGGACCATTAAATCAAATTTTGGTTGAACTTGCAATTACATTGGAGAATCCCAGAATTTTTAAGGTTGGAAAAGTCCTCGAAGATCACCAAATCCATTGAATTTGCAATTAAATTGGAGAATCACAGAGTTTTTAAGGTTGGAAAAGTCCTCGAAGATCACCAAATCTATTGAATTTGCAATTAAATTGGAGAATCGCAGAGTTTTTAAGGTTGGAAAAGTCCTCGAAGATCACCAAATCCAATTTCTGGCCCAACACCGCATTGTCACCTAAACCACGTCACAAAGTGCCACGTCCACAGGGTTTCCCACACTTCCAAGGGATAAAATCTGCCCAATCCCCTCTCCCACCCCGCGCAGCACCAGGAAAATCTGCACAAAGAGGTGACAAACCATCCCAGAGGGTCAGGGTTGGGAATCACCGCCATTCCCGGAGCTCTCCGCCATTCCCGCGCTGGGAATTCCAACACAAAGCTGGAATTTCCACCTGGAAACCCCAACCATTCCCAGGTGTCCGCAATCCCTGCGGGAATACCTCGGGAGCTCAGCCGGGACAGGCCCAGGGCATGGCTGGGATCGGCAGCTCCCACCTCAGCCCGGAGAGAAATCCCCTTAATCCAATAGAAAAAGCTGGAATCATTTTTCCGATCTCCTCTCTGGATCCACACTCCTCTTCCAAGAGTGCTCCGATCCAGAAATGATCCCATTTCAGGAATCAGTGACTTTGAGTCATTGAACAGCCAGGCTCACCCAGAAACAATTGTAATTCCACATTTGGAAAATTTTTCCAAATTTTATATTTGGAATTTTAAATGTCTTAATATAGATAGAGGGCAGAAAATACCAATAATGCTCTAGAAAGCATTAAAGTTTGCACTTTATTGCTTTTTTTCTTACAGGGGCTTTTTTTTGTTGTTGTTGTAAGTGAAAATTAAGTATTGAATGGGGATTTTAATGATTATTCTTAAATATATTATATATATTATTCTTATTATATAGACATATTATTCTCTTATTTATTCCCTCTGTATAATCTCTATATTATTGCTTAAGCTGAGTGCAAATGCTGACTCTCAACCCCAAAAATCCCCTTTAAAATGAGGGGTTTTTTTGTGCTGGAAAAGGCCAGCTCCGCATGGAAAACCAACAGGAGAAATAAAGCCTCATTTCTGAAGGAATAAAAGTGCAAATACAACAACACTCCTCATTAATGAAACCCAGAATGACAGACAGATGGGAAAACAACAACAGCGAGGGAGGAACAGCGGCAAAAATTGTCAAACACTCCGTGGAAAAGCAGGAATTGGATCCAGGGTTTGTTTTAGGAGCAGGGATGGATCCGGATGAGGGGAGGGAGTTGACACGAAGCTCCAGCTTGGGGAGAAAAAATAGAGATTTGGGCTCTGAAAGGGACAGGGTTTATTTCTATTCACAGCCTGAATTATTGCTTAACGAGCTCGCTGGGTAATTAGGCAGGGAATGAAGCACAGGTGGGGTGGGAAACACCTCTAAAAAAAAAAACCTGGAAAAACAATGCCTGGGAAGGTCCAGCAGGCTGGGGATGCTCAGGAGGAAACTCAAAATTCTGTCCCTGTGTCACCTCCTTGGACACACAAAGCCCCAAACTCTGGGACACAAACAGGAGGGCGTTTTTCCTGCGTTTTTTCTTTTGTTTTTGTTGGTTGGTTTGGTGGTTTTTTGGGGTTTTTTTTGTTATGTTTTGGTTCGTTGGGTTTTTTTTTTTGTTTGGGATTTTTTTTTGTTGGTTTTGGAGGGTTTTGTGTTTGTTATTGTTTTGGTTTTGGGGGTTTTTTGTTTTTTCTTTTGTTTGTTTGTTTTGTTATCTGGTTTGGGGGTTTTGGTTTGGTTTTTGGTGGGGTTTTTTTTTTTGTTGTTGTTGTTTTTTGCTTCTTTTTTTCCTGGCAACACACATTCCATGCACAGAAATCACGGATTGATAGCTTTTGGCTGCTCCCTGTTGGAAGGGAACAACCCCAGTGCCTTTCCCACCAACCCCAGAAGGTTCCACCTCGTGGTCCCTCCTGGGAGCCAGGCTGTCCTTCCCGGAGCAGGGAATGAGCTGATATTCCCTGAAAATCCAGGATTGCTGCTTTCCCCAGCCTGGTTTTTCCTTTTGGACCAACTCCAGTAGGAAACAAACCTTTAACCAGCCCTTAAACCCTCCCTCTGCATGGCGAGGAGATTCCAGCTGGGAATCATTCCTGCCACATCCCGAGGCTGGGACTGGCTGGGAATGGCCCTGGGATAGCGGGAAAGGAGGGATGGATGGCCCTGGACATGGGAATGGCTCTGGGATAGCTCTGGGAAAGGAGGGATGGACAGCCCTGGACATGGGAATGGCTCTGGGATAGCTCTGGGAAAGGATGGATGGACAGCCCTGGACATGGGAATGGCTCTGGGATAGCTCTGGGAAAGGAGGGATGGACAGCCCTGGACATGGGAATGGCCCTGGGATAGCTCTGGGAAAGGAGGGATGGACAGCCCTGGACATGGGAATGGCTCTGGGAAAGGAGGGATGGACAGCCCTGGACATGGGAATGGCTCTGGGATAGCTCTGGGAAAGGAGGGATGGACAGCCCTGGGACACTTCCCGCGCTGGGAGGGAATTCGTGGGATCCAATTTCACCCCATTCTGCCCCAGGCCAGGTTTAACAATGTGAGTGGGAAAACCGAGCAGGAGATGAGGTGCACGGCCAGGAAAAACTGGAAAATTGGGAGAAACTTGTAAAAGTGGAAGTCTTCAGGCAGAGCGAGCTGTCAGCTTTGAGCACTGAACCCCTGCAGATTTAATTCGCCCCTTCCTGCCTTTTATTTTCATCTATTGGAGCAGCAGAGGGAGAAAACCTGAACCCTTCTGGAGCCTGCATCTGCCAGAGCCTCGGGATTCAAATTTCTGTCACCAGGGAAGAAGGAAATAAATTTTAAAAAAATGTGAAAGAAATGAGAGAAACCAAAACAACCGCAGAGAAAGGCAGGGGAAGGAGGGAAGAGGAAAACCCACACAACCACAACAGATCTGCCACGGATTTGGGGGATCAGGCCCTTCCTGGCCATCCGAGGGCATCCTGCGGTGCCAGCAGAGGATGGCAAAGTGCCTGGAAGGGACCTGGGTGGCACAGGATGGCACTGCAGAGCTCAGGTTTGGGATTTTCTCCAGGGGATGACCTTGCTTCAATTCAACACACGGAGCTGTGCTCCCATCCCCCAGGATGCAGCAGGGAGATATTCCAGGGATTCCAGCCCGAGGGATGTGGGACAGGCTGCAGTCACCTGGAGGAGCTCAGCATTCCCTGGGACAGGACAGGAGCCAGGGAAGGGCTGGAGCTGGGAACTGCCCAGGGCAGGTCAGGCTGGAGATCAGGAAAGGTTCTTCCCCCAGAGGGTGCTGGCACTGCCCAGGCTCCCCAGGGAATGGGCACAGCCTGAGGCTGCCAGAGCTGCAGGAGCGTTTGGACAGCACTGCCAGGGATGCACAGGGTGGGGTTTGGGGGGTCTGGATGATCCCTGCTCAGGATATTCCATGGTTTTATGATTTGCACGGATCTGGGAGGCACTGATTCGCACCCTCAGCTGCGCCCAGCACATCCTGCCTCCCCTCTCTGCTGACACAAACCCATCCTTGGAGCTGCATTCCCAATTTTCCACAAAACTCAGCCATTCCAGTAAATCCATCAATTGCTGCTCTCCCACGGGAGGAATCCACGGGCAGGACTGCCCTGACTCTGCTGAGGGAACAGGAGTGGGGATGAGGAGTTTTGGGCTCCTCAGTTTTTGTCGGGTCCATCCTGAACCTCTGCTTACAGCCCTCAAGTGCCCTCTGTGCCAGGAAATTGGGAAGGGGAAAAGGGGAGAAAGGAAAGGAAAGGAAAGGAAAGGAAAGGAAAGGAAAGGAAAGGAAAGGAAAGGAAAGGAAAGGAAAGGAAAGGAAAGGAAAGGAAAGGAAAGGAAAGGAAAGGAAAGGAAAATGAAAAAGAAAATTGAAAGGAAATGAGAGGAAATGAGAGGAAAGGAATTCTGCTCCCTCGATGACACTCAGGACTTCAGAGAAATTTCAGAGCATTTCAGTGAAGTCAAATACGAGAAAAGGGTTTTACAAAGTGACACAATTTCATTTTTCCTTTTAACACTGCAGTGTTTCCCCAAGCACCAAAGGTGGGAAAACTCCTCAGCAGCTCTGGAGTCCAAATCCCAAATCCCCGAAGCTCCAGGGACACCGCGGGACACAACCCCTGCCAGGCCTTCCCTGCCCGAAGGAATGCACAGTTTTCCTTGGCTTGGCTCCACGAAAACTCAGTCTAATCCCCATGGGCTCAACCAGCGCCTCGGGATTGCTGCAGAGCTGAGGAACTCCAACTGTTCTCCCTTTAGCCAGGAGTTCATTAGACCAGCAAAGGTGGGTGAACACCTCGGGACCACTTTTGCTGGTTTTCCCCCCAGAATCAGGGGGGTGCGGAGCTCTGAGCCTTCTGCTCATCATCCTCCTCCTCACCCCAGCCCAGATCCCCCAAATGAGAGGATCAAGGATATTTTAACATTTTCACACCCAGTAATTGTTCCTAGGAAAGCCTCATGGCCAGGTCTGCATTCCTCACCCCAGCCCGAGCCACTCCCTGCAGGTAACTCCAATTATTTTAATTGAAGCTTTCATTCTACTTCGTATTTAACTTCATTTTCCTTTGCTCCTAACCATGAAATCTTTGGGAAAAGACCGTCTGACAATCTCATTCTGAGCTCAGTGGCTGCGAATTCAATTTCCAAAAGCCTCATTCCACCCTGGAGAAGCCTCTCTCCTCTGGTTCCACCTGGAGAACAGACAGCAGCACATATTTTTTCTCTAAAATCTTTAATTTTATTTTATATTTTATAATTATATTATTTATCTATTTATATGTGTGTATTCTAATATATTTATATATATATTNNNNGGCACATCCAGGGGGAACAAAGAAGTCCCAAAGCTTTCAAATGCATTAAAAATATATATTTATATATATTATAATATATTTAACATATTGTTAAATATATATAATATATCTATAAATATATAATATATAAACTATATTTAATATATATGATTATATGTGTAATTTCAAATTCATAAATAATGTATTTTTTACTTTAAATTCATAAATCAGGTGTCAGTGGTGAGGTCCCTGCTCACTGGCAGATGTCAGTGATTAATTATCCCCCAAAATTCTCCTCCTTCCCGCGGATCCTGCTCCACATCCAACCCTCTCCTGCCTCCAGAATTCCAGGACGTTCAGCTCCCAGTGCTGGAAATAACACAACTTTTACCATTTTTTACTCATTTTAAGCCAGGTTTGTTCACCTTTGCCCAGGGAGAAAGGAACTGAAGTGTTCTTTTCAAAGGTTCCGTTCCCTGAGCGAGGCCTGAGGAGTTGAATTTTGGGAGAAACCCGAAAATACCCAGGAGAGAACAAAAAATTAACAAATAATTATTTAGCAAATAATTAACAAATAATTAACAAACCCTCGGACACAACCCCCAGGTCTGGCGGTCACACCTGGTCTGGGAAAAGATCAATAAGAGATCGATAAGATAAGATCTAATTAGCGGCGAAGGCAGGAGGATCAATAACCAATAGGAAACCAAATACGAGGAATTGGGTGATTTGCCATCAGCGGATATTGAACCAATGGATTTCTCCGCGTTTTGCCTGTAAAAATACGGGAAAAATCTAGGAAAAGCCACGAGATGAATGATTTTCTCCGCACAGCCAAGGCAATGCAGATTTTATTATTTATTTCTGCTGCACCTCCTGGCCAGGAGAAAGCAATGATCGATTCTCTGACACTAAAAATGTTGTTGGAGAGGTTTTTTTTTTTGTTTTCCCCGCAGTTTCGTGATGATCCCAGCTGGGATTCTGTGGCTCTGCACAGCCTGAGCAGTGAAAGATCCCAGCTACCTCCAGTTCCCCTCCCTCCCCAACCCTTCTCCAGTTCCATGATTACATCAATAATTGCAGCCAAACTAATTGCCTCAAATCCACTGTGCTCCTACCCGGGGGCAGCTGGGACACTTCCCAGGGAAATTTTGGTTATTTTATTTTATTTTATTTTATTTTGTTTTACTTTTTAAATTATTT
>VZRM01005559.1:49046-64413 GCA_013397955.1 Grantiella picta
AAAAATATAAATATAAATGTAACCCCACCTGGTCTCAACACACCTTTAAGCCACAACCACTTCTTCCCCACCCCATGGGAATCTCCCTGCTTCTTCCTCTGAACAATCAATACTCTAAAAACAACAAAACTTCCTGGATTTTCAACCAAAATTTCAAATTTTTGGTGCTTTCCTTTGTTCCTGACTTCTACTTTGTAACGAAAAAAAAAGCGTATTTTATGCTTTGTATAAATAAATAAATAAACATATACACAATTCTGCTCTGGTACTTCACTACCTCATGGGAAAAATGAGAAAAAAATGGGATTTGATGCAGAGTAACACTTGGAGACATTAAATAATCAAAATAAAAGGTTTTTTAAAAAATTTAATTTATTTTAAATGCTGTTCTCGACTAGCAAACACTGTCCCAAAGGGAGCAGCCAGGAGCTCGGGGAGCTACCAGGAATCCTACAGGATTTTGGGGAATAAGCAGCGATATTTGGTGTTC
This sequence comes from Grantiella picta, assembly GCA_013397955.1. Lineage (NCBI taxonomy): Eukaryota > Metazoa > Chordata > Aves > Passeriformes > Meliphagidae > Grantiella > Grantiella picta. Next base: position 49,537 of record VZRM01005559.1, read on the forward strand.
CAGGAGGTGGGATGAGATCCCAGCAGGGATGGAAGTGCAGTGGAGCTGACAGGAAAGATGCCCAGAAAATCAAAGTTTTAAAAGGAACATTTTAATAAAAATCCCCATGAAAAGCCTAAGAATGGTTATGAATCGAAACCCTTTTACTGAGAATTGGCAATTTTCAGGGAATTGAACTATTTTTCACTGGGAACATTCTCTAGGAATGTTCTGACCTAACCCATGGGATTTTATCTCTGTTCCCTTTTCCCATCCTTCTTCACACTCATCCCCTCCCTGTTCTATTCATGACCTTGGGAATTTTCCTGGTTTTTTTTCCTTTTTTACCCATTGGGTGGGGCTCTTTGTTCCCATTTGATTTTCTGGGAGGGAGGAGTCACACCTGCATGGGCTGCAAAGGCCCTAAAACGACCCTAAAAGATCCTAAAACCCCAAAACCCAGCGATGCCTGTGCAGAATTCCACCCTTTCCCACTCTGATCACTCCATAAATATTTTCCTTCAGTTCTTTTTACACCAAGATGGGCAAAGCCAGCGCTGGGAAAAGGTTTAGGGAATACAGCTGGGAATTCCCGTTGGCTCCAGGGTGCCTCAGCCACCCTAAGGAGACACAAAATCCCCCAAATCGCCACCTAGAAACACCTCCTGAAGGTCCCACACCGCGGAGTGTCCATCAATCCCAAAATCCCGGAATGGTTTGGGTTGGAATGGAACCGAAATCCCATCCAGTTCCACCTCCCACTATCCCAGGTTGCTCCAAGCACTTCCAGGGACACTTGGACACTTCCAGGGATCCAGGGGCAGCCAGAGCTTCTTGGGAATTCCTCAAATATCCAAATCCCATCCCAGCAGGAATTCCTCAAATATCCAAATCCCATCCCAGAGCCCAGCAGGAATTCCTCAAACATCCAAATCCCATCCCAGAGCCCAGCAGGAATTCCTCAAATATCCAAATCCCATCCCATCTCAGCAGGAATTCCTCAAATATCCAAATCCCATCCCAGCAGGAATTCCTCAAATATCCAAATCCCATCCCAGAGCCCAGCAGGAATTCCTCAAATATTCAAATCCCATCCCATCCCACCAGGAATTCCCAAGGATACAAATCCCATCCCAAGGTGCAGCAGCAAGGAAGTGCCTGAGCTCTTTTTCCCAGCTGAGGAATTCCAGAGGAAAATTCCCCTGATGGTGTTTCCTTCCAGCTGGGATGGGATTGATCTCCTGGAGAAAATATTCCAGAGGCTGCTGCTCCCTCAGATCCCAGGAAATTCCTCTGTGGGAATAACTCAGCTCTCCAGGGCTGATTGATTCCTGCTTTGGTTTATTCCTGATTTAATTCAGGAATAACCCAAACCCTCCAAACCTTCCAGCCTGAATTCATCCCGATTTTCCATCTCCTAAAGAAGGAAGAATCCAATCCCACATGGACAGCAGGAGGATGTGGAATGTCTGAATTCCCTCCGAGTCTGGACTCATTTCCCTGTTTGTGCACGTTTTTCATGAGGTTTAATTAAGGCACCACATCTTCAATGGGATTTTCAAACTCTGGAAGTGATTTGGGAGAATCCTGACTGCCCAGGGCAGCTCGTGACTCTGAAAATCCTCACCTGGTGGAACAAAATTCAACTTTTCCCGCAAATTCCCTGTGGATTTATCCCAACTAACCCAGGACACATCCAGGAGTTGCAGACGATCCTGACCTGAGCACAAAGGCAGCGTTAAGGTGATAAATTCCGATTTTCCTGCCGTGTCAAAGTATCAAACATCCAAAGCGTAAAAATCCCAAAATTCCCTGATTTTCTCTATCTCCCAGCAAGGATTGGTTGGGCAGAGTCACAGAACAAAATTCAACTTCTGCAAATTCCCTGTGGATTTATCCCAAATCACCCAGGACATCAGGAGTTACAAACAATCCTGACCTGAGCACCAGGGCAGCGTTAAGGTGATAAATTCTGATTTTTTTCGTCGTGTTTGGAGTCAAAATATCAAACATCCAAAGCGTAAAAATCCTGCAATTCCCTGATTTTCTCCATCTCCCAACAAGTAGTGGTTGGGCACAAATTCCCACTTTCCTGCTGTGTCAAAATACCAAACACCCAAAGCGTGAAAGTCCCAAAATTCCCAAATTTTCTCCATCTCCCAGCAAGGAGCTCTTGAGCAGTGATGCCCAAGGTGCCACCAAAACCACCCCAACCCAAAAACCACCCAAATCTGCCCAAATCCTTCCCCTAAAGCCGCAGATCTGTTTAAGGAGTTTGGGATAATCCCAATCCTTCCATCGGCACGAGCTGTTTAAAACGATCCCGGGATTTGGATGGGTTTAAGCTGCTTACGGAGCTTTAAAGGGTTTAAAAGGTTTATCCCGGGAAAAAACCCTTTTCCCAAAAAGCCNCTTTGGTTTATTCCTGATTTAATTCAGGAATAACCCAAACCCTCCAAACCTTCCAGCCTGAATTCATCCCGATTTTCCATCTCCTAAAGAAGGAAGAATCCAATCCCACATGGACAGCAGGAGGATGTGGAATGTCTGAATTCCCTCCGAGTCTGGACTCATTTCCCTGTTTGTGCACGTTTTTCATGAGGTTTAATTAAGGCACCACATCTTCAATGGGATTTTCAAACTCTGGAAGTGATTTGGGAGAATCCTGACTGCCCAGGGCAGCTCGTGACTCTGAAAATCCTCACCTGGTGGAACAAAATTCAACTTTTCCCGCAAATTCCCTGTGGATTTATCCCAACTAACCCAGGACACATCCAGGAGTTGCAGACGATCCTGACCTGAGCACAAAGGCAGCGTTAAGGTGATAAATTCCGATTTTCCTGCCGTGTCAAAGTATCAAACATCCAAAGCGTAAAAATCCCAAAATTCCCTGATTTTCTCTATCTCCCAGCCAGGATTGGTTGGGCAGAGTCACAGAACAAAATTCAACTTCTGCAAATTCCCTGTGGATTTATCCCAAATCACCCAGGACATCAGGAGTTACAAACAATCCTGACCTGAGCACCAGGGCAGCGTTAAGGTGATAAATTCTGATTTTTTTCGTCGTGTTTGGAGTCAAAATATCAAACATCCAAAGCGTAAAAATCCTGCAATTCCCTGATTTTCTCCATCTCCCAACAAGTAGTGGTTGGGCACAAATTCCCACTTTCCTGCTGTGTCAAAATACCAAACACCCAAAGCGTGAAAGTCCCAAAATTCCCAAATTTTCTCCATCTCCCAGCAAGGAGCTCTTGAGCAGTGATGCCCAAGGTGCCACCAAAACCACCCCAACCCAAAAACCACCCAAATCTGCCCAAATCCTTCCCCTAAAGCCGCAGATCTGTTTAAGGAATTTGGGATAATCCCAATCCTTCCATCGGCACGAGCTGTTTAAAACGATCCCGGGATTTGGATGGGTTTAAGCTGCTTACGGAGCTTTAAAGGGTTTAAAAGGTTTATCCCGGGAAAAAACCCTTTTCCCAAAAAGCCGGTGGGGTTGCTTGGTGGGAGCTGGTGGTGCAATTCGGTTTGGAATGGGAAAATATCCAGGAGGCAAATGTTGTGTTTGGAAGTGGAAGCGAGTGAGGAGCAAGTGGGAAAATCCTGGATTTAGAGAGGATTTCTATTGGAGTAAGTGGGAGAGGAGGGGAGGAGAGAGGAAATCCATCCCAGCAGGAATTCCCAGGAGTGCAGATCCCATCCCAGAGTCCAGCAGGAATTCCTTAAGGCACAAATCCCATCCCAGAGGATGGGAATTTCCAGGGATTAAGGTATTTCCAGGATTTCCAGAATTAAGAAATTTCCAGCAGGAATTCCTTAAGGCACAAATCCCATCCCATAAAAACTGCCACAAAAACTGAATCAAACAATTCCACCTGGTCAAGGAAAAAGAGGAAAACATTTCAGTCCAGAAACCCAACAAATCCAGCTTTCCTCTCCTCATTTCCAGCCTTTTATTCCCAAAATTCAGTTTTGGGACTGATGGTCCTGTAGGGCTTTTCCAACCTCAGTGATCCCAAAATTCCCTCCTGGGGGCAAAATCTGCTCCATTCCTTGGGCTCATCCCAAACTTTGATCCCAGTGCTGGTGTGGGATGAGGACAAAGCTCAGCCTGGAATCCCAAAGCAGGGGCAGATCCCACCCTGGGGAGCCGGAATTGTCTTCCCAAAACACTGGAAAATCAGAGAAAATCAGGGAAAATCAGGAAAAATCATCAGGGAAAATAAGGGGAAATCAGCTCCTGGCTCAGGGTTCACCTTTCATCAACACATTTAATTCCTTTTAGCTCCTTAAAGCACTGAAATTTCCAGTTCCCCTGGGGAAGGGACAATTCCATCCTTCCTCCCTGAATTTCTATCTCTCCCTCCCTAAATTTCTATCGGAACCCGGGAAAACCAGGGGAAATCAGGGAAAATCAGCTCCTGGTTGGGGGAAACACCTTTTATCAACACATTTAATTCCCTTTAGCTCCCTAGAACGCTGCAATTTCCAGTTCCCCTGGGGAAGGGTCAGTCCCATCCCTCCCTCCCTGAATTTCCATCCCAAAACACTGGAAAATCAGGGAAAACCAAGGAAAATCAGGGAAAAATCAAGGAAAAACTGGGAAAATCAGCTCCTGGCTGAGGGTCCATCTTTTGTCAACACATTTCAATCTTTTTAGCCCTCAGCGCATTGAAATTTCCAGTTCCCCTAGGGAAGGGTCAGTCCCAGCCCTCCCTCCCTGAATTTCCATCCCAAAACACTGGAAAATCTGGGAAAATCTGGGTAAATTAGCTCCTGCTTGGGGGCAAAACCTTTTATCAAGACGGTTAATTCCTTTTAGCACTCAGAGCACCGAAATTTCCAGTTCCCCTGGGAAGGGACAGTCCCATCCCTCCTTCCCTGGATTTCCATCCCAAAACACTGGAAAATCAGGGAAAATCTGATTTCAGGAAAACCTCCTGCTTGACGGTTCACCTTTTATCGCCACATTTAATTCCCTTTAGCTTCTAAAAGAACTGAAATTTCCAGTTTCCCTGGGGAGGCGATGATCCCATTCCCTCCCTCCCTCCCTCCCATCCCGCTGCAGAACGGATGGGAATTGGGACAAAGAGGGGATTTTTGGGATGCAGAGCCCCCCTCGGCTCTCATTTCCACAAAGATAAAGGCAGAGCATCTGGCCGCGTGTCAGAATCTTTAATTACACACCGAGCTGATCCTAAATATCCATTTATTGCCCCTTTTCAATGGCGGGAGATTGCAGCTCCTCCCCGCACACAAAGGGAGGCTGTGATTGCACATTCAGCCCAAAGCTGCCTCATTCCCACTCTGGATGCTCCACTTGGCGACTTTCTGGGATATTCACATCCTCTGTCCCCCCCGAGGTTGTTTTAGGGTTTTTCAGCCGGGAAAGTTGGGCTGTAAGGGAGGATTGTATCCTAAAATGTGGTTTGGAACTGAGAGCCCAGCAGGAATTGCTGAAATACCCAAATCCAATCCCAAAGCCCAGCAGGAATTCCTGAAATACCCAAATCCAATCCCAGAGTCCAGCAGGAATTCTCAGGGGGACAAATCCTATCCCAGAGCCCAGCAGGAATTCCTGAAATACCCAAATCCCATCCCACAGTCCAGCAGGAATTCCCAGGCGTACAAATCCCAACCCATAAAAAATCCCCTCCACCCATAAAAAATGCCGCAAAAACTGACACCTGGTTAAGGAAAATAAAAAAATTGAGGAGTTCCTGCTAATAAATGATCTGATTTATTGGAATAAATGTGGAGCAGGGACTGGGCTCCTGCAGACCCTGAGCAGCTTTCGGGGTGGCAAACATGGAAAAAAATCCGCATGGATTGGAAAAAACCATGGATAAACACAGCCAGGAATAGCAACAGGAGCAACAGGAACCTGTTCTGTGCAGGGAGCTGGGAAAATTCCCCTTGGAATTCTCAATTTCTGGCAGAACTGGCTGCTCAGGGAAGGGTTCAGGCCTTAAAAGGGAGCTCAGATCCCAAAGAAAGTGTGGGATAACGATGGATCCGGGCTGACTGCAGCTCTCCAGGATTCCTCTCGACCAAAATATTACCCTAAGGTTTGGGAAATCTTCCCGAGGGATAACATCCCAGCAGGAGGGAAGGGATGGCAGGACAGGGCTGAGGAGCTGAGGGACCGGGGAGGGAAAATATTCCTGTTTGATCCCAAAATTCCAACGGCAAAAGGGATATCAGGGATTTTGGGCAGCTTTGTCCCAGCTTGGTGCATTCCTGCATGGATGGGCTGAATTCCAGCTGAATTCTGGGAATCCAGGCACCTTCCTGCTGCTTCCCCAGGCGAGTTTTCCAGGAATCCTTGGAGTTCTGAGGCCACACGAACCCCACAGAGCTGCTGTCATACAAACCCCACACCAACCCCACAGAAATGGCGTTTGCAGCTCTGGGGGCACAAAAAACCCCACAAAAAATGGCATTTCCTGCTCTGGGGGCACACAGACCCCACAGAGATGCCACTTCCTGCCACACAAACCCCACAGAAAAGTATTTGCAGCTCTGGGGACATACAAACCCTACAGAAATCCCTCAGAAAATGCATTTGCAGCTCTGGGGACATACAAACCCTACAGAAATCCCACAGAAAATGCATTTGCAGCTCTGGGGACATACAAACCCTACAGAAATCCCACAGAAAGTGCATTTGCAGCTCTAACAACATACAAAACCTACAGAAATCCCACAGAAAATGCATTTGCAGCTGTGGGGACATACAAACCCCATACAAACCCCACAGCTCTGGCACTTGCTGAGGAGGAACTCCAGCCAAGGAACACATTTTGGCCCTAAAGGCAAAAATAAAACAAACCCCAAGATTTTCTTCTCTCCACCCGCAGAGCCAGGAAGCCTCGGGAAGCTCCATCCACCTCCTCCTTGGGGTTTTGTGTCCCTGGATTCCCTCAGGGATTGAGGAAAAACAAATCCTGAGTTTAGGAACAAAACCCCCAACAGGATTTTTGCTTCCAGGTCCCCCTGACTTCCCAAAGGAAAACTAAATCCCACTGAGGCTTAACCTGAGGTGTAAAATAATGGGATTTACCTTTGGTTCTCCCTATGAACCATGTTTGTCTAACAAAATAAAATACAGATTCCGATGAATGGTTAAAAACCAGGTTGTTGTTTCTAAGCCATATTCCACACCCCCAAAAATCCCAATTTATTTGCCCAATTCACTTGCCTACAGCAGCAAGGTCTTTAATCATGACCTGATTTATTTATTTAAATAACAAATAAATAAATAAGTCCAATAATGATCCGATTTATTTATTTAAATAATAAAGAAATAAAGAAATAATTTCGATAATTACCTGATTAATTTATTGAAATCTGCAGTTCCTGCTCTCCTGATCCCCCAGTGCACCTCAGAGCCCATTTGGGTGATCTCTAAATATTTAATTTCCCTTCCATCCCCTCCACTTCCCAGATTTTCTATTTTTTCCCACTGCACTGTATTCCTCTTCCATGAATTAATCCAAATTATAATCAATCCCGTATCACCAGAGCAGGCATTCCGTGTGTTTTTGGGGACATTCCATGTGTTTCTGGGGACATTCAGTGCGATTTTGGGGACAATCTATGCGTTTTTGGGGACATTCCTGCTGCACAGGAGAATTCTTTTCTTGCCCCTAATTCCCTTGCAGCAGCAAAGAGGTTTTATTTTTGGGGTTTTTTTTTCTTCCCCAGGAAAAATCTGGCCCAACTGCTTTGGAACAAACCCTTCAAAACAAAATGAGCTGTTTGTCTCGGCGATTTGCACTCTCCCATGAAATTCCCTCCGATGCCAGAACGACGGGAAACAAAAAAAATTCCAAATACGAGCCCAAAACTGGGGGGGGAATGCAGCGAAAAAGCAGCACAGAGTCAGGTAAAGGACAAGAGAGGTAAAGGATGGTGATAAATTCGTTTTACTGGATTAGAACAAAAGGGAATTGGCTGGGGAGGACTGGGAATGCCTTGGGAACAGAGTGGGGTGGGTGGGAATTCCAGGGGTTGGGATGAGGATGGCACAGCTGAACCTTTCCCAGGAATCTGCTCCTTTGCATCGATAAAATTCCATACAAACCCCAAATTTGGACTTAATCATTACTATTAATTAAAATTCCATATAAACCCCAAATTTGGACTTAATCATTACTCTTAATTCTTGATTATCGTCAATTATTAACACAATTATTATTTATTATTATTAATTATTACTTTTTTAAACCGTATTTTTCACTTTAAACATCCTGGACCTGTTGTTTTCCAATCCATCCACCAGGAACAAATCCAACCAGGAGCACGCACTGGGCTTATCAAATATTATCAAATAAATATTGTCAAATACTATCAAATATGCTGAAACTCTCACGGCAGCTACAAAAGCAGCTTGGCAGTTTTCCTTGGATCCGAAGTTCATTCCCACAGTCTCAGAGCTCATCCCTGCCATCACCACCAGCTTTTCCAGCTCCCTCCTGAACTCAGGGATCAATTCTGGGCTTGCTGATCCCACAGCATCACTGGGGTTACACCGGGGTTTGCTCCCTGCTTGTTCCTGCAGCCCCCAAATCCCAAAATCCCATCAGCCAGGGCCTTTCCCTCATGGATCCAGGAGGTCCCTGGGGGATGGAGAGCCTGGAAATGCCCAGCAGGACCAGGGCTGGGAGCTGAACCTGCAGCAGCCCTACAGATCTGGGGCACACAAACCCCACAGAAACCCCACACACATGGCATTTGCAGCACTGGGGACACACAGACCCCACAGATCTGGGGACACACAGACCCCACAGGTTCCCCTCAGAAGAAGACCTTTCCCTCAGGAGCAGGAGACGCTCAGCCATCCATGGGCATCTGTCTCCTCCATGGGATTCCACTGTCCCTGCTCTGTCCCAAGGTCCCCCAGGAGCTGCCAGGGTGGTGCAGAGGAGAACCAGGGGGAGACAGATGGAAATCTGGGCTGCTCCAGGGCTGGGCAATCCTCTGGAGGGGCTGGAATCCCATGGGATCATCCTGTGGGATCCTCCTTTGGATCCTCCTGTGGGATCATCCCGTGGGATCATCCTGTGGGACCATGCTGTGGGATCATGCCGTGGGATCATCCTGTTGATCATGCTGTGGATCATCCTGTGGGATCTTCTTGTGGGATCATCCTGTGGGATCCCCCTGTGGGATCATCCTGTGGGATCATCCCGTGGGATCATCCTGTGGGATCATCCTTGGGATCATGCTGTGGGATCATGCTGTGGGATCCATCCCATGGGATCCTCCTTTGGATCATCCTGTGGGATCATCCTGTGAGATCATCCCATGGGATCCTCCTGTGGGATCCTCCTTTGGATCATCCCGTGGGATCCTCCTGTGGATCATGCTGTGGGATCATGCTGTGGGACCATCCCATCCCTGCTGCAGGAGAGGCAGCTCAGGCAGGAGCAGTGGGGTCAGGGTCATCCATGGGACACAACAGCTCCTGGGATCATTCCAGCAGCCATTCCCAGGTTTTCCCTGTGCTCCCAGAGGATTCCAGCAGCATCCCAGGACAGGGACAACCCCTGAGAGCACAAACTGTCCCAGCCTGACATGATCCCATTTTCACTTCCAGGTGAAGTGAATAATTGAAATTCCCCTCCAAACAATCCCCCAGCACCCTCAGCCCTGCAGTGCAACAAACCCCATGTGGCCCCACAGCAAAACGTGTTTCCCCCACAGCATTTCCCCTACAGGAGTCCGCCCAGCAAATAATGACCTAAAATTCCAGAACAACCCCAAAAGCCCAGCGAGCGCTACTGTCTGCAGTTGGAGCTTAGAGTCAAAACTTGTTCCCTTTATTTGCAATCTGCCAGGGACTCACACTGAGAGCTTGGCCAGCCTCCCCCTCCCTGTTTCCCATACAGAAGGAAAAGTAAAAACCACAGGAAAATGTGAAATAGGAATAAAAAAGTATGGAGTTTTTCATTCTGGTTCCCCCCAGATTCCCACTCCACTCAGCGTGGAGCAAATCCCTGATTTATGGAGCTGCAACATATCCAGTCTTGGCATTAAAAAAGTTTTTGAGATTTTTGAAAGAGCTGAAGGGAGAGATGTGGCCGATGGATCCTGAGATCCCTGTCACTGGAAGGTCAGGAATGGGGGGAAAAATGGGGAAATGTGGGTCGGGAATGTGGGTAAATATGGGTCAGGAATATGGGGAAAAATGGGTTAGGAATATGGGGAAAAATGGGTAAATATGGGACAGGAATATGGGTAAGGAATATGGGTAAATATGGGACTGGAATATGGGTAAAAAAGGGGAAATATGTGTCAGGAAATATGGGTAAAAAAGGGTAAAAATGGGTCAGAAATATAGGTAAATATGGGTCAGGAATATGAGTAAAAAAGGGTAAATATGGTCAGGAATGTGGGTAAAAATGGGTAAATATGGGACAGAAAAGTGGGTAAAAATGGGTAAATATGGGTCAGGAATGTGGTAAAAATGGGTAGCAACCAGCAGCCCTGTAAGTTATTTTGGAAGATCCTCTCAGGTCTCACCACACACCTTTAGCCAGGGAAATCAGTCAGGGAGCTGGGCTCACCATTCCCATGCTATCCCACATTATCCATCTGCATGAACCCAGCCAGCTGCAGAAATTAAGCTTGACACAGAGAAAAGAGAAGGATTTTAGCCCCAAACCAGTCCGAATTCTGGGAATTACTGGGCCAGGTGGAAATCCAGAATTCAAGTGCACCTGAGGAGGAGGAGGAGGAGGAAGCCTTTCAGTGCTCCCTGACTCCTGCAGGGCTCCATAAACCTTCCTGGCCCATCGGCAGCTCTGAATTCCCAGCAAATTCCCATGGAACTGCCCCAGCCATTCCCAGGAGCGAGCCAAGAGCCCTTTGGAAAGCCTGGCCTTGCATGGGCTGTGTTTACAGCAGTTTTACAGCTGTTCCCAGGAAAATAATGACCAAGCTTCCTTTATAATGCCAGAGGAGCTGGGCTGCAGTGCTTGGGACTAGAACTGCTTTATTTCCCGTTCTCAGGAGGGGTGAAATGATGAAAATCAGAATAATGCAGATTATTTGTTATTTATTATTTATTATCCCACTTTCCCCAAGGTTTTACAGAGCAGCTCCTGGCAGGCCTCAGGTGCCACCAGCTCTGCTGAGGAGAATCCTGGGACAAAACCAGGAATAGATGTAAAAATGGGTAGGTATGGGTCAGGAATATGGGTAAAAATGGGTACCAGCCAGCAGCCCTGCAAGTTATTTTGGAAGATCCTCTCAGGTCTCACCACACACCTTTAGCCAGGGAAATCAGTCAGGGAGCTGGGCTCACCATTCCCATGCTATCCCACATTATCCATCTGCATGAACCAGCTGGCTCAAGGGGCTGTTTAGAGAAAATAAATCTCTTCTTTCACGTGCTGCCCACCCTCAGTTTGCACAGCTCACCGGGGGAAACTTTTTCTGTAGATCCTCTCCTGAACAGCCAGGCAAAAAGCCTACAAACTCCCCTTTCTCAGGGGGCAAAATGATAAAAATCAGAATAACGCAGGGCCACCAACTCCCACTTGTCCCAAGGTTTGCAGAGGAACTCCTGGCAGGCCTCAGGTGCCACCAGCTCTGCTGAGGAGAGCCCTGGGGACAAATCCCACCGTGTCCTGCCCAGATTGCCAGCTGAGGGTTTGGGTTCTGCAGGGCACAAAGGTGTTTGTGAGCCCAGAGGCAGCGCAGAAGCTCAAACCCCACACAGGAGATGTTTTAATGGGGAAAACAGCACTTTCCATAGGGAAACACCACTTTCCATGGGGAAAACACCACCTTTTACAGGGAAAACACCACCTTCCATAGGGAGAACATCAACTTCTATAGGGAAAACACAACATTCTATAGGGAAAAACAGTATTTTCCATAGGGAAAACATCACTTTCCATAGGGAAAAACACCACCTTCCATAGGGAGAACATCAACTTCTATAGGGAAAACACAACATTCTATAGGGAAAACACCACTTTCCATGGGGGAACCACCACCTTTTACAGGGAAAACACCTTCCATAGGGAGAACATCAACTTCTAAAGGGAAAACACAACATGATAGAGGGAAAAACAGCATTTTCCATAGGGAAAACATCACCTTCCATAGGGAAAACACCACATTCTATAGGGAAAACATCACCTTCTACAGAGACAACACCACTTTCCATACGGAAAGAACATCACCTTCCATAGGGAAAACACCACATTCTATAGGGAAAACATCACCTTCTACAGAGACAACACCACTTTCCATACGGAAAGAACATCACCTTCCATAGGGAAAACACCTTCCCATCCTCTCCCTCCTCGGTCATCACCCACTCAGGCTTTCTTGGGAGGTTTCTGATCCCAAAGATTTCGCTGAGCAGAGCGAGTGCTGGGGATGGAGCACATGGCACTGCTGTTTGGGATCCGAGCGCTCCGGCTGAGCCCCGGGAGCAGGGACTAGAGCCAAACCCCCCACGCTCTGTTACAGCTCCGAGGATTTGCAATCTCCGATAGAAAAAGAAAATAAAAGTAGCACTGGGCAAACTCCGTTTCTGGCAGGGCGAGGAAATCAGGGAGAAATGAATCCTGCGGGACCAGCAGCTGCCTAGGCACAGGGAACGTGAGGCTTGAGAGAAAATCCATGTGTTGATCTCCCAAAGCCTGAGGCTGGGGGTTTCCAGCAGCCCTCAGCACCTGGATTTGGCAATAGGAGCAGAAGGGAAGAGGACATGAGGTGCTGCTGGCGCCTCAGCCAGCCCGAACCACGAGCAGAGGAACATTCCCCTCCAGAGCACATTTTAATCCTTTTCCCCCGCACACACACCCCATATCAAACCCTTTATTAAAAACCATCTGCTTTTGGGATGGGGGGGATGGGCAGCCCAGACTCACACACCGAGTTTTGGTTACTTTCCCTCTGCCAGGTCAGCCATTCCCAAGTTCTCTCTTTCGAGGAAGCCTGAAGGGGCTGTTCACACAAAATAAATCTTTTATTCCGCACGCTGCCCACCCTCGGCTCGCACAGCTCATCGCGGGAAACTTTTCCCGCAGCTCCCTTTCCTGAGCAGCCAGGCAAAAACCCTCCAGACGGGGCTGGATTTGTATTTATATCGCCCAGCAATACGGAACACTCCAACACGCCGAAATATAAACACAAACTTCCACACAAAGGGCTAATCCCTGCCCTCGGAGCTTCCCACAGCCGGAGGAGCTGGCTGAGCCCAGGGAAGGCTGGATTTGGCCCTCGGAGAGGCCACTGCAGCCGCTGCTGCAAGCCCGGGCTTGGGAACACGGCACAGGATCCGGGCAGAGCCGCGGGCAGGTACCGCAAGGGGCTGCGGATTCCTCCACCTGCCTCCAGCACCGCCAGCAACTCAGCCTTCCCGAAGGACAAACCTCGCACCATCATCCCCGAGCGCCACAGCCAAATAAAACCGAGCGGGAGGAGGGAAAAAATCCCCCAAAGCCAGCGCTTTGTGCGTTCAGCCACCAGCAGGGTGAAACCGGGCTCGGGATGTTGTTTTATTTTGAATTTTTCGTGTTTCTCTCGGCGCTGTAGCGTCGGGGAGCGGGAAGGGAAGGGATGAGAAGGGAAAGGGATGAGAAGGGAAGGGATGGGAAGGGAAGGGATGGGAAGGGAAGGGATGGGAAGGGATGGGATGAGAAGGGAAGGCATAGGAAAGGAAGGGAAGGGAAAGGAAGGGAAGGGAAAGGAAGGGAAGGGAAGCGGCGCAGGCCCCGGGAGGACGCGGCTCTCCCCCGGAGCAACACGTCCCCAGCCCGTGTCCCTCCGCACGGCCCTGGCCGCCTGGCACGTCCCTGTCACAGCCGCGATCGCCTCCCACCGCCCCCAGCGCTGCCTCCCANAAATCGCCAAGATCCGCGCGGAGAACAACGGCCGAAAACCCGCGATCAAAGCCCCCGTGCCTACCTTTGCCGGGGGGCAGCGGGCAGATCCCGGAGCGCTCGGGGTCCGTGGCTGTTCCCTTCCTTATGAAATGTTCGCCTCAGCCGGTGCTATTTGCATTCTTTCATTAGCACCTGTTTCAAGTAAGGAAGGAGAAAGCTCATTACGAGATCAGCTTCCTCTCCAAATAAATTATTAAAAAATAAAAAAAAAAAATAGGGAGAGATGCGCGCTGCCAAATAATAATAACGCTAATAAAAATCCAAAAAATGCCACATGGATATTAAAGCCCAAAGTAGGCAGTTTAATAATGGGAGGTCTTGCAGGTTGTGAGCATGCTCCAGCCGGAACAAATCCTTCCTCTGTTATTCCTCTGAATAAAAATAAACCACGATCAAGAAACCCAAACGGAAGCTTCCTCCTAGAATCCCTGCTGCTGAAAAATATGTAATAAATTCAGCCCGAAGACGCAGACTCTAATCAGCAGCTGTTTTCTGGATCCAAAGCCAGCCAAAGCCTCTCTTGTCTTTTCCCACTATGAGTCTAGGCCTTTTTGAAAAGGGTTTTAACCTTTTAAAGACACAGCGCACCAATTATCACTTCTGGAGGACTGTCACTCACGGCGCAGGGAAATTAATAAAGCGGCAGCGGTGGCACGGTGGGAGCACGGGGAGGTGTGGTTTGCCCTGCCGGGATTGCCTCGGGAATATTATTGTATGATTATTATTTTTTTTTTAATCGGACCCCCTCCCCTTTGGGAAAATAATAATAATAATAATAATAATAATAATAATAATAATAATAATAATAATAAAGTGCAAACTCGCCAGCCGGCTCTGGGGTAAATGCAAAGTCATTATAAAAAGGAGCAGCTGCCGGATGCCATTCCGGGAGTTCTGCCGCGGCTCCGCGTCGGGGTTAAATCTGTTGCGAGGGAATTTTCGGAATTAACAGTTTGCAGCCCGGCCGGGGCTGGGAGAGGGTTAACGA
>VZRM01005564.1:4554-28207 GCA_013397955.1 Grantiella picta
CCAACACCCAGAGCTCCCAAAGGCCCTTTTCCATCCCCCGAGGGTCTCACTGCCCCCCCCGGGTCGGTGCCCACCCACCTCTCCAGCAGCTGCTGCCGGTGTGTCTCGCTGGCCTGGCACGCAGCCCGCGCTCGCTCCAGCAGCTTGGCCGCCTTCCCCTCCAGGTCCGTGTAGAAATCCTTCCCCTCCTGGGACTTCTTCATCAGGTCCTCATAGGCCTCGTAGGAGGCCACCAGGGTCTGCACGGTGGTGTTCCATCTGGGAGAGGGGCACGGAGGGGCTCAGCAGGATGCAGTGCCAGGGTAAAGCTGGGCACCCAGCTCCAGGCCCCTAGGGGACCCTGCAGCTCCCAGTGGGATGGACACAGGACAAAGACAGCAGGGCCCCACCAGTGGGGTGGGACAGGAGAAGCCAGCGGCGGCCTCACACCTGTCCTGGGGGGAAGTGAGGGCTGTTCCTGGGCACTGAGACCCCCCCAGGACACTGGGCTTTCCCTTCCCCACTCACTTGTGCTCCACCTCAGCCAGGGCCTTGCGCACAGCTGCGTATTTGACGTTGGCATCTGTCAGGGCCTTGAGCACATTCTCCTGGGCAGCCAAGTTCTGCTCCAGATACACCTTGAGCTGGTCGTACTTCTTCAGCTGCTCCTCAAAGAGCTTCTGCAGGGACATGGGAGGGGACACGGGAAGGTCCATGGGGCTCGGGGACGGAGCTGTCCCTCAGTGGGACACAGGGGGTGTCCCCAGGCCCACCTTCATCTCAGAGCGGTCGGTGGTGACCAGCGAGGTGGTGATGTCGTCCTTCTGGATCATCTCCCTCAGCTGCTGCTCCAGGGACATCCGCTGGTCCCGCATCTCCTGCACCTTGGCCAGGATCCTCTTCAGGTTCTGCAGCACCTGTTTGTCATCTGGGGGTAGGGCGGGGTCAGGGGCTGGGCTGGATCCCGAGGGAACCCGTGGGGTGGGATCTGCGGAGCCAGGCCTTGCCTGGGACACTCTGCCCCCTCTGTCCCCAAATAGGACCTGCTCTGCGCATTCCCGGGGGACAAACCCTCATCCCACTTTGTGGGGGGACACAAGCGGTACAGCCCTGCCTCCCCCAGCCCCCCGGAGCCAGGACTCACCTTCGGAGAGGCTGGGGGTGGGCAGCGCGGCCCGGACCTGCTCCAGGGGGCTGCCGAGCAGGCGCAGGTTGCCCAGGTGGAGGTTCATGGCGCGGTGCAGCTCGGTGTTGGTGAAGCTGGCCTTCTCGTGCAGCTCCAGGTACTTGGAGCACTCCTTGCTCACCTCAGCCAGCCCCGGGGGTGACGCTGGCGCCGGTGGGACCTTCCCCAGCAGCTCCTGCAGCTTCCGCTCCTGCGCCTCGTCCTCCTCCAGCAGGTCCCGGATCTCCTTCAGCGACGCCTCCACATCAGTGAAGACCCCGGAGAGCACTGGGGGGACACAGCAGGGCCGGTGGGGATTGGGTCACCTCCCGCCTGCCCCAGGCCCAAAGCCAGGCAGGGACACGGCAGTGGGCAGCCAGAGGCAGGGACACGGCAGCCCAGGCTTTGGCATGTTGGGCTCCTGGGCACCCCTGCCGTTGGGGTCATCCCCCCTCCCATCCAACAGGGAAAGCACTTTGGGATTCAGGAATTTATGGCAGCACAGAAGCAGCCATCAGTGAGAACATTCCCAACACCCTGGGCAAGCAGCAGTGCCAGCCCCGAGGCCCCCCCAGCCCCCAGGGGTGCCATCCCCCTCACCCTGCATGGACTGGACGAGGTTGCGGACGGTGTCGGGGCGCACGCTGAGCGCAGCGCATTTCTCCATCAGCACGGGAGGGATGTGGTTGTACATGTCCAGGTTGTCCACGGTCTCGGGGTCCAGCTGCATGGAGTCCATGAACTGGCTGTGGGACACAGAGGGGCCCCTGAGGGCTGGCAGTGTCCCCCCTCCCAGAGGCTTGGGAGCACTGGAATGCCATGGGGCAGAAGGGCAGTGCCCCTCACGTACTCCAGTACTTCATTCTTGGCTTCGATCTTGGCCATCACATCCCGCAGCAGTTTGGCCTTTTCCTCGCTGCAACAGGACAGAACATTCCATGAGTGCAGGCAAACCCCCAGCAGGTTCCACACCCCCATCCCATCCCATCCCATCCCTGGACACACCTGTACAGGGACGAGGCCTCGTGGGCAGCCATGGGCACCAGCTTGGCAAAGATGTCAGGGCCAGTGACCGCAGGGTCCGTGGGGTTGACGGGCAGAGCCTTCACCAAGGGGGCACCTGCAGGACACACGCCAGGCTGGGATCACTCCTGAAGGGAATTCTCCCCTCAATCCCAGCAGATCCCTGTTCCCAGAGGTCCCAAAGCCCCCTGACCTTTAACAGACTGCAGAGTGTCCAGTGCAGGCACAGCCTCATGATAGATGAAATCATTGTCCTTTTTGGCTGAATTGTACCTGGAATGGGAGGTGATGCTGGAAGGGAAGGACTGGGCAGCATTCCTTGCTCCCTAAGCTCATTCCCAACGGGCTCAGTCCCCTGGGTCTCCTGGGATTGCTCCAGCAATTCCCACAGCAGCTGTCCACCCACAGCACCTGAGGCAGTGCTGGGCTCTGCATGTTGGGGACACTGGGAACACTCCCCAGGCTCCCTGTCCCCCAACATTCCCGACCCCTAGAAAAGAATGCATACACCCTGGGGTGCCCCACGGACTCACTTCCCACCGATGACATCCATGGTGAACCTCAGAGCTTCCTGCACAGTTTCAGGCTGGCCCTGTGGAATTGAGAGCAGGAATTGCTGTGTGAGTGCTCCCAGAGCCTCCCAGGCACCTCCCGGACAGGACCAGAGAGGCAGCTGATTCTCTTAAACTGATCCCAATCCTCCTCCTCCTCCCAGCCTGGCAGCCCAGGGCCCAGCTGTAGAGTGGGAAGCCCCCAGTCCCAGACAGCAGGAACACACCTTCGCCAGCTTGATGGCTTCGTTGAGCTTATCCAGAGCGCTCTGGAAGTACATGACCTGTGGGAGAGAGGGAATTGGGATTGGCACGGGAGGCAATGTCCTGGCCCTACACAGGGACAGCGGTCCCTGAGGGCTAGAGTAATGCCTGAAGATTTTTTGCCTTTTTATATACCCCTTTATATATTTTTATACACTTTTTATATTTTCTGTGCCCTTCATACGATCTTTGTATCCTAAGCCTACATGCTTGTAATTTTTGCAGTCTGACATTCTAGCTTAGTTTTGGGGTTTCTGCAAGGCAGAAAGAGCAAACATCCACAGTAAGAAGCTGGAGAACCCTAAATTATCTCAAAACTCGAGTTTTCTCTTCTCTCTAGAACATGTTTTGCAAACTGAGCTCCAGCCTCATTTAAAAGAGCAATTCTTAAAAAAAAGAAGAAGTTACTTCATTTATTAAGTTTGTTATTGAAGGATTTTAGACAGATAGGCTAATTTGCAAGTCTCATAAAGTTGTATACGCTTTATACAGTGAGTGTGCATCTTAAAAAACAGCAAAAAACCGTACACCTAAGACCCTACTAAAATACCAAAATAAAACCCTTTTACCCCTTCAAACTGTGTCTGTGTCATATTCGACCAGCTGAAAGGCAACAAGAGCTTCCCACAGCTTTTCCAGAGCAGCCAGGTCCTGGCAGGACACAGGACATGGGTGACACGCTTGTGTCCCAAAGGCTGTAGATACCCAACCTCTTCCAGGACCCAACCCCCTTCCCAGGACCACGACCCAGAGGCTGGAGAGGATGAAATGGGATGCCACAGCCCCACTTACCCTTTCCCCAAACTTCTGCTGCTCCTCGGCCTGTTTCCCCATGTGCAGCTGGAAGAAAACAGGGATCAGAGCTCTGGAACTGCAGGGAGAGCTTTGAGAGGGGCAGGAAAACCCTGGGGAGCAGCCAGAGCACCCTGAGGTGGGATGGGATTACAGGGAGACCCCCAGCTCCAGCTCCCCCTCACTCACGTGGGCCACAGCAGCAAAATAATAGATTTTCATCTGAACCAGTTTCTTCCAATCCTTCTGGATCTTGCCCAGCAGCGAGGCTGTCTCTGAGTTCTCCAGCGCCCTGCAGGCCTCCTTGTAGTAATCCACCACCTATGGAGAGAGATAGGGGTGGGAAAACCCCCTGGAAAGCTGGATCCCAGGTGGAACCAGAGCAGTGCAGGGAAGGGGGAATCACAGGCACCTCCCCAAGCACTCGGATCACCTGGAAAAATAGCTGGGGGGAACTCAGGGATGTGTTTGGGACCAAAGCCAGGGATTGGTGACATCACTGGGACACCTGTCACCAGTCCAGGCTGCTCCAAGCCCCATCCAGCCTGGCCTTGGACACTTCCAAGGATCCAGGGACAGCCACAGATTATGTGGGAAATCCATTCCAGTCCCTCACCCACCTCACAGCCACAAAACCCTTCTAAACACTCCCCCAACATCTCCCCTCTGTCAGTGTGAAGCCATTGCCCATGTCCTGTCACTCCAGGCCCTTGCCCAAAGTCCCTGTCCACGGGACCATGGTGGCAGCAGCTCCTGGGGCTCACCTGGGCACTGATCCGGGCCACAAGGAAGCTCTTCCTGTTGTCCAGCATGGACTTCTCCAGGAGACACTCCTGTGCTTGGCCCTGCCAGGGACAAGGGGGGAATGTTCAGCGTCTCCAACCCTTGGGACACCCCAGACCCCTGGCAGGACCCACTGGCTCCAGCCCCTTTGCCAAGGGGTGCATGTGGCATGGGGAATGTCAGCCCTGAGGGTGCTCGGAGAGCCCAGGAATGGCACTGAGCCTTCCCTGATCCCCCAGTACCTCCCAAAAACTCCTTCCCCCCAGGGAGAGAGCCCAGACCCCACAAAGACCCCACTGTGGGACACTGGGATCCGTGGATCCACAGGGAACACCAACCCCACAGACCCACTCGAGGTGTCCCAGTACAAGCAGTGCCCCCAGTGCCTACCAGCATGAGGTTGATGTTGAGGCTGAGGATCTGGTGGCTCATGTCCACGCTGTAGGAATGTGGGAAGTGATCCCGCAGGTAGGTGAAGGCGCCGGCGGCACATTGGAAGTGAGTGCAGGAAACCTTCATGCCCTGAGGGGATGGAATTGTTGGGCTTGGAAAAGACTTCCCAGATCGTGGAGTCCACCCAGTCCCCAGCACTGCCAAGGCCATCACTGACCATGTCCCCAAGTGCCACATCCACACAGCTTTTAAATCCCTACAGGGATGGGGATTCCACCACTGCCCTGGGCAGCTGTGCCAGGGCTGGACAGCCCTTTCCAGGAAAATATTCCCAATATCCAACTAAAGCTCCCCTGGCACAGCTTGAGGCGGTTTCCTCTCATCCTGTTGCTGTTCCCTTGGAGCAGAGCCTGACCTCCACCTGGCTGCACCCTCCTGTCCCAAAAGTTCCCCAAGTCCTCTCATCCCTCAGTCCCTCCTGGTGCTCCAGCCCCTTCCCCAGCTCCACTCCAGCCCCTCAGTGTCCTGCACCTGAGACCCCAAACCTGTCCCCAGATTCCAGGTTCCTCACAGTACCCGGCACAGGGACACTCCCTACCCTGCCACACCCAGGTGCCACCTGTCCCCCAGTAGGTCATTACCTCCTCGGACACTCGCTTGTCCATGGCTCCCAGCATGGAATGCAGAGCTCCTGTGGGGACAGGCTGGGGCTCAGTGGGGCAGGGACACCCCAACAGCCCCTGGGAATGGGGGGCTGGACCAGAGAGACCCAAAGCTGCAGGAATCCAGGAGCTCACCCAGGTTGTAGAGGACACAGGCCTGCTCGTACTTGATGTCCTCGTGTGTCACCGCCTTGCCCGAGAAGATCTCAGTCCTGGGCGGAAGGGGACACAGGACAGGGAGCAACCAGGGATTCTTCCAGGAGGAGGATTTATCGAGAGCTTCGCTCCCCAAGGGTCTACGGGACACCCCTGTGCAGGACCCCACTCCCCAAAGGTTCCCTGGGATCCCCCTTTGCCATCCCAGGCACGACCCCATTCCCCAGGTGGGTCGCTGGGCCACCCCTGTGCCACCCCAGGCAGGATCCTTTTGTTCCCCAAGGGGGCCCTGGGATCCCCCTGAGCCCCCAGGACAGAACCCTGTTCCCCAAGGGGTCCCCAGAACAGCCCCTCCCCAGGGGATGGCATGGCCACGTCCTGCCCACCCCAGTCCCCACCCCAGCCCCTCACCAGGTGACAGGCACAGCCGCGTCCTGCCCGTTTCCCATGGGGATTCTGCTCTGCAGGAAGTGCAGCTGCCCCAGGTATTTGCGCAAGGTGCTGCAGCCCTCGAAGTCCCTGGGAACACTGACAGCGCTCTGGGAACAGGACAGGAGGAGGGAGAGGCTCAGGGGACACACTCCAGGCAGGAACAGGAGCTGTCATGCAGGGGAGGCCAAAGCCAGCACCATCCAGATGCTCAGGATGAGGCAAGACCTCCTGGAAAACCTTGGGAACAGCTGTGTTCTCCCAAAGATGAGAACTTATCCCTCTTGCTTCAGAATAAGTCCCAGTGGTGGGCTGGGGCAGCCTGGGACCCCACTCTGAGCCTGCTGGGACCCTCCTGGAATCTGGGGACCCTGGGAGCACCACCAGGAGCTGTCCCTGCTCCCCCCACCCGGCAGCTCACGGATCATTGGGATCATCCAATGCTGCTCTGCGGGACACAGGAGAGGGAGAAGAGCAGCCAAGGCACAGCCCCTGGCCCGGGGTGGTCGCAGAGCCATCCCAGAGCCCCCCAGGGTGGCTCTCGAGGGTCACCCCTCACCTGACGGAGCAGCTCCAGCTTCCGCAGCTCCTCGTTATAGTTCTCCGGGTTCTCCCCATAGTTCTTCAGGACAAACTGGAAGAGGGAAAGGGGGTGAGAGGCCGGTGGGGAAGGGGGACCCCCGAGGTGAACCAGGTCGGGGATATTGCCAGGGGCCGCAAAAACCGCGGGGCAGCGGCACAAGCGCTGAGGTAGCCCCGGATCATCGCCATCCGTAAATGCCGCGGCACGGAAAACGCCGGGCAGGGGTGGAGCTTGTTTACAGCTGGTAATTCAGTGACTAATTGCTCAGGTCCCCCCGCGGTGGCAGGGACAAGGTGAGCCCCCGGTGAGCTCCGGGAAGGGGATCCTGTCCTCTCCCCTCGTCCGATCCAATCCCCCCCAGCTCTAACTCCCGACCGCTCCAGGGACCCCCAAGCACCCCGACCGCCGCTTTCCCCTTCCCTGGGCACCCCAAAGGCTCCCAGAGNGCGAACTCGCCGGCCTCCTTGAGGTCGAGCCAGATCATGGGCATGCGGGGCACGGCCTCCATCCCGGCCCGGCCCGATCCCGGCCCGATCCCGATCCCGATCGCAGCCCGGCCCGGCCCGGCGGAACCGCGCGCGGGGGCTCACGGGACACCGAGTCCGCGCGACACTTCCGGTCCTGTTGCCATGGCGACGCCCCACCCACAAGCTGAGCTGCCCCTGAAGCCACGCCCCATCTGGGCGGGACAGCCGTTGTTGCCATGGAGACGCCTCGCTCGCTGATTGGAGGAGACTATACGCTCATGAGGAAGCCCCGCTCCCGAGGCGGGGCGGTTGCCATGGCAACCAGCAATGCCCAGCCCCTCCTTAACCCTTTCAAGGCCGCCCTCAACGGGGCGCCGTGAATGAATTACCCAGCTAATCACCCTTTTCCCACCTCCCGCCGTGCCCCGCGTCGTGCTGTGTATTCAGGGCTCCAGTACCCCTCCATGGTCCCAGGGATGCCTCATTCTCCCCGCGGCCTCTTCCAACAATGTGGATCAATCACAGTATTTGTGGCTTTATCCTACAATATCCCAGCAATGTATTTAACCATTAATGTATTTATTTGCTCCATTAATTAACCGATCCATTAATTTAATTATTTGACCCGTTAACTGAACTATTTGATGGGTTGTGGTACAGGAGCAGCTCCTCCACAACTTCCAAGATGCCAGCAGGAGCACAGCAGAACCACCTTCCTCCAGCTAGGAACTGCACCAGCCTGTCCCAGCTCATCGGGAACACGGACACCCCAGGGATTGGGGACACCAGGACACGGGCCAGGAGCACAGGGACAAGGGGACATCAAGACCCAGGGACACTGGGACTCTGGTTATCTTGGCCACTGGGGCTCAGGGACATTTGGGGCTTGGGAACAACACAGCATAGAGGCACTGGAACCATCAGGGTGTGCTACATGGGAACACCAGGACCCACGGACACCGGGACACTAGCTCAGGGACATGGGGACAAAAAGCCCAGGTAACTCTGGGACACGGTGGGGGTCCTTGCTCCCCTGGGGAATCTCTACTCCAGCACCTGGGGCACCTCCTTCCCCTGCCACTGAATCCCTGTTTTTATCCCTTTTAACCTAAAACGGAAAGGAAAAAAGCTTTGGAATGAAAATACAGAAAAACTATGCGTTCATGTTTAATTCCCTGATTCTGCTGTCACTGAATCCTCATTCTTCCACAGGGAATTTGCCACGCTGCTCCAGCTCCTCCTTCCATCCGTGGCCACTGGATAAATCCCTGTGGGATAGCAGCCCACCCTGGGGAGGGTGGGACAGCCTGCCGAGGCCTTGGCAGGTGACACCCAGCACACGCCTTGTGCTGGGCTGGACGGCATTAATTAACCAGAACTGGGTTAATTATGGTGACAAGAGTGTCACACCCGCTTTTTCCTTCCTGGTGGCTTCCTGAATGCCTCTGGATCACCGCTGCAGGAGCCTGGAATTGGAGAGCGCAGGAATGTCATTGTCCCTGCTGCGCTGGGATCAGCCCCGGGCCACCCCCACCTTCCCCAAACCCCACTGGGGCCCGAGGATGTCCGGGGTTTCCATAACCACCCCCGGGAAGCGCCGGGAGAGGCCTCAAACCGCCCCGGGATGCTCTGGCAGCGCTACAGGAATGGCAGGAGCCACGCCAGGCCCCCCCATGCTGGAGCCTGCGGCGGAAGAGCCGTGGGCACCCGGACACAGTGCACTCTGGGCTCTCCCAAAGCCCTGGGGAGCACCGGCAGGCTGGTGGCACCCTGGGAATGACCTGCTGGGCAGCCAAGGAGCATTGGCACAGCTGGGGACAATCCTCACCTGGGCAAGTGGTGTCAATGGATAAATTCTGCCACGATGGAGATCCGTGCCCCAGGTCTTGGCGTTCCCATGGGATCTCAGCCCCGGGAAATGAGGGGCCGAGGCCTTGCTAGCATTAATTAACCAAAATTCGGCTAATTACGCTGACAGGTCCCTTGAATCCACTTCCTTCTTCCTGGCGGCTTCCTGAATCCCTCTGGATGTTCGGAGGAAGAGGCTAGAATGGGGAAAAAGCAGGAATGTCACCGTGCCGGGCTCAGCCGCCAGGTCCCACCCGGGAATTCCGGACTGTCCCAGTCTCTCCATGTCCCCCCAGCTCCCTCCCCAGTCGGGCGTGTGCGGGGATTCTATGACCGCCCCCGGGAAGTGCCGGGAAAGGCCTCAAACAGCCCCGGGATGCTCTGGCAGCGCTACAGGAATGGCAGGAGCCACGCCAGGCCCCCCCATGCTGGAGCCTGCAGCGGGAAAACGCTCCCGGGGAAGGTCTGATCCGCCGGGATCCCTCGGGACACTCCCTGCAGCCCTGCTCAGCGCGCACCGCGCCCCGCGACACGGGGGAAGCCACCGGGGCGGCCCCGGGCAGCCATCGGTGGTCCCCCGTGCGCGGATGGCGGCGGGTGGCCGCGGATGGCGGCGGATAAGCCCGGGCCGCAATCCCGCCCTCACCTGCTGCCGCCGCCGCCATGGCTGAGAGAACGGGCGCGCCGTGATGACGTCACCACGCGCCGGGGGGAGGTGGACTCAGCCGTGTAGAGCCAGGAGTGGGCGGGGCCAGGCGGAGAGGCGTGGTCAGATTGCTGTGGGTGTGGCCATGGGAATGACATCACAACGGCGGCCGCGGAGGGAGGCGTGGTCTCACCGTGACGGGCGTGCNATGGCCGCCGCCGCCGCCGCGCGCTGAGGCCCCGCCGCTCAGCCGGGCCGGGATGCCCCGGGGGGGGCCTGGGCCGCCGCCGCCGGAGCCATGGAGGAGGAGGGCAAGAAGGGCAAGAAGGTGAGAGCGGGGGATCCGCGGGCAGAGGGACAGCTGGCATCGCGCTCTGCCTCCCCGGGGGTCGCTCAGCCCGGGCCAGGGTCGCCCCTTTCCCCGGGCCGGAGCCCTCCCGGCGGTGCCCGATCCCATCCCGGGGCTTTTCCTGAGCCCCTGCCCGGGAATTGCCCCGATCCCCTTCCCTCAGATCTACTGAGGGAATCTACTAGGGGATCTACTCAGAGCCATCCAAACCTCCGGCTGTGAATAGCTTTGAGGAGGTTATTAATTGATGGGGTTCTTAATTATGGAGCGATTGAAATATAAAAATAATCTGCTTAAATTATTACTGATGCAAATTAATTTAATTTATACGTCTATTAATCTGTGCCTTTGTTATGTCTCCGGGGCATGGCAGCTCCAGCCGTGCCCGTGTTGCCCTAATTTCTCTCCTTTAAACCAATTTCTGTGTCCTCTGGAAGAGGCTCAGCCGGAGCTGGAACTGCTCCCCACACCTGGAGCAGGGGGATGGATTTGATCCCATAATTTTGGGGAGAAATTGGCTACTGTGGGTGTCCCTGGCCTCGCAGGGATCCCGGGAGGTGGCAGCAGGTTCCTGCTGAAGCTCTGCCTGGAGCTGAGCAAAACATTCCCAGAACGAGTAAAACTCAACAGGTTGTTTCTGGAAATTGCCATCCAGGCTTCTCAGGTAGTCAGATATGGGAGTTAAAGCCCCATGATGCCATCAGGTGACCCCGGGAGGTGCTGCAGGAGCAGCAGCACCAGTGGGGGAGGAATTTGCCACCTGGCTGATCCTGCTTTTGGGAAGGAATCAGCTCCCGAGGCTTTTAGGCTGAGCTCAGGAGCTCAGGTGTGTCTTACCTGTTCCCTGGGGCATCCCACTTTGTTTCCTGGCAGTGGGGAGAGTCTGGATCCTTCCTTCTGATCCCTAAACCCTCCTCAGTCAGCCTTTTCCCAGGGCTGATCCCACATTTCCCAGTCCCTCCCATACTGGTGACTGCCACTGGGGTCACTCCAGTCCCCCTCCTGTCCTGACACTGATGACTCAGGAGCTTCCTGAGTCTCTCTGGAGCGTGGCTGAGCTGGGGAGTAGAGCTTATGGAGCTTCCTCAGAGCGAGTTTTCCATCATTTTGGTGGTTAATTAACCCTGGGAGCTGCTGCCTGTGGATCACCATTTAAACTGGATAATTTGGATACGGAGAGAGGAAAATCCATCTTTGTATTCCTCACGTGTTCCAGCTGCAGGGAAAACTCTTCCTGCTTTTCCCACTCTGTGGATCATTCCAGCAGCATTTGGAGCCGAAATAAAGGAATTGAGTTCTCTCAGTGCTGATCCAAAGGGATTTCAGGGCAGGTTTGGTTGGGATGAGGAGGAAAATCCCAGCCCAGCTTTGGGTAAAGCCTGAACTGGTTTAAACTGGAACCCTGGAATTCCTTCCAAGAGCTCATGTTCCCTGGATCTCACTTGCGGCTATTGCAGTGGGAATGTGAAGCTGTGTCCTAGGAAGGTTTGGGGTAAAACACCCCTTTTCCGTAAGTTCTGTGAGGCAGGATGGATCCATCTGGAATTCCAGCTGGGCCATGGGAAGCTGCCCAGGGCTGGGAGGGTTGGTGTCACACCTGGGAGCCTCAGGTGAGCATGGATGCTCCCAGGTTGCTTATTCCCAGGCAGAAGAGTGGGTGGAGTGGGTGGATTTTCTGGGAATGATTTCCCTGCTGGTCTGACTCCGAAATCCCTACGATGGCTGCCAGTGATCCAAAGCTTGCACAGTTTCCCTGAGAGAATCCTCTGTGTAATCAGCTGTTAGTGTGAAATTCCCAGCTTGTCCAGCTTGGGAATGCCCTGGATCACTGAGCTTGGTGCCGTTTGTCTCTTTCAGCAGCTGCTTCAGCATTTCCCTCCTAAAACGTGGAGCTGCTGAGTTTGGAGTCACATCTTTGGGGGAAGTTTTTCTTGAAATTCCTTTATTATCCCAAATATCCAACAGCACAAGGACCTGGAGCTGCTGCAGAGTCCAGAGGAGGCCATGGAGCTGCTCCAGGGCTGGAGCCCCTCTGCTCTTTCTGGGGCCAAATAAAGTGGATTGTGGAGTGTCTGTGCTGTGGGGTGCAGGGGGAATGCAGATGGGCTGGTGTTTGCAGGGAGACTGGGAGTTGGGGTGGTGGATGAACTTCCATGAATCCAGGTTGCTCCAAGCCCCATCCAGCCTGGCTTTGGACATTTCCAGGGATCCAGGGGCAGTCACAGCTTCTCTGGGCAATTCATCCAGTCCCTCTCCACCCTCACAGGGAGGAATTCCTTCCCAATCTCCCATCCATCCCTGCCCTCTGGCAGTGGGAAGCCATTCCCTGTGTCCTGTCCCTCCATCCCTTGTCCCCAGTCCCTCTCCAGCTCTCCTGGAGCTCCTTCAGGCCCTGGCAGGAGCTCTGAGCTCTCCCTGGATCCTTCCCTTCTCCAGGGGAACATTCCCAGCTCTCCCAGCCTGGCTCCAGCCCTGGAGCAGCTCCATGGCCTCCTCTGGACTCTGCAGCAGTCCTTGTGGGAATGACTCCTGGCTCCCATCCCCAGGATGGCTCTGTACTTCTCACACCCACCAGCAGGTCTTGGGTTGCTGCTTCTCCAACCACCCTCCTTCTTCAGGCAATTGTAACCTCATTCCCAGTTTCGCTTTGCAAATGGGAAATGTAAAACTCAAAATAGAATCTTGGAATGGTTTGAGTTGGAGGGACCTCAAGGGTCATCCAGTCCCTCGATGGGCAGGGAGATCTCCCACTATCCCAGGCTGCTCCAAGCCCTGTCCAGCCTGGCCTTGGACACTTCCAGGGATCCAGGGGCAGCCACAGCTTCTCTGGGCAAGAAAAAGCTTTACAGCCCATGGACTCAATGGATCATGGGATCATTAAGATTGGAAAGGCCTCTGGGAGCAGCACCTGGACTCCAGTCGGGAGTTGGAACAAAACAACTCTGAACCTGGAAGAGAAACAAGGGTTCAGCCTCCCTTGGGCTGGGGATATTTCTCTCCTGGGTGTGGTAATGGCAAAGGATGGAGGATCTGGGGAGTTCCCAGGGATTTCGGGGTGCAAGAGGCGGGATGAGAGCAGGGAATGGGCTCGTGCCCCAGCCCCGGTTCCCTCCCCGGCTCGATCTGTCACGTGGGACAGAGGAAGCTGTGGCTGTGGCACTTCCTGGCCGTGAGCGCCTCAATTCCGGCACCCCAAACGAGGGGAGCGAGCCCTGCTCTCCCCGGAGCCCCCGCGGCTCCCCGGCACGACTCGGGCCTGCTCTCCTGGTGGGAGCTCCATGGAGGACGAGGTGGGTGCAGTGCTGGTATTTGGGAAGCTCCCCAAAAAGCAGAAGCTGTTTCACGCTGCGTCACGGCCAGTGGTGCCTCCGCCTCGGATTTGGGGTCCCCAGTTCCTCCCCCAGGACAGCCAGGGGGGTGTGGGATCATCCCAGCCCTCC
Source organism: Grantiella picta (assembly GCA_013397955.1). Taxonomy (NCBI): domain Eukaryota; kingdom Metazoa; phylum Chordata; class Aves; order Passeriformes; family Meliphagidae; genus Grantiella; species Grantiella picta. Next base: position 18,085 of record VZRM01005564.1, read on the forward strand.
GGATGCAGCTGCATCCTTGAGGGAAAAGGGGGTTTCTATGGATTGGGGTGGATCTGGATCCTGCCTGGTGGAGGGGAAGGTGTTTGGGTACAACCTCAATCCCAGCGGCATGTTCCTGCATTGCTCTGCTTTGGCTTTCTGAAAGATTCCTGTGGATTTAGATCCTCTTAGGGAGTGGCAGGCAAGATTTCAGATGGGACATCCCCAAAGTTGGAGAGTCCCCAAACATCTGCTCTTGGTAAACAGACCTGTTGTGTCCAGGATTTCCTTCTCTCCAGAGTCACAACCCCTTGGCAGGATTATGGAATATCCTGATGGAGGACCATGGAGTCCTCCTGGATGCTCTGTGTAGGGATGGATGCTTCCTGAAAACCCACACTGCTCCTCCTGAGGCAGGGCTGTGGAGCTGTTTCCTCTCCCGCTCGTTCTGTAAGATCCCTTTATTTTTATCTCCCTGGTCCAAGGGATGTTTTCCCAGGCTGGGCTGTCCCCAAAGTCCTTGTGATTCCCTGTAGTCCATTGTCCCAGGAGCCTTTCCTTGGTTTATATATCATTAATTCACCACTGGAAGCATGTTCTCTGCCCCTTCAGATCCCACATTCCTTTCTCTTGCCCATGAGGATCAGGAACACCAGGATGTGGTTATCCTGAGGGGTGGGCAGCACAGGCCACCAGGGAATGGGACATTGGAGTCACATGTCCAAGGAGTTCCGAGATCCAGCCATGGGTCTGTGTGCTCCAAACATCCATTTCATCTGGTAAACCTGGGATTGGAGCAGCTTGGGATGTTCCCAGTCATTTATCCAATGTGGAGCTAGATGGGATCCCTATGGCATTCCCGTGTTGATGCTGAAGGACAGCTGGGAGCTCACATGTTGGCTCCAGTGGTTTTCCAAACCCAGCACTTCAGGAACTGTCAAGACCCATTTTTCCCAGGGAAATTCACTTTTTGGGTAATTTCTCCTGATTTGGGGTCTCCTTGGAACATTCCTGCCTGTTCCTTTGGCATTCCTTGTTGAGTTGTCCCAGCAGATCCTCAGGGAGGTGCAAAACCACGGAGGATCCCTCTGGATCTGCTCTTCACCTGGAATATACTGTTGTATATAGGAGTTGTATTTCTCTTACCTGGAAAGTTGAATGTGGTGACTTTGGGGGAAAACCACCATATTTTGATAATGGGAACATTCAGCACTTTTGCTGTGTCCCAGGAAAAGGGTTTTCTGTGGAAAACAATGGATTTCTAGCTCCAAACCTGTCCACAGGGCAAAACCAGAGTATGGGATTGAGGGGTGCCAGGCAAGAGGGGCTGCTGGACCCCCCAGTTCCAGTGCCAAACCCCCTTCTCACCCTGCTCCTGGTGTTCCCGTTCCTCTCCCCAGCCTGGAATTGTGTCTCCGTTCAAGCGAGTGTTCCTGAAGGGGGAGAAGGGCCGGGATAAGAAGGCGCAGGAGAAGGTGACGGAGCGGCGGCCGCTGCACACGGTGGTGGTGGCACTTCCCGACCGCGTGGAGCCCGACCTGCTGCTCCACGACTACATCGAGAAGGAAGTCAAGGTATCCTCAAGGGCCCTGGTCACTGGGAATTCCTTCCCAATATCCCAGCTGGCAGTGGGAACGCATTGCCCCTTGTCCCAAGTCCCTCTCCGGAAGCCACTTTAGGCACTGAAAGGGGCTCTAAGGTTTCTGGAGCTTCTGTTTTCCAGGTGAACGTTCCCACCTCTCACCCCTCTCCAGTTTTTCCTTGGACCATCTCTATGATTCGTTCTGCCATGTCCAGGATCATGTCCGTGCTGTGGTAACAGTCTGGCTCTTCTCTCGCAGTATTTAGGGCAGCTCACCTCCATCCCGGGATACCTGAACCCCTCCAGCCGCACCGAGATCCTGCACTTGATCGACAACGCCAAGGTGAGCACTCAGCTGCTCCAGGACTCCCAGCAGGCAAAAATCCAGGCTCACAGAGCTTCCTCTGGGCTGGGGCCTCGGCCAACCACTGTCCTCCATCCTGCTGTTCCGTGGGTGGGATGGAAAGCTGTTCCCAAAGGGAAAACATCCCTGGGAGGGTGGTGAGAGACTGGAACGGATTTCCTGGAGAAGCTGTGGCTGTCCCATCTCTGGAAGTGTTCCAGGCCGAATTGGATGGGGAGCAGCCTGGGATAGTGAAAGGTGTTCCTGCCCATGGCAGAGAGCTGGATAATCCTTCCAACCCAAACCCCAAACATTCCATGACTAAATCTCCATGAATCCCTGTGTTCTAGAGAGCCCACCAGCTCCCGGGACAGCTGACCCCGGAGCATGATGCCGTCATCAGCCTCTCTGCCTACAACATCAAGCTGGTGTGGAGGGATGGGGAGGACCTGATCCTCAGGGTGCCCATCCATGACATCGCCTCCGTGTCCTACATCCGGGATGACTCCGCTCACCTGGTTGTGCTCAAGACAGGTGAGTTGTGGCCATGGAGTTGGGATTATCCCCCTGGGGCCAGGCTGGAGTGGGCATGGAGCCACCTGGGACAGTGGAAGGTGTTCCTGCCAGTGGCAGGGGTTGGGGCTGGATGGTCTTCAAGGTCTTCCCAATCCAAAGTAATCCATTAGGATTCCATGACACCTCATTCCCTGTCCTGAGCAGCCCTGTACATGTCACACCTGCGTGGTGTGGGAACAGGAAGCTGGGGAGGCCTGAGCCCAGGATTTATCTGATTACAAACCCCACGGACAGGCTGTGGAATAAAGGAGAAGATGCCTCAGGGGCTGGAATTCTGGTAATGGAATTCTGAGCTGTGAAAACAGCCAGACAGCTATCAAAACCAGCTCCAGTTTGGAGGCTTTTGATCCCATTCTCCTGCTTCATGGCTCTCCCTCACCTCCAGGACTCCTTCCTGTCCCCTTGCTGCCCTGCTTTTCCCTCACTTCTCCTCTCCCCTCAGCTCAGGATCCCGGGATCTCGCCGAGCCAGAGCCTGTGCACCGAGGGCTCCAAGGCACTGACGTCGGGCTCGCTGTCAGAGAGCGCCGGGGGACCCCTGGAGTCCTGCTGCCTGGTGGTCCTGGCCACGGAGAACAAGGTGTGGCTCCCACCACTCCTGGGAACACCTCAGCGTGGTCTCAGAGCCACTGGGATTGCTGGGAGGTTTCTGGCTCTTGGATGGTGGGGATGGTGGAGCCACAGAGTAGCCAAGCCCTGTGGTGTGTCCGGATCCTCTCCTGTTCCCACATCTCACGGGACACAAAGAGGCCCAGATTTAGGGATGCCAGGTGTGGTTGGGCATTGCTGGCACAGATTTAGGGATGCCAGGTGTGGTTGGGCATTGCTGGCACAGATTTAGGGATGCCAGGTGTGGTTGGGCATTGCTGGCACACCTGGAGAGCGAGTCCTGATCTCTGTCCCAACCCTGGGAAACAAGAGGGTCTCCAAGAATGGTTTCCCTTGGTCCCTGTTGCCCAGAGCCTTCTGCAGCAGCACAAAATCCATGAGGAGAATCCCACAACAGGGTTTTGCTGATCAGGGTGTTTTCCCTGTGCTGACCTGGGAATTTGTTTCATCCAGTGTCTGGATCCAGGGATTCCAGTCTCAGCCTCTCTGATATTTACTGTGGCTGGAGTTTCACTCCCCTCATTCCCTGGGCCACCTGCACCTCTGTGAGCTAAGCCAAAATCTCAGGGAGCTGCACGAAGGAGCCTCAGCACACAATGTGGGGGCTCCTGAGTTGGTGCTGGAGCATCCCAGCTCCCGCTGTTGGGTGGGAGAGGGCTGGGATGCCAGGAGGGTGACAGTCCTCTGAGGACATTCCCTGTCCTCATGGGGGGACAACACCCATCCCGTGGAGCGAAGGGAGAAGGGAATGTCCCTCTGTGGGATCTACCACTGCTTCCTGCTCGTTGCCAGGTGGGTGCCGAGGAGTTGTGCTCCCTGCTCAGCCAAGTCTTCCAGATCGTTTACACTGAGTCCACCATCGACTTCCTGGACCGCGCCATTTTCGATGGCGCCTCGACGCCGACGCGCCACCTGTCCCTGCACAGCGGTGTGTCCCTCCTGCTGCTTCCCGGGGTGTCCCCTGTGCCCAGCACCTCTCCGAGGCCAGACACAGCCTCAAGCAGGAATGGTTGAGGTTGGAAAAGCCTCAGAGACCCCCGAGCCAACTCAGCCCTCAGCACTGCCGAGGCCACCACCTACTGTGTCCCCAAGTGCCACATCTGCAGGGGTGGGGACTCCATCCCCGCCCTAGACACCCTGTTCCAATGCCTGGCTGCACTTGCTATGAGGGAATCTTCCCAAGATCCAGCCTAAACCTCCCCTGGCACAACCTGAGGCTGTTTCCTCTCCTACTGTCACTCCCAGCCTCTCCTCTTCCGGCCAAGTCATCTCTCCTGGCTTGGGAAATCACTGAGTTTATGCCTCTCACATTCCATATCCCAACTTTTCTCCCCTCCAGATGACTCTTCCACCAAAGTGGACGTGAAGGAGCCCTTTGAGGCAGATGCCAGCACTTTGTGAGTGATCCATAGCCCCTGGAGCTGGGATTAACCCGGATTCGCTGTCATCGGCATATCGGGAAGCTCAGCTGAGCCCGGCCGGGCCTTGGGGGGTTGGCATGGATCCTGTCCTGGCCTGGATTGTTCTGCCCTCAGCATTCCAGGGAGAGTCACATCCACAGCAAGCAGTCCCTGTGTCAGCACAGTGCAGGGAGTCCAGCTGGAGCTGGGGGAAGTGTTTTCCCCAAAAACTTGTTATTTGGGAAATGTTTCCCTCCTGGGTCACTGGAAACATCAGCAGGGTTTGTGGAATGAAATCCCAACACGCAAACCAGTGGTTAACATGGAGGGATGCTCTACGGATAGCCAGCATAGAGGGATACTCGAGGAATGTCCAACATGGAGGAATTAGGAATATTATTGAAAATTTCACATTTAAGTCCAACGTGTAGACTTCGGGGATTTTTCCCTGTGTTGTTCCCAGTGAGGAAGCAGCTAGAGGCATAATTCTCCACACAAGGCTTTGTCATCACTGTCACCAAAGCAGTGTTTGGTTCCCTGAGTCCTGGGGTGCCCACGGGAGCTGGGGTTTCCAGAACCATGGAATATCCTGGGTTGGGAGGGACCCCAAGCATCAGAGCCCAACTCTTGGCCCTGCAGAAGCCACCCAAAAATCCCACCTCCCGAGGGGCTCATAGAACTCACACATGTTGGGTGTCAGTTCCTTTGCAGACACGCTGGAAGCAGGTGACACCTCTCCGTCGTCCTTCTCGGCACTGCCATCCCCACATGTGACCACGGCCAGCGAGAGCGAGCTCAGCACCACGGCCACCGAGCTGCTCCAGGACTACATGATGACGGTGGGGTTTGGGATCAGGCTGCAGGCAGGGGTGGGGCTGGCAGAACAGCTCATCCTCCTCCTTCCTGGCCAGGCTGGGCTGGGAGGGCCCGGCTGGGGGCTAATGGCATGGAATCATGGAATGGGTTGGGTGGGAAGGGGCTGTAAGGGTGATCCAGTGCCACCCCCGTCACGGCAGGGACACCTTCCATTGTCCCAGGCTGCTCCAAGCCCTTTCCAACCTGGCTTTGGACATTTCCAGGGATCCAGGGGCTGCTCTGGAAAATCCATTCCAGCCCCTGCCCACCCTCACAGGGAACAATGCCTTCCCAATATCCCATCCATCTCTGCCCTCTGGCAGTTTGAAGCCATTCCCTGTGTCCTGTCCCTCCATCCCTTGTCCCCAGTCCCTCTCCAGCTCTCCTGGAGCTCCTTCAGGCCCTGGCAGGAGCTCTGAGCTCTCCCTGGATCCTTCCCTTCTCCAGGGGAACATTCCCAGCTCTCCCAGCCTGGCTCCAGAGCAGAGGAGCTCCAGCCCTGGAGCAGCTCTGTGGCCTCCTCTGGATTCACTCCTCCCACAGGATCATCCCTCCCTTTTCCCTTTCCCACTGCCCAAGTCCCCTCATGCCCAGAGACTCCACACATCACAATCCCAGTGACCTCCACAGCTCACCCCTGCTTTCCCATCGGGTTCCTTGCTGTTCCAACACCATTCCCAAGCCTCCCATGGCCCATTCCCAAGCACCCAGTGCCTTGAGGGCCATTGTCCCCGCAGCTCCGGACGAAGCTGTCCTCCCAGGAGATCCAGCAGTTCGCCATGCTGCTGCACGAGTACCGCAACGGGGCCTCCATCCACGAGTTCTGCATCAACCTCAAGCAGCTCTACGGGGACAGCAGGAAATTCCTGCTTCTGGGTGAGTGCCAGAACGGCCCCTGAGACAGGAACCAGGCACTGAGGGGTGGGATTGCGGGGTGAAAGGGTGGGGGGCACAGGGAGGGCTTGGGGTGTCACCATGAGGTCAGAAATGTCCCAGTCCATCACTCCGGTGGACATTCCTCGTTCCTGAGGGCAGCAGGTCCATCTATCTCAGTCTATCCCACAGCTCCAGTCTCCCCCCGAGCTGTTCCCTGCTGCCACCTGGCTGTGAGGCACCTGGGAAACTCCTCCAGAACCATGCAACCTAATCCAGACCTGGGAATGTCTCACTAAACCTAGAAACCTCCTCCAGAGCCAGGGAATTTAATTCAGACCTGGAAATCTTCAGGCCAGAAAAATCTTCTCCAGACCAGGGATATTTAAACAACCTGGCCTCTGCTGTCCTAGGAAAACAGGTCAGGAATACAAAATCCTCCCAGGACAGGAGCAGTGTTTGGCTGCACCTGGGGCTTCTCACCTGGCCTCTGATATCCTAAAGGAAAAGGAATCAGGAATTTAAAATCCCCACAGGACAGGAGTAGTGTGTCTCACGTGGGTCTGCTGGCCCCTGGGGACACCGAGGGGACAGGACAGATGTCCCTAATTGGACAAATAATTGAGATAAGCTCAGCAAAGCCGAGCAAGATGCCAGGTGAGGAATTAGATCCTTCGGAGATCGGAAAATGCCACTTCAGCTCGATTTTGCCCTCAGTGAGCTGTGGCTGCAGATCTCGGGTGCAAATAAATGGGGGACCCTGGAGGTCCCCATCCCTCCCAGAGAGACTCCTGGGCTCTCCAGGAAGGCTCGGGAGCCTCGGGAATGACACCCAGGTGAGGAATCCCCACAGCTAACCTGTCCTGGGTGCTCCCCGTGCCACCCCAACCCCTGTCCCCGCCGTGTCCCTGCTCCAGGCCTGCGTCCCTTCATCCCAGAGAAGGACAGCCAGCACTTCGAGAACTTCCTGGAGACCATCGGGGTGAAGGACGGCCGGGGGATCATCACGGACAGCTTCGGCCGCTACCGGCGCTCCCTGGGCGCCACCTCCGCCTCCAACGGCACCGGCGCCGCCGGCAGCTCGGACGAGCAGTCGGTGCCCTCGGAGGAGGACGAGTGGGACAGGATGATCTCCCACATCAGCAGCGACATCGAGGCCCTGGGCTGCAGCCTGGACAGGGACTCGTCCTGAGGGAGCCTGGGAATCGCAGCCGCTCCTGCCTGGAACACGGGGCTGCCCTCGAGGGGAGCCTGGGACACCGAGTTACCCCCGGGGGGACGCGGGGCTACTCCTCCGTGGGGACGTGGAACATGGAGCTGATCCCGGGGGGATCCCAGGACACACAGCTGCCCCCAGAGCTTCCCTAGGAGGGGACACGGAACACAAACCCACCCCGGGAGGACTCTGGAGCTGCCCTTGGAGAGACCCAGGAACACCAACCCTCCTGGAGATCCTAGAACATGGAGCTGCCCTTGGAGGGATCCCCGACCCCTCACACAGGATTTGGGGGCTCCAACAGGATGTCTTCCCTGCCCCAGCTCCGTTAACAGCTCCAGGGGCTCCAGGTGGACTTGGGGACAGATCTGCTCCTGGGCATCTATATTTGCTCCTAAGGCATCTGTTCCCGAGGGGCTGGATCTGTTTCCCCCCAGTTTACAGTTTGCACAGCGGGTCTCCCAGCACTGCCCCCCAATGAAGTTTTGCCACAATGTGAATTTTTTCACCCTCTCATCTGTGGTGTTGGCACATTCCAGAACATTCTGGCTCCCCCAAGTCTGGGATTCCTCATGGTCACCATCCTCCCCCCTCCCCACCCATCCTGGGCATCACCTCCCCAGCCAACCTGGGATTTGGGGACCAAGAGTTCCCTCCCTTCCCAGCCCTTGGAGCTGGGGGGCTTCGTTCCTATCCCAGGTCTCTGCCACCCAAATCCAGAAGAGAGGGGGTTATCCCTGATCCCCAATGATGCTGGGAACTCCCTGGAGTGCTGCCACACCCCAAAGCCTGTCCTTCCACCTCCCCCATCCCAGTTACACCCCCAGGAGCTGCCCCCCCATCCTACTGCTGGAAGAGGGGCTCCCCAAAACCAGGCCTGGGAGGCAGAGTGCGATCCAAGGGGTGCAGGGGGCCTTTATTGAGCAGTTCAGGGGGGCAAGAGGAGGATGGGGGGACAGGAGGAAGGATTTGGGGGGCTCTGTGCATCTATACAGGGGGCCGGGACACCCCCAGCCGCTACATGGTCAGTTCCTGCGGGAGAGAGCAGAGAGTCAGGAATTCTGGGGTCACAGCCCCGATTCCCGCTGGGAGAAGGGGGATCGCTGCCCCCCTCCACTCACCATGATGGCATTGACTATGTCGTTGTTGTTGTGCCGCAGTGCCCGTACAGCCTTGGGACGTGACACGTTGGCCTGGGCCATCACCAGCTCGATGTCCCTCACCTCCAGCCCCGTCTCGTCCACCTGGGGTGACAGGGGGACACAGAGCTGTCAGCCCCCCCATGGCACCAAGCCAGCCCTGAGCCCAGGCATCCTTCTGCAGCCCCTCCCAGGGCACAAAACCTTGACCTGAGCCACACCCAGCTCCACATCCTGCACCTCCAGCCCTGTCCCATCCGCCCCAGAGGGTCACAGCGCTGTCACCCTCCAGCACTCACCTCCTCCTCCTCCTCGCTCTCCTCCTTGATGGCCAGAGCGGGTGCTGCGTCAGTCACGAGCGCCGAGTGCTCCAGGGGCACCTTGAACTTCTCAGCCGCCGCCTTGTGCACTTGCTGGGACAGATCCTCGATCTGGGGGGGGACACAGGGTCACCACAGCCACCCCCGAGCCGAGACCTCCCTCCCAAAGCCCCCCTGAGCCCACCTTGGCCTCCCCGAAGACGATGTAGATGTCGGACGCGGGGCTCTTGAAGACGTCGGGTTTGGAGATGACGAACAGGATGTTCTTGGATTTGCGGATGGTGATGCGGGTGACGCCGTGGATCTGCCGCAGCCCCAGCTTGGACATGGCCTGAGGGGCCAGCGGGGTGTGGGGTGACCCCCTGCACCACGGCACAGCAGCCTGGGGGCGATCCAGCCCCCCCATAACACCCCAAATCCCCAGGATAACAGGGAAACCAGGGACGGGGACATTGGCTCAGCATGGCCAGGATGGGACCCCCTGCATCCCACCCCAGTGTGGCCCAGAGACCCCCAGAGTGGGGAGCTGACCCTCAACACACCAGAACCGATCTCCCCAAACACTGCGATGGGACAGGGACCCCAACCCTGTGGGGGACCGCCAGCTCCCCAGGGACACCCCACCTTCCGGGCCTTCTTCTCACTGCGGCTCTGCTTGGCTTTGCTGAGCGGTTCCTCTCCGGGGCCGAGGGCGTGGCCGAGGGGCACCTGCCGAGAGGGGGGGTCAGCGGGGTCCGCACCCCCTGAGGGGTCCCCACCACCCCCGACTCCCGAAAACCGCACCTGGGGCTGGGCAGGGGACGGCTCCGAGCCCTCGGGCTCCTCCAGCTCCGGGATGGACTCGTCGTTGCTCTCCGACTCGTTCCCGGACCCTGCGCAGAGGGAGGGGGGTGAGAGGAGCCCCCCGGACCCCCCAAAGGCGGGGGTACCCCAGGGGATCCCCCTCACCTCGGTGGTTGGGCTGGCAGCGCTGGGCGGCCGGGGGGGGCTGGGGGGCCTCGGCCTCGCTGGACGAGCTCGACTCCGACTGCAGAGACCCCCGGGGGGCACCCCGGCCCCCCCCAGCCCCCGGGGCTCCTGCCCGGCCTCGGGGCTCCTGCTCTTTCTGCGGGGAGGGCTGGGGGGCTGTGAGGGCAGAGGGGCTGAGCTGGGCACTCCCCAAAACCCCTCTGGGGGTTCAGCCCCTCCTGCTCACCCCCATCGCCCACCCCGGGATCCCCCAGAGGCACCCC